>VWZD01007416.1:0-135704 GCA_013396695.1 Sakesphorus luctuosus | reverse complement strand
GGGGGGGTTGGCAGATTTCTGCTAGTCCCATCCTTCTCCTGGTTTGACATTTCCTTAGGGTTGTGTGTGTGGCTTTTTTCCCCTTCAACAGTAAGAGGTAGAAGAGGGGATAGAGTCTTAGACTGCAAGAAGCAAAGGCATTTCAGATCCTGCTGGGAAATATCATATCTTGGTAATCTTTCGAAAATATCATCAGAGAGGTGCTTCCCTAAAGGTGCATTTCAGTAGATTGGTAAAGGGGGTGGCAGACCAACACAATCCTAAAAGGGGAAGTGGGTCTTCTGGAGAAACAGTTGGCAATCCGACAGGATACCCTAAAGCCTCTTAAATGGATTAGATGCTTGTATATAGGCAACAGCATTGCATCTTTTAGTCACAGCAAGAGTCACGAGACTGTGAGAACTAGGGCTACAAATTCTGTGCTTAACCTATTAATATAAAATGCAGACTCAGTCTTTGACAATAGCCACTTAAACAATGGAGCTTAATCACGCTCATATTGAAGAGCATCTTTCAAAAAAAAAAAAGCTGTAGGCATGTTTTTCCAATGTAAGGAGAAATAGATTGGAATAAATAACTGTATTGGGAATTCATAGTGTTGATATTTTGGTCTGTGTTTTTGTTCATGCCACCTGTGAAAGATTTATTCTTTTCCTGACAAGTTCTAAGAAACAAAAGCTGACAGAGTCCTTGAAAACAGAGTTTGCATAAACTAAAGTTATTTGGGTCTCTCCTATTGGTTGACAGCCTTTGGAGGACAGTTGAAGGAAAGAGCCTAAGACCTCCACCTGGGTGGTGCTGGCCACACCTCCTTAGGCAGACATCACCAGCAGGCTCAATAAAGGTGCTCTGGGTGTGGGGGTTTTCCTCAAAAAAGACAGCAGGGATGCTGTACACCTAGAAGATGTAGTCCCTGCTTTTGGAGGAGTGTCCTGAGTTGGTAAGACAACCTACGTGAGTAATCCTTGGATAAGCAATGAGTATTTACAGGTAGGGCTCCTGTTTTTCCTCCTCTGCCTCTCTTCTTGTTGGGTTCCTGCTATTTGGTCACCTCTGTTAATAAAGATACTGTGTTTTTCTGAACTCTTAATGGTGCTCAGCCTCACTTTTCCAGCAACCATAGAACCCACCCTGCTACAATAACAGTTAAATGTTATCTCGTAAAACTTGCCATAGGAAAATATATTCAAAAGAGACTTCTTCAATTGTATTAACTGTGGAACTACTTGCTACAGGGTGGTGTGGATGTCAGGATTTTACCTGAGTTCAGAAAGCAGCTGGACAAACTCATGGAAGAACAAACCATCAAAGGCTATTATACCACTATGCCAGAAAACACAAGAAAGCCACTTTTGCTCAAAATTTCCTACAGCGGCACAAAACTGTGCACTGAAGGGAGTATTGGATTTCTACTCTTTGACTCTTTTCTATGCATCATCTCTTGGTGACTCTTGAAGCTGTATACTGACATAGATAGATTTGGAGTCTCACTCAGGATGCCCATAACTATGTTTTTGAGCTACTTTTCACAATGCTTGGATCATACTGGATCATATTGTGTATGCAATGTTTGAGGCTTGTTTCTAAATTCAGAGTTTCTCTGAACAAAGAAGGAAAATTGGGATCTGTCATGTGATTCATTTACACATGTGCAGAACCATTATGTCTCTCAAACACCTCCACTACAGACAGCGTTCTGAATGGAGGTGGTCTTAAAGTTGCATTTATTTCAATCTAATTAGTTTAGCTTACATTAAGTTATAATAATTGATCATTTGCAGCTCCAGAATCAGAAAGTTATTGGTTGATGCAGTCACTCCTCTTCAATTATGATCTCTTGTTTGGCAATGATTGCAAGGGAGAAGAAACCAGCATACCTGTTTCCATTATAAATTTATATACCCATATGTATACATATATGTACATATGCACATATGACTAGTTTATATATGGGATGTTTTGAACATAATATATATAATATGGAATTGTAAGATTATAATATTACAAGGCTATAAAATGAGTCCTACTGAAGTCCTTTTAGGTACAGCAGCACAGAACTTGGACAGAAGAGGATGGGCAAGATCTATTTGATAGTAGGAAGGGATGGTGATGGATGTGTTTCTTTCTTGACAGCTCAGTTGTAGAAAAGTGCAATAGCTGAAAAATTGCTGAGCCTGAGCTGGCAGACTGACTGTGAGCCTGATACGAAACCTGTTGGAATCAGCTGAAGCTTGAGCTAGCACAGCTTTGTGAGGGGCATTGCTGGTCTGGGACAAAAACTGTTACAAGCCATTTTCTAGCATGAACATGAAGGAAGGCTTTTGTTCACTTTGCAGCCTCCACTTCCTCCTCTCTCAGTATTTACATCTTCTCTGAGACTGTGGGACAGTGTCTTGGATTTACAGTACCTATGACTGAGCTATAAAACATATATCTGTGCACTCGGAGCATCCAAGGCTTTCTTTCCTGCCATGTGAAATAAAAGGCTTGCTTAAAGGCAGAAAGCCAGAGGCAGCAAATGGAACTAATGGGAAAGGTGCATCAGTGTGACCTAACTCCACTGGTTTAACAAGGCTAAAAATGCATGACTCCATTACACAAGAGTTAGCTAATGAGGAATGGGGAAGATGTTACAGTTTAAAACAAATGGCTACTAAATGAATTGGGTGCTGCCTTTCAAATCTTTGCCATTCAACAAAAACCTGGCAAGACATTTTCTTCACAGGATATGAATCATCCAAAATAAAAAAAGCAAGACTAGGGCCACCTACATTCAGAGTTTGTACAGTATGACCTTAAGGCCCAACATCTACCAGAAGTTGAGTAGCAAAAGGCCAAGCTCCAAAGAATAAAAGGGCTTACATCAGTATTAAATAATTCTTTCTTAGAGATGCAAATTTCTAATTAGTTACTGTGGAAACTGTAGAGGCCTGGAAGTAAGCCCTGCACAATGAGAATGAGAGTTTACTTTTTTGATTTACTGCAGGGCTGCAGTAGTTGAGGGAGGGCTGAGAGGGGGAAATAAATTCATTGCTTTTAACATGACAACAGAATAAAGTGCAACAGAAGAAGTAACTTTGTTTTGTGCACTGCTGCTGCTGCTGGGACAGATCCATGAGGAGCTTTATGCGACTTAAAACATCTCACAAGGCACTGTAAAAGGCTTTGTTTACAAACAAGTGTCTTTCTTAACATGCTTGCTTGTTACATCTGTGACAAAGCCTTGGGAGGGTGTTTTTATAGCCAGCAGGAGCTGGGAGTGCCATCTCTTGGTTAGGTGACCAAATCGAGGTACCAGAAATTCAAAGCGTAACATTGCTGAAAATCAGTGTACGTTAACCCAATCTATGCTGAGCATCAAAAATTTCTTTTTGGAAATACTTTTAGGATTGTGAATTCAGAATAAAAATAATTTGTTATGTCATTCTTTGGCTTGTTTTCTTTATTTTTTTTTGTTTTAGTTTACCTGTAATTATCTGGAAGACACAATATTTCTCTTCAGCTCCAGCCAAGGAAATCCACCTGTCTGAGCCTTCCACCAGCATCAGGTGTTTTGAGATCAGTCCAAGGAGATGTCAGAATGAAGGAGACTGAAGCACCAATCTGCTTGGTAGGTGGACCACAGCCAAAGCAAAGGATTGGTGCATTGCTGCTTGTTAGTAGCTGCAGAAGGCTGGCTTGGTGTGAATTAGTCAAGGCAGGAATATTAGCTCAGCCAGGATAGGGGAAAGCATCTTTCCTCCTCGAAGATCACAGAATAACATCTCTGAATTAATTTAATTTGAACCTTGCTTGTGTTCGCTCTATTTCCATCTTGACATGCCCCAGATATTCCTGAAGCAAAGAACCACTAATACTGAAATAATAGAAAGCTGTAGTTTTTATTTTAAATATCTTTCTGACAATGCAGCTAAAAGCTTACAGATAGCACAGAGAAGGAAAATCAGAAAGCTAATAATTGTAACACTCTGTTTTTACCATGGGAAACCAAGAAAATCTAGAAATATTTTAAAGTGGTATAACTTCTAGGAGTATGATTCCAGGTCAGCATCAGTGCAGAATTTCAGGGTACATAGCCTGAGCTGTTACTGCTTAACACACTGTCCTTATGAAGCCCATGTCAGAGGAGACAGTTTACTGTGCTCAGTCCACTATAGCATCATTACCTTTTTAGGTAGTGCAAGAGTAGAAACTGTCCAGATGTGCCTTTAGTATTTTGACTAAGACCTGGACTGGACATCATCTTCCATTTCATTGTCATCTCACATACATGTACAATCCTGAATCAATTTTTCTTAGTGACTTTAGCTGTCCAAGCCATTCCCTGAACTGTACAAGTATCCATTCATAGCAGGCACAGAGAATACTCTTCTACATGTCTGAGTTACCTGTAATTCTAATGAAAGTCTCTGAATAGCTGTTTTTAATGCTTCCTGCAGGTCACTCCTCCCTGCACTTCAGTTATCACCCTACCATCCTGGCCATCTTGCTGTAATGGCCTGTTTTCATCTGGATTCTCACTGCCCTTCAGAACTACACCCAGAATTATCTGTCAATCCCTTTGCATTGCTGCCAGGAAGGAAGCATTTTCACAGCACTTGTTTTCTTTGCTACTTCTGTACAAAGTGCTTTCTTTACTACTTTGCTACTGCCTTATGCAGGAGTTTGAATTTTCTCTCCAGCAAAGCTCTGAGTCAGTCACATGACCTCTTCCAAAGTTAACTAAACAAATAAGGACCACCGTTTGAGCACCTCCAAAAGTGAAAATGTGTCTTTCAGCAACCTTTTTAGTTGATACAACAGTGGGAAATCTGGAAAGAAGCATTTATTCTTCATACTTTAAACCCCTCCAAGGCTTTGAAGAGCTGACTCTATCTGAAGTGTGCTGACAATTCCTGCACCAGTATTCCCAGAGAACAATCTCATCAAATCTCCTCACAGATGATGAGCCATAAAGCTCTTTTCCTCATATAGACATTTCTGATGACTCTCTCCAGGCTTCTATCCTTTACATTAGCACATCACTCAGATTGTATAGCAGTCAAGCATCATAAGAGCAGTGCTTTTGCCTTTCTTCCTTAACTAAAAATAAAATAGGATTCATAGCTAAACAGTACAGTTAGTATACAGATAGCCTCAAGGACATCTGAGAAATCATGTTATTCACTTCTTATATTTGATGTAAGGATTAATATATACAGCATTTGAAATATATTTGTATTCCAAATGCAACAGAAACAAAACTCTCACTATTAGCTCTATCCTAGAAATTATTTGTAAAGAATTTGTTTAAAGTAGTGCATAAAAATAATTTTCATCCCATTCTGCTGATTCAGCTGCATTGATATTTTTTCAGAGTTTGTTCAGAATTCAGCATTCAAATTCAAAAACTTGCTGATCATATGAAAGTCTCTAACCAGCTGATGTCTCTCTTCTTCCAAAGCCAGAGCTCCCAAAGTGCTCAGATATTCAGCAGTTCATTTGGATCACTGGCTGGGAGCCAGAAAGCCTTGCTATCTTTAGCTTTCATCTTCTTCTGGCTTCTTTCACAATCCAGAATGTCAAGATCCATAGTACCAGGGTGCCTGTCAGGTGGATTACCTAGGAGCTAAGATTTGATTCCCTTTTGTTTCCTATTGGAACAAAACCTAGATATGAAACTCCCCACGAAATGAGGTTACTATTCTATAACAAGTTCTGCTCCAAAAAACCTGACAATATGGTTTTCCAAGGCTTATATGAACTTTGGGAAATAAATCTTTTAATTCTTCCTAGACTGATGTGAGAAATACTTTATTGAATCATTTCTACTGAGAAATTAAAGGGAAGAAGAAGAAAGGAGCAAGGAAAGGATATAACTAAAACTCCAGGGTCATGGCCTGACAAATTAAAATTAAGTCTGTTTTCTAAAAATGGGCTGGATATGTTTTATTTGAAACAGTCTTAAAACATTGTTGTCCCTGCATACTTGGAGCTCCGGGGGTGGAGTGGATACAAGAAGAGAGGATCAGTCCTCTCACAATGCTAGTGGCTTTACGAGGACTGTAGAGAGTGATTAAGAATAAAATAACATTTCAATCCATTTTCTTTAAGGAGCTTTCACTTATAGAACAAAAAAAAATTAAACCAAGACAGTAAAAATCTGAGAAAACAAAGGAGGGGAACTGCCTGCCTGTGAAGTCCTAATGCTTATTATAACTGGTACATGTTTTGCTTGTAAAGGAGGGTTTGAGGAGGAAAGCAATTTAAGCAAACCAACCTGGGCCATCTTTTCATTCTTTGTCATGCACTGCTGTTGTTACCTTTAGAAATCCAGCCATGGGGCTGGTTGTGTCCTGTTTTAGTGCCCTTCGTAAAGCACTCCCTTTTCACCAACTCCGATGGCCCCATTGGAGTGGCCATGACAATGGATGTTCATTTTACCGCTATAAAAGGGTTTAATGATTAAAAGGCCTCACCATTGCACTCAGCCACAAAACTCATTCTTCCACTTCTGTGGAGCCCTTTGATTCAAAATGTTCTTTTGACAGGATCAAGAGTGGTTTTCATTCTGTCAGGCAGCAGAAACATCTGCATTTTTTATCCTCTGTCTTCTCCTCAGTGCACATAGTTAATGTGTAATTAATGAAACATCCCTTCTCGGAGTGGCACACAATCAGCGTAGGTCTCCCACCAACCTCGTTCCAGCTCCAGTAAAGCAGGTCTGCTTTTATATTCTTGTACTCTTATTGAACAGTAGTAATAAACTCAGTTCCAGGCTTATCTAGCCAGCTTACATCTTAATCTTTCTTTTTCCTCCCCCCTCTCTCTCTCTCTCTGTCTCCTCAGGGAAAAGGAATGAAAAAAAAGAACTTCTCTTTCTTTTGGGTTATCCGAGCACGTTGGGAGGGGGGAACCAAACACACCACAACATTCAAAGCAAAACAGAGAGAGCAAGGGGTCTAGGGAAAAAGTCCCCTCCTCCTCCTTTCCCCTGAAGAAAAAATAAAGACCTTGGTAAGTAGTCAAGCAAGCTGAAAATGCAGTTACACAGGAAGGATTTCTGAGCCCTGTAGGGAAGGGCCTTCAAGAGTACGGAAGTTCAGGCTCTCCTTAGATCAATACATCTAAAATCTAACACATCACGTGTCAGAAAAGTACTACATCCTCCTACATAGGAGTAGCCTCTTCATTTGCTCTTCCACTTGCAGAATTTGCAAGGCTGGCAGTGTGCTTGAGAACTCTAACATTTATGCCCAAGTACTGTCAAGGCTAAAGCTACTTATTGCACAGTGGCTGATGAATGTTTCATAACCATATTTATTTATAAAAGCTTCATATTAATTTGTTTGATTTTTCTAAGTGTATTGTGAGTGTGTAGAATAATGGAGAAATGTACTTCTGCATTTGTTCAACTCTAATAAAGCCTCAGCAACACCGGACAGGCTGTAGGTGCTCAAAATGGGCTCAGATGGCTCCTAGTCCACCAGCAGCTCTCAGATTAGTTTTCAGAGCCACATTTATGCAGCAGCTCTAGAAAGTATTGCACTGTGAGCAAGTTGCTGTAAAGATCCTCCTGTACAGAAAAACACAAGGCAAAGACAAGTAACAGATCAAAAGAAAAAATATGTGGGCCCATGCTACACCTACCTGCAATAACTTAAAGTAGAATACCCACGAAGTCCATGAAATGTAAGCCATGTGGAGAAGCAAAGCTATCACTTTTAAGCTTGCCTTGCTGTGAGGCTGTTACCCTTGATGTCCTACATGTGGCCTCTTGTGGCTCTTACAGAGGAAGTGGAGAACACTCTGCTCCCAAAGATTTCATTTTGAGCTAAAGGTTGAATAGCAGATGGAGCGGGAAGAGGGAAGTACCAAAGAAAATTTGCTTACCAAGAAATTCACTTCTGAATGAAGTCTGTTTCATGCCAATTTACTGAAAAACTCAGGTAAAAAAAAGTAGATTTGCCTGAAAGCAAAATTTCAGAGGTGAATCACAATATTCCCTCATCGCTTCATCTTCTTGAAAACTGGGGTTTCCAAGGATCCTGCCCACACAGAGGAGAGACCTACGTAAGTTGTTCTTTCTGTTCAGAGGAAGTATACCTTTGCCTCACATTTATTAGGACCATAACGTAGTTGTCCAACTCCACTATCAGCTGGACATCTAGTCTCCACCATACATTTATCTGTGAGTATCAAAGAAGCCTAAATTAGCAAAGTTCACAGCTAAAAATGAATGCACACTGAAGATGTTTTGGTCCCCTTCTGAAGGAGTCTGATTGGAAATGTTCCTATTCCTGCACACGAGGAAGAAAGCAGAATCCTCCCCAGATTGCCTGCATGTAATTCATTTTATTATCCTGGTTTCTCAGAGCTGAAACTGAGTGCATAAAGCATCATCCACTTTTCTACAGTACACTTAATCTGAAAATTTACTAGTGTTCCAATTAAATCAAATTAATATAGGAAACAGTTGCAAATATGTAATGCTGCAAATATTGTCTCTCTTATTTGGAATCACAGCTAGAAGTAAGACCTGCCTATGAATCCAAGGACCTGATAAAAATTTGGTAAAAATACCCTTCCAAGGTGATACACAACAGATGCTGTTCTTGTGCCAGTCCAGTTCTGAGTAACCCCCAAGAGATCAGTAAAATTATTCTGTTCCACCCACATGCACATATACAGCAAAAATCTGTTTTCAGTTAGATACTTAATTTAGCACAGACTCTGTCAGAGTCAGATGTTATTTATCTACAAATAAGAGAATCAAGATTTGAAGCAGTGCAAGGGAAGCAAGCATCTTGCAACACGACTCTTTGGGCCAAATTCCACATGCACAGCCCCCACTGAGCTCCAAATATGGGCAACATTTATTTCCAGATTGAACACAGAATGTGTCTCTATTGTTATTGAAATTAAAAAGGGCATGAGCTTTTGAACATTATTCCATTGGTCAGACTTGCCAGCTCAACCTATGTCCAGTGATCAGAAATAATTTCACTTAATCACTTATTTTCTGTTTCACAGTGGTGCATGCTGCAACGTAGGGCATTGGAGATAGTAGATAGACAAAGATATGCAAATTTGCTATTGGTAAACTTTGCTCAAGAATGCTGACTGCAGCTATGCTTAAATAAACAACTTCCTATTACTTGTACAAGAAGCATGTCCGTCTTCTCACGTGCTGTAGGAAGGCTGATGTGCTGAGAGGGCCTGGGACAATTGCAACAGTCACTGAGCTGCACTATGATACATTTGAATTCTGGCCAGAACCCGGGAAGTCCACGTTAGCTTGCCAGACCATTCAGAGAAAAAGGGCTTCAAAGAGAACTTTCTACCCTTAATTCCACAGTGTAAGTGAGTATGGAAAGAGTATAATGTTTGCTGTTGGGATTAGCCCCCTACTGTGTCAGCCACATACGAGTGCACTGAAAATTGGCGGCATGCAAGGGGAAGCCTCTCAGCTTGTTGCAGCTGAGCTAAACTCAGGGTAGATTTCCAAGACCCAGAGCAGAAGGTGTGTGAACCTCATTATCATCTCCTAGCACAGAGAAAGAACAAAGCAGAAATCACACTGAAAGGAATGGAAACCAAAGACCATGTAGGATGGGAAAACATTCCCTATTTTAAGTGGGTATAAGAAAAACTTTGGTAATATTGGGGGTCTGCTTAAAAAGACTTGTTGCACCACAACATACAAAGTGATGAGTTACAATTTATGTTATAAAGAAAAAGATAAATCTGGTTAAAATTATTGTAGAGGGTTTTTTTCTGTTCCATGAAGACATAATAGGATAAAGATTCTCCTCTATTAGATGGCCAGCACTCTCCTCAGCTTAGAAAGGACTGGTGTCATGCTGCACCACTTTTTGCTCATGCAGATTGCTCAAGCATAACACAAATCAGAGTCACTCTACACAGTATGATCTCAAGGTTCTTTCTCATTTCTAGCTTCTCTTATGTCCTTTCCCTGACTCAAGACTTTCTACAGCAGCCTCTTTTAGTTCCAACAGAAAGAACCAATTTTGACTTCTCAGGGTATCTGCCAGAGAGAAAGCTTTATCTACATGGGGAAGAAGATGCTCACCCTTTTATGTTGCTGCCTCAGTGATTTCACTCACCATATTATTCATAGGCCCGCAGTGAGAGGTCTAAATTCTTCAGATCAGGCCTGAGGAAGAGCTGTGCATCACAGACCAAGCTAAACAACAGCCAGTATGCTGAACAAAAATGAGTCTGAGGTAGTTTTGTGGCAATGCTGAGGGAGGCCAAACTAGGCATCTCACACCCTTCCTCCGTGGTCATAGGAGACTGCAGACCTACATATTTCAGATGCCAAATCTCACACTCTGAATCATGAAATGGAAAACAATTCGCCTGAAGAAGAGAAATGCTACCAGACCAATTAGCAGAAATGACAGAGAGCTGAATGCTGGGCAGCAAATGGGAGCAGCAGCAAGGGAGAGATGTCCGAGAGCTGTCCTGCCTCCTCTCGCGAGTACCAGGAGAGGAAGGAACCAATGCAGTGCAGTGAGACTGGAGGCCATAAACCAGCTGTCAGAGAGAAAATTGCTCTGAGGACTGATTTCAGTCTATGTGGGTGCAGTCAGGAGAATTTCAGTAGCACAGCTTGCACTTTTTATTTTTTATTCTGAGCTCCTGATTGACATGAATAACAACCTCCAAATGGAACTTTAACAAAAGTGTAGAAACTACAGCACCAAGTCAGCTGACCACAAATGGAAGCATCTTAACATTGCCATCCTACCTATAAGTATTTGAAAAATTGTTTTCAAAATACTCTGTTTAAATACGGATCTAAATCAAGCTTAGCTTGCAGAGTAAGTAACAGGTATCTCCCCAAACCTCATACTGAGCACCTAAATGATACCACTTTGGTTAAAAGGAAAGGTTGAAAAATTCACTTGCATATTGAGAGTTGTTGAGGAACAGAATTTTGTCTTCAGTTTGGTGTAAGAAAGAATGTTTTGAACCAGTAAACCGAGACTGTGATGCATGTTGTGGCAGTGCTGTTTAAACCATCCCTAACAGTGCTCTCCTCTTGTTTCCTTCGCACCTTTATTTTCACTCCAGTCTGCCTCTCCTGTGACAACACAGTAAGTTTTGTTGCACTGTGGTAAGTGACGACATTGACTAATGTGGCTGAAAAATAGTTCAGGAAAAAGAAAACAATGTTTTATTTTTCTCTCAGATCAGTTCCTTGCTGCAGTGGTCATGAGAACAACTGTAATACCATAGCAGAGGACATGATGCAGGAGAAAGAATCAAATAAATCAGGACTGATACTTACTTAATGCAAAGCACATGGAATTGATTACTTAATCCAGCATAGTTATTTGCTGGATGCAGACAAACTCTTGCCACTGTGACAAACTGGTCCTGCTTGCCTATGCAGGTGCAGCAGTCTGCTTGCAAGTTTTTCTCTTTAGGGGCATCTATTGTGCAAGGAGAGAAGGGACAACTACAACTCCAAGACTATAATGAATTTTAAAAGAGAAACTTGGGAAAGCAGGAGATAAACAGAGAATAAACTGTGATTAGAAACCATAGGAGAAATAACAATTTCTAGATACAAGCTTTCCTGGCAGGACTGAGAAGAATATCTTGCTTTAAACACAGCATTGATTTGATTCTGATTTTTAACTCCTGGAGTCACTGAACCAGCCATATCAGAGGCCTCCAGCGAGGCAGATGTGCTGGTGGAAGATGCAGCTCTCCAGGCCACAGATTGCCAGGAGTGCCTGATGCATCTCAGTGAGGCTGGGGCCAACAGTTATTTGGCAGAAGGTGTGTCAAGACTGAAGGGCTGTGTCACCAGGTGAGGGAACTACAGAAAGAATTGAACAGTCTGAAAGTATTTGAGTGAATGAGCAAGAGATTGACCTGTTATTTTCAGGGATGTTACAGCCTCTAGACTCTTGGGAGTCCCAAAACTCTGTTGTAGTGGAGAATCAGGTGGTCTCAGAAGCCTGCAAGATAATTTGTCAAGGGACTGTTAGGAAAGGGTCTGTTAAAGATGAAGGCTGGAAGCAGGTCACTGCATGTACCAGGAAGGTTCCTCCTCTTTCTGAAAGCTTAAAAAGTAGGACTGGCGCCTTCTAAAACAGGTATGAGTCTCTGGGACTAGAAGGCTAGACAACTGATGAGGTAGGCAAAGGTTCTTCTGGGATAGAGGGGCCTCCTGAAGCAATACCATCTGTACCCTGCATCATGACCTTCTCTGTTAGGAGAGAGAGAAGAGTAGTTGTAATGGGAGACTCCCTTCTAAGGACAATGGAGGGCCCGATATGCAGACTGGACCCAGCTCACAGGGAAGTCTGCTGTCTGCCAGGGGCTTGGATGAGACATTACTGGAAAACTCTCCAGTCTAGTAAGACCCTCTGATTACTATTTGCTAAGCCAGAAGTAATGAAATAAAAAAGAGGAGTCCAAGGGGAATCGAAAGAGATTTCAGGGACCTGTGACAATTTGTAGAAGTATAAGGAGGGAGCACAGGTAGTGATTTCTTTGATCCTTCTAGTAACAAATAATATTGATTGGAATAGGCAGATTCATCAGGTCAGTGCACAGCTCTCAGATGAGCATAATCAGAAAAATTCTGTGATTTTTGACCATGGACTGATCTATTCAACATTTGGTCTACTGACACCTGACAGGATGCACCTTTCGCAGAGTGGAAAAAGAGTTCCAGCACAGGAGCTAGTAGGGCTCATTGATAGAGCTTTAAACTACCTTGGAAGGGGAAAAGGGAACAAAACAGGCTTGCCAGGGATGAGCAATAGAATGGTGTGACCAAACGAGTGCTTCAGGCTTCAGGAAGTGTTGGCTACAATGTACCACACCTAAAATGTTTCTAGACCAATGCAGGCGATATGAGGAACAAATGCAAGGAGCTCAAAGCTTTCGTGCAGTCACAGAGATTTGACATCACTGGCATAAGTGAAACCTGATGGGATGAATCCTGTGACTGGATGGATACAGGTTCTTTAGGACAGACAGACAGGGCAGAAGAGGCAGGATGGGTAATATAAGGGTTAGAATGCATGGAGCTCACCATTGGAAATGCCACAGGGAGAGCCTCTGGGTAAAAATCAAAGGGCCAACAAATAATGTGGATGTCATTGTGGGAGTCTGCTATAGAACTCCCAGCCAGGACAATGATGCTGACAAATTATTCTTTGAGAAACTAAGGGACACTTCCAAGTCAACTGCCCTATTCCTTATGGGAAAATTCAACCTGCCAAAAATCAACTGGAAGCATCACACAGCTGGTACAACCCAGGCCAAAAGATTCCTAGAAAACCTGGATGACAACTTTATGAAACAAGTCCTGAGGGACCCAACTTGGAAANCTAGAAAACCTGGATGACAACTTTATGAAACAGGTCCTGAGGGACCCAACTTGGAAAGATACCCACCTTGATCTGCTGTGTTTCAACAGAGGAGAGCTCATGAGTGAAGTGGAGATTGGTGGTCATCTTGGCCACAGTGACCATGGAGAGATTGGGTTTAATATCTCTGTCAACAAGAGGAAAAGTATCTGCAAAACCTCAACTCTGGACATGAGAAGACTTCAGGCTGCTCAGGGGAGAAGGGGAGCCTGAGGGGAGACCTCATTGCAGTTACAACTTCTTTATGAGGGGAAAAAGGAGGCGCAGGCACTGACCTTTCCTCTGTGGTGAGCAGTGACAGAACCTGAGGGAGTGGCCTGAAGTTGTGTCAGGGGAGATTTAGGTAAGATATTAGAAAAAGGTTCTTCACTCAGAGGGTAGTTGGGCACTGGAACAGGCTTCCCAGGGAAGTGGTCACAGCACCAGGCCTACAGAGTTCAAGAAGTGTTTGGACAATACTCTCAGGCACATGATGTGACTCTTGGTGATGGTCCTATGCAAGGCCAAGAGTTGGACTCAATGATCCTTGCGGGTCCCTTCCAACTCAGCCTATTCTGTGATTGTCGTATCCCAATTGTGTCCAGTGCAAGTGTGCCCTTGAAATGGATACAGCTGTAAGGTTTGTTTTACCTGTTTTTTCATTTACAATGTTGATTGCCTTTTCTTGGTGGTTTGACTTCAGAAACATGCTGTGGAATTTAAATTTGCCCCCCTCCCATGCTACTGTTGGCATTATTTGTGTGTAAACACATTATATGGGATAACAGAAATGTAAATGAGATTTCCATGTTGAGTTGATTTATAAACAGCCAGTGTCCTAATTTATTGAAGTTGGCTTTGTGTCGTTTGCACATGATTAGCAGCATATACCATACATAGGGTGCCCCTCTGTATCACGTTTAGAAAGAAGAAATACAAAATGAATACCATTTTAGAACCAAATGAAGATCTTATTGAGCTTCAAGATGCTTTGAAACATGTAGTTACTAACTTAACTCTGCCTGTGAACTTGTCCTCATTAACTCCATAATTAGCAAGATCATGTTTGATCTTGGAGTTCATTAGACATTGCAGCTGGAAGATTGTTTCAGTTCTAACACATCAGAATAGACAATTAAAGTGATAATAAAGAATCAATATGACTTTCCTGTTTCTTAGATTTTTTCCAAGGTTACAGTGTGCCTAATTAAACCGGGTTTGAAACAGTGAAAATTTAAAAAGTAATGTGTTCATATTTATTTTGGTTTAGCAGATTATTTAAAAGGCTGTTTGAAATGTGCCCTGGTAAATAGTTTCTACCTGCATGATAAGTAAATAGATGGGATGATGACAGACTCAGCTGCAGACTTAACTGAAGTCTGGAGAACATGTTATGCACATATCCCTTGTATTGCCTGTGCCACATGGAAATCCCCTTCCTTCTTTTTACTTTGTTACTGGATCCAACCTTATAGTTCATGTCAGCTAATGTTCCAATATAAAGAGACAAACTTTTTCAGTTCAAGTCATTTATATGTCTCTGACTTTTCCACAACACAGGCCAAACTGATCAAAAAGTTTGCTTCTAGAGGAGTAGCCTGATTCTCCAGTGCATCAAGACATCCTTGTGCAAGACAGCTATAAAACTGGTCTGATGTTGAGAGTGTCTGCAGCAGACCAAATATTGAATTACTGGGCTCCTTCCCCCTCTGCTTTTCCCACAGGAAGCAGCCTGGGATCCTCAAACACACAAGTGGTTTTCCAGTTATGACAGCCTAGAAAGCAATGTAAACTAGAAGATGAAAAGAGTGGTCTCAGAAACCCCATATCCAGGTGGACCTGATCCTATTTTCTGTCTGTCTTCTGGGTGGCAAGTAACTGGACTGTAACACATTTCTGTGTCTCTATTTTCCAATGCCAGAGTGAGGCTCTCAGTCTGAACACTGGAAGAACATGTAGGAAACCTCAACAAAATTTCCTATTTAATAAAATGCAATACATTCTAAACAAGATTAGCAAGATTGAACATCCTCCTTCTACATATGTACTTTTACTTCAATTCTTCATCATTTTCAATCAATAAACATAGTTAACTAAAGGCACAAATCATGTTACTGAAGGAGAAATGAATAATGAAGGACCACTGAATCACTAATCCAACTAATCTTGCCTTTGGCTCTTGAATTTCTGTAGATCCAACAGTAAATACTAAATTCCACATTCACCCAATTGATTTCAGTGGCCTATAGGGTGCCACATCTCATCATTTTGCTTACAATCATTTGAAACTGAATTGGTTTTAGGATGTTAATGCTTCATTGATTTAAATTGAAACAGACTAATTGTTGATATATGGGGCAGATCATAGAAAAAGGGCCAGATCCCTGGCTGATGTGAAATCTTCAAAGAGCACAAAATGACAATGAGAATCTTAGCTTATGTATCCTGGTTATAATGCCCTTGATTTATGACAGCATTAGGGAAAGCAAATTGCCATGCCCAAAAGTTGATGTGCAAAGATGACAGTGAGAAATAGTAACATCTAGACTTGATTTTCTTCCCTGTGGCACAATTCAGTACCTATGTGTGCCAACTTAAAGGTAAACTGGCAGGAGAAATGAACCCAACACAAAAGAGCATATAAGTCAGAGTTACAATTTAATAACAATATTACAATAAATACAATGACATAAAGATAAATGGATTTTAACCCACGAAACCCAGAAGTATAACCCAGCACCCTGGGGCACAAACACAGGGTGCTGAGCCCCACATGGCTGCCCCAAGTCCAAAGCAAAAGGAAGTGAAAAAACCTGTTGGTGCAGATGACCGTCACAGTCTGGTGAAGAGTGGTGGTGTCCTCCTTTCAAGGTTCAGGTCCTCCTTTCAAGGTTCAGGTCCTCCTCTGGATCTGATGAGAGGTTCCCCAAGGTCTTCAAACCCCAAGATTATATACCCTCAGGTCCAGGTGGGAACACCCAGTACCTCCCCAGGGCAAGGAGTTACACAATGGGTGATCTAACTCTGTGAGTCATGGGGTATTTTGGAACCATTGATGGCCCAAATTAGCAGATACATCCCCTCAGGCTGGGTGTGAAGCTGCTAACAACTTCTTGGAGGGAGTTATCACAGCTCTTATCTCACAGGTGTCTTTCACACCCAGCTCACAGACTGAGGGGTTGGGTGTGCCCTGGGCAGCTGCTGCAAATGGTCCATTGTTAACAGTTATTGGGAAATGAATAGAGGGTGTAGAATACACAGCTTTGGTCACACCCACACAGGGATAAACTGGTCCTGGCTGCTGAACTAGGATAGTATGCTACAGAATTTGATTGCAGATGAGGACTAGTCCACAGTCAGTAGCCCAATCCCTTGCACGGCTGCATGACAGGCTGAGGATGGCCCAGTCACACTGGCACTGTTCTACTCTATGGGTCACCCCTAGGCATGACGCTTTCCAACCAGCATTTGAAGCACTTCTAGAAACACCTTCTTTTTCAAGATGTCTTCTCCTGACATCAAGTCTGTTGTGTCCCTTGGCCCATATTTCCACTGGCCAGTACAGCAAAGGTTTTCCTTGGCTCAGCATGACATGGATATTGATCTCGCTTGCAGCATTACCAACTATCACCTCATAACAAATAAGCCTTTGGTTGGAGCCACATGGCTCCTGCAGGGTATGTTGTAGCTAGATGGGCAAAGTAATTAAATGGAGACTGGGAGGAAGGGTCCACAAAACTCAGGCAACATCATTAAAAACTTTGGGTAGCTGTAATCCTCAAAAAACTGCCTGTGCTCACATGTTAATAGCATCTGTTTCTTATAGGCCCCACTGCACAGGCTGAGATGGTGGAGAGCACTGGGTCCTGTTCAAAAATGCTTTAGAACAGAGGGGTCTTGAGGGGAGGTAATGGGGTCAGCAGCAGCTGAAGGTCATCACAGCACCACGCATGCTGGGGCACGAGTAAGGCCAAGGGCTCTATTGGTCATGCCATGAAATGGCCAACTGGCTACCACATGGCTGGGGCTTCCACTCAGCGAGAAGAGGCTGTGTGGACAGCTTCTTCTTGAGGACACCCGAGCAACATGGACACGAGGCACTGGCTGCCTCTGGCCTCAAGGCCTGGAGACAGTCTAGGATTCATCACACATCTCAGCACTGACAGAAAAAATGGCACCCTTGCTCTACCCGTAAAATGCATAGTGTCCTGAGCAAGCAGACACCACAGGCACCCTTGGGCTACAGGGATATTTAATACAAATGAAGCTAGCTTCCCTACAGAGAAATTGGTTCCCTTCTCTTCGCTGGCTGAGAAGTGTAAAATAGGGAACAAGTGTGCCACTGTACCCTGACCCTGGGGATTGTCTCTGCCCTGAAGGGCTGAACCCTACCAGGCTCCCTAACCCAGGTAAGACTGCAGGCAGGGTAGCTCTGCTGGAGTTTGAGGACATTGTTCATGGGATATCAACAGTGGCCCTTGAATATTAAGACAAGTTCTCCACATGAACAGTGTTTCTGACCCAGTGGGGTCAAGTCCAGAATACACTGGCACTAGCCTTAACTAGAGATTTATTCTCATCCCATTTTATCCTTTGTGTTCTCTGATGCACATGGCAAAACTCTTCCCTGAGCTGTTTCCTGCTAATGAAGTGATTTTTGTGCATTATGAGGTTTGGCTTTACATGTTTCCAAGAAGCAATCCTATTGCTTTATCTATATAAAGTTAAAGACCTATCCTCATTTTCTGTCCTTGTGACATTCAGGAGGTTCTTGTCTGAGGAAAAAAAACCCAAACAAACCAAACCAACCAACAAACAAACAAAAACAAACAGAAAACCCCCAACAAAACAACTTCCAGTCCACAGGCTGATTTGGGGATAGTTTATACTATCTCTAAACAGCAGGTTAATTTCAGTTGACACTTATTTATGAAAGCACAAAGTCTGGTGAGGTAATAAAAAAGTCAACTCCCAGAGAATATATAGCCTTAGATTTTCTTACCTAACATGTTTTTATTTAGAGATTTATTGAGCAAAATAAAGATTTGGCTGGCAAATAATGTTATCAATTGCTCCATATTTTAAAATCTTTTGAAAGCACATACAAAAACCAGATTAATTTCCTTGTACACAATCTACTGTGGGGTATAAACACGTTTTATTCAGTGACTAGCCAAGAAAATGTAAATTAGCTGTCTGACATTTGGGAAATTCGTGTGGCTGAATTATATGACTTGTATATTTGGAAAACCCGTAGGGTTTGTTAGTATCCAGGTGGATATTAATTTTAAATAACAGCCTGGTCAAATGCTGAGGTTTCAGTGTTGAATCAAAGACATAGAAGCTTCTGCCATCTCTATCTTTTTACATATTACATGTAGAGGATTTGTTGCCTGAAATCAGTTTTCAGAGGGGCTGAATGAATAACAACACATCTGGTCACTTGCAACCTGACTTGGTCTCTGCTGCCCTGTTACTGTTTGGCAAGGATATCTGCTTACATGGCCCACTTCTCGCGTCTGAGTAGAGTAAGAGGGTGCCCCCACAAGCCTAAGCCAGGGCTGTTGACTCGGTATGTGATCCCAGCTCCTCTCTCTATCTTTTTGGCCAGCGAAGGATGGAGTGATAGCCCACCGTTCCATACACAAATCTGCCATTCAGAGGGGCAAGGTTGGGAAATAATGAAGTCAGTACATCAGTGCCTAGCCTGCTGAGCTCACACTGCTGAAAGCTGCTGGTGGATGAATTTCCCAGCATTTGGAAACTTTGTCTCAGTTCTGCGGGTTTGCTCAAGTGTGCGATGGCTGTTTGCAAGGGAGCTTTCCTGCTGAGTGGGTTTGCTTTCCTCCTCACAGCTCAGGGAAGGTGAGAGCTCTCCTTCATGTCTCCCCTGCCCCCACTGCCGCCCCTTGCTCACCCGACAAACACAATGCTCTTCCAGCGGGTCCCCTACGCTGGGGAGCTTTTCCCTCTCCCAACTCCCACACTGGGACATTTTTCCACATTTCCAGGATTATGGCCACTTTTACTTAGATCTATGTGTGTTGCCTCCACATACAAAGAAGCACTTGGGGACGGGATTAGTAGGATTAGAAGAGATTCACATATGTCCAGTTCAAGCAATTGGTATTCAAAGCTTTACACTTCCAAATGCCACCAAGAGAGAGAAAAGGAGCTGGGAGCTTGCTTTGCATTTCAGCACCTTCCTGCGGGGGACAGGGACCTTTGTCTGGGATGGGGGACACAAATCCCACACCCCCCTTTAATCCAACACCCCTTAGCCACCAACTCTTTCCCTTCAGTGGGGCTCTGCTATAGTCCTGACGAGAAGCTACAAGTATCGTGGCTTTCCTGTTTCTCTTTTTAGAGCAGCCCTTCTGCAAAGTTTTGGCAAACCTGGCTGAGGTAGGCAAATCAGGGTCCTCTCCTGTGCAGTTTGTTACCATATATTTGTCTGTTGGTGCAAGACAAGAAAGTATCACTGGGTTTAGAACATAAAGGCAAAAAAATCTTAAAAGAGTGCCCTTGCTCATATTAAGTTAAATCCTTCACATATGAGAAAATTGTTCATTCTGGCAAGGCAAATCCTCACAATAAAAATGAGTGCATTAGGTGTTCCTGAAAAAGCAATGGGAAAATCTGCTTTCCCCCCTTTAATTTTTGATAGACTGCCTTCCTTGCTGCCTTTAGGGCAATGGTGGTGATGATTTCCTGATTATTAGGCACATCAACAAAGACAGAGTCTATGTTGCATAGCTTGCATTTTGGCAATCACTCCAAGTGTGAACAAATCATCTTGTTTAAAAATTAAGAGGAAGACTTTAATACTAGTCAGTGTAATAAACCTCTCTCAGTATAGTGAAAGATTTTTGAAGCAGAGCAGGTGGAGCCTTTTAAAAATACATTCATCAAGTAATTAATTCATTCATTCTTTTGTTCAGTCGTTCTGCTCACTTTTTGCTCACTAGAATAAAAGCTCATGTGCAATACTAAGGGACAGGAATATATATAACCAGATTAAAAACCCCAGAAAAACAGACAAAATACTTTTTGTACCCAAAAGAATGACCTTTAAGTGTTTTTTTTCCCCAATAAGTGTCTATTTGTTTTACAGTTCTCTGACCAGAAAGAAAATTTCACATTATATGAAATAGGATGAAGAAAACTGAAATGTTGCTAAAATACCAACGATGGTATCTTAGTTATTTCCATTTGCTTTTTTTTCTTTAAAAGGCATAGATTCCTGGGTATTACCTGAAATCAATATATTTAGTATTAATCTACTAATGCTAGCATAAGCCAGTACAAAGCCCAATGAATCTTACTTCTCACTAATAAAATGTGCAAAGTTTGAGCTAATATTTTGCTAACTTGCTAGTTTTGCAACTGCAAGTCTTACTTCAATAAAAATACATGGGAAAGGTTGCCATGAATATCCACATTAAAGGAACTGAGTATGTGGATTCTAGTGATTTTTTGCTGTATACAAGTGACTCTATAGGTTTTCATATAGGCAGAAACCCTTAAAATATTGAAAATCAGGGAGCCTATCAGGTCTGTACAAGCTCCCCAAGTCCTCAGGGTGTTCTGAATAGTTCGTGTACACTAATGATGCAGGACTAGGCCTCTGCAATTAAGGAAAAAGATAGTGATATCTGCAAAACCTTGAACTGCAACACACTGATTATCCATTTTGGGTGCCTGCCAGCTGTGGAGAAAGGGTTCACCTAGAAAAACAACTGGTAGGAAGATAAAACAACTCAAAACATATGTATCTATGAACTTAATTTTAAATTGAATTTCATTTTCAGAAGTGGTGAGAATAATTACTTCCCACTGCACCTGTGAACATCAGTCATATATAGCTACAAAATTAAAAATACATGTAATTTCTTGCTTCTTTCTTTTTACTTTTTATAGTTCTGATTTTTGTTTTGAGTCTTTCCTATCTATCTATCTATCTATCTAATCTACCTACCTACCTACTTATCCATCTATCTACACAGTACTTCCCTTGGTGGAAGTTTTACACATGCCAATATGTCCATATTTTGGGGAGTCTGTTGGTCTTGCTGAACTACACACAACAACTGTTAGCATGAGTGGATTATGTGTGTGTCATCCCACTCCAGAACTATATTATTTGTGTCTGGAAGAACTTCAGAGCACTTGCCTCCCCTGAATTTACAAAATATCTGAAAGAAAAAAGGGGTAGCATAGGAGCAGTGTCGGCTGCCTGTTTTGCTGTGTACAAACTAGTTGAGAAGAGGCTGTAGCTCCCAAGATCCTGTTCCATCCCACGCTTCCAGTCAGCAGATTTCTGACAGCCAAGCAGAGGACTAAGGCACTAACTTCCACCAAAGAATCATTCTTGTCCCATGTTTTCCCTCCCTAAATTAAATTTGCTGGTAGTATCTGAAGTCACTGAGTTCTGTATAAAGGTAGTGTTTTACCAGGAACCCAGCTAAGCACCCCTGCAAGGAAGCATCTTCCTGACAAAGGAAAAGGGATGATAGTTTCAGTCTAGATCTAGATACATGAAACCGCTGCTGCTGGACCTTTGGTTTGGATGCAAAAGAATAACAGGCAGAGTGGTTACAGAAGTGGTATTATCAAAGCAGAGAAGATGACTTGCTTTTCACCCAGGGGTTCTTCCCCGGAAACAGTTTTGCTTAGCATTGGTGGCTGGAAAGAAAATGTGAGCTCCCTTAGTTGAGCTTGGTGTCTCTGACTGGCATGGACTCTCTTAAGATCTCATTATAAATGTTTTACTAATCGATTTCCTTCTTGGCAAACACATATGAAGGGGTCTGCTCCCAATTAAAGCATTTTTGTTTAAAAACTGAATGACCTCATTGGAGTAATTAAGTGCTTCCTTAAAGTGCTCAGTGGTTCTTTATTGTGAGGAACAGCATTGGTGATTTGAATTTTAGGGGCCTGACCTCTGAGTCTATTGAAACCCAGAGACATCAGTCAGCTTCAGTAAGGTTTGGCTCTGGCCCTGACAGGCCTCATAATAAGCAAATAAACTCCACAATTCGGCAGTGTTTCGATAGTTAATAATTAACCCTTGCCATAAGCTGTTGAGAAAAGATCGTGTTGGTGGACCTAGTCTTCTCTCTCTCACTCTTTTAAGAGGCAGAGGTGGGACTTTTATGATCCTCATTGCTATTGTGTCTGAGCATTTCCAAGCCTGCTCCAAGCTGCCGAGAATTACAGCTCCCAGCGTTATATCCATAGGTTTGTAGATTTTCTGGTCAATTGACACATCCTCTGTCCCAGTCCAGGCTGAAGAGAGGACCAAGAAAACCACCTGTCTCTCTCAGCACAGCAGCTGACCTTAAGCACTTGCTTAGCTCAGCTGCTCCTGCAGTTACGCTGTTGCTTGGGGCTTCCCTGAGATGGACCTGGGATTGTTGTCCCTCTTACATGAGACATGAGCATTTCTGAAGGGGGCGTTATGCAGGTGTGATGGGGCAATGACCATTAGGCTACAAGCTACTAACACTATCCTTTCCCTGTGTGTCCACTCTCTGGCCATCATTCTTCTCTTTTATACTTGTGTTTGATTTTATTTTCCTCCAGTGTATTTTATTTTCCATTTCTGGAATTGCATTTACATCAACAGTGCAATAGTCATTGCAAACGGACTGCAACTTTAAACAAAATGAGGATGGAGAATGATTCATGGTGTAAGGATGCAAAAATGTGATTTAAATGTTGCAAAAAACTAATTTTGTATAGTAAAGCTTCCCTGAGCATTTGAAGTTTCAACAGCTCAGCTGAAAGAAGTACAGCAAGAGACTCAGAAGTGATTTATAAAAACAGCCTTATGCCTTAGCCAGGCCAGGTTTTACCATCGTTTCTGGTGTTCATTAGCATCTCATTGCACATGTAGTCCCATTGATCCCAATGGAACAAGCCCACACAATAGACTTCTATTCAAGGGTGGTGAAGGCAGTCTATACGCCCATCCCCAAACACTGAGATGTGGCAAAGGCTTGTGAATAGACTGCAGATAATTTTTGTTGTGTCTTCTAGAATTTGTACTAGCCTATTATCAACCTGTAAATATTCACTGGAAACATGTATTGTTTTAAATTGAGATACAAAATGAGACAAGGATTTTTTTTCCTCTTTAGTGAGTCTTCCATGCTTTCAAAAGTGTAGTTGGAAGAGTTATTCAATCATTTCTATGACTTTATTTGTTTTCACTATAGCTATGAATAATGAATTGTGTTAAACTTATTTGTTTCTGAGATGGCAAAACACTTTAATTTTTAGTTGTTACAACATCAATGTTTTCACTCTGACCTGAGATAACTGTAAATATTTGAGAAGCTTATGGAACAACAGCCCTTCAGGGTTTTCTAATGGGGAGCATTTGGGGAGAGCTTGTGGGGAGCTCTCCTGTACTCTCTATCCACCTCCCACTCTGTTTATAGCTGATTTTTAAATAGCCTATATGACTTCAAGACTAACATGGTAATCATCAACTATCTACTAAAGCAGGGAGGGAGAGGGTTCTTTAAAATCATTGTGTGAGTTTCCATATTAAGTGTAATAGATGGAGAAAGTTCACAGTAATAAGAATGCAAACAACCACAAGCGATAGGAAAGGTCAGAAATAAAAGAAAACTTGCTCGTTTGAGAATGCTAATATTTTAGGTGTGAATACGGGCCAGAATATAAAGGGAAAAGAGAAAATAAATACAGGCCTTTGAGCAGCATTATCATCTTTCAACACTGTGACAAGCCAGCCGTGATTCCCAAGTATGTGACAAGTTTGTTTGCCAGGAATGTCAGGTTTAGCCCATTCAGGATGTCTGAAGTGTGCCCCCGTGCCTGAGATCTGCATATAGGAAATGTGGATCACAGTCTCAGCTATGCGACTGTATTTTGGAGTTAGCGCAAGTTTTACCAAACATCTAAAAATAAACTATTTAATGAATGTCTATTCAACAGTACTGACAGCTTGATTTTTTTTTCTGAAATTCCAAACAGCAAAATATTTAACAGTTGGCTAATATCATGGCATATCTGATAGCTGTACAAACATTCAAACTGATTTCCTAGAATCTTTTCTCCCTATAAAATTTGGGTTTGAGGTGCATTCACCACATGAAAAAGAGAAAAGGAATTAATGCGAGTTGTTGATTAAGTTGTGTTTATTGTTTATGGAAACTGATTTCCTGCTTTTGGTAGCAAATGCCATATATCAGAGGATTAGTGATTTGCACCTCTTTAATTAATTATTCTTTGACATTTTAGATTTTATTACTGAGGTTTTGAGACAATTTTTTTCCAGAAGTTTTTCAAACTAGTATTTAAATACCGAAAATAAAACGTCATCCTCTATTAACTGCACTGGAATGGCTGTCAGTTATGTCCTTTAAGGTTATATTCTCCCTAGAAGCAGTGCTTGATATAGGCCCGATCCTGTCATCTTCCACAGGATACTTCAAAAAAACGAAGTTAGAATTTGTTCTGATCCCTTACTAGCAGAAAATTTAAAATTATAGGAATTGAGTAGAATTTTTTTGTATCCAGGTAGAGGAATATTAACTCTGGCTCTATCTGACTGCAGAATTTGACTACAGCAGCCCAGGACAGTCTTCTCTTCTTTTTCCAGTCATTGCCCTCCTATTGCCCTACTACTGGAAAGCAAATTTGTGGTAAACACAAGAACCAAAATAGTATTTCAGCCTATTCAGCATCGCCAAAGTGTCAGATGACAAGATGCTATAAATTTGAATTATACAGTCAATGTAAATGAAATCCATTAGTATATCTTGAGCAAACCCAGCATGTGGTTAGGGAATCTCGGCAGTTCTCTCTAAAATAAAACGAACGTGGTTTAGAAACAAACAAATTTCAGCTTTATGCACAACCCCTTTGTAGCAGCACTCATCTCATGGAGAGACGCTGAGAGCTTTTTTTGTAATGCTCTTCAATAGGAGCAACAACCACCTTACTATAGTGCTAGCAGTTATAACTATTTTTATTCTGAAAGCATGGTTATCAAATGTCCAAATTAATTAAAAGCAAACAGAGATAGTGAAAACTAATAGCAATAAACCAATAAAATTAATAGGCTTCTAATAAAAACCCTGATAAAATACATAACACTGGTGTAAACAGTTTTCATATCATGAATCAGATTCTGTGTTGCCGACCAGGTCAATAATATCAAAGAAAGCTCAAGATTTAATATTCTGTCATAGAAATGCTACACAAGAGGAAAGTTCATCCAATTTCCATACCAAACTCTATGAGAATTCATAATCAGGCACTACCTTGAAGTGCATCCATTAACTAAAATCCAATATTTGAAAATGCATGATTTCCATTCCTAGCAGTCACCGAAACAAAAATCCACCCCGTGAGCCGCCGCCGGGTATGGGGCGGGTTGCGTCTCCCACGGTCCCGCCCGGTGCTGGTGCTGCGCGGGACGGGACGCTCCTGCAACCGGTACTGAGTCCTCCCGAGCAGTTTGTCTTTCCAGAAAAAGCCCGTTTCCCTTCCTTACCAAATCTCTCTGTCTTGAAAAAAATAGGAACTAAAAGTTTCCTATTTTTCACCCTCTCCGACTTCTCGAATAGGAAAATATTTGATTTTCTGACTCCCAGGAGTTAATTTCGTTGCTGTGCCGTCGGGGGCAGTTTCGCTGTTGACTGAACCGGGACAGCGGCACACCAGGAGTTTCTCCGCAGCCAGATCCGGAATGCCACTGTCCGGGAGGATGGCGGGCACTTGTCCGGCGGGGAGAGACGGCGGCGAGCGTAGCCAGCCCATCGCGGGGCAGCGCCTACCCCTGCCCGCCGAGGGCACCCAACACCCTCCGTCGGGACGGGACGGCCCCGCCGCTCTCCGCCTGCTCAGCCGGAAAGTGCCCGGGCGGATCTCTTCCCACGTGGCTGCGACCACGAGTGGCACTTCCCACGCACCTCTGTGCTGCACTGAGACTTTGTCTTTTTTCTCTTTTTGCCTCAATGTCTCTCCGGCATCATCAAAGCGGCAAAGGAAAGCAGCAGGGGAGGTTGGACGCGCCAGGCAATGTAACGACCAGCAATCGTGCTGGAACAGCGCTACCTATTTCCGAAACGACTTCTCGGCTAGGGTCCTTGTGCCCGAGATTTAACCTCGAGTTAACTTTCCCAAATCTTTCCTTTGCCCTAAGGCGACCCCGAGAGGAGCCGAGCCCAGCCGCCCCATTCCTAGAGGGGGATATTGGGGCAGTGCAGGTGGGACTAGCCCGCAAAGCCGAGCCAGGGGCGTCGGGGAGCAGCGACCTCGCCCAGAAAGAGGAGAGAAAATTATTGGTAATATTCCTTCGAGTGACGAGCAGACCTTTGCTTCTCGTCCCAGCACCTCCCCCTCTCCTCTCCGTCGTGCACCAAGAGGCTCCGTAGTCCGACATCGACCCGGGCCCCATCCCGGGGCTCGCCAGAGGACAGGACCCCTCCTGTTGCTTCCCCCGACGGCATCTTTTCGACTGCTTCTTCTCTGTTGCCGTCGGACGTGAACTTCCCTAAACCGAGATGCGCGTCTGTTCCGAAGTGGCGGACGCGTGGACGAGGAGTGGCAGCTCTCTCGTCCCCCAGGCTGCAGCCTCCAGCCCCGGGGCCGGGGTTTTCCCCCGGATCCTGCTTAGTTTTCTGCCGCTGCCGCAGTCACTGTATCAATTTGTGTTCATTTGCTTCACCCCGGCTCTATGGGAGAAAAGGATTGAGGGAGCAGCGGGCAGCCCTCGGGAGCCATCCGGAGAGCGGCTCCGTGAGATGCGGAGATCGACGGCGCCCATATCCGCGGGAGCCGACGGCGCTGTCGGCTCCGGGCCCGGTCAAGTTGCCTGCTTGTATGCCCGGCAAACGTGTCAGCTGAGGAAAAGTCTAAGTGGGTTTATGGCTTTGTCTGTGGAAGCGGACAAAGCACAGGTCGCGTTCAGTTACTTTTAATGTATTATCCTTATTTTCTTTTCTTTTCTTTTCTTTTCTTTTCTTTTCTTTTCTTTTCTTTTCTTTTCTTTTCTTTTCTTTTCTTTTCCTTCTCACCGCAGGATTTACTGATAGTGCTGCAGCCAGAAGGCTTTCATTTTGATTAGCAGATTAACCACAGTTAGACTCAGCCAGAGGAAAATATCGCTCTTTTCCTGACTCTTCGCCCTTCTCGGGGCCTGGACACTATGGAGGAGTAAGATCTGCCAAAGAGATTTCTCCCGGGCCCTAAGCGCCTTTTGGAAAGCTGACATTCAGCCCACTGGTTTCCCACAAGAGTGCGGGGCACTGGAGCCTCCGGGAATTCCAGGGCCCGTCCGACTCCGATGGTTCCCGCCTTGTCCTGGCTGCCAGCCCCGTACTCATCGCGTACGCACCGGCGGGGGCCGGGAAGATTCGACGGAGTACCACACGCCCTTCCCCACGCACGCAGGCTGCTCCCGCCGCCATCCCCACGGGGGAATTCTCACCGCCTTACGCCGGCAGACCCGCAAGGCGGCCACTCTGGCTCAAGCCCGCACCCAGGGCAGGGGCAGAGAAGGGGCTCAGCCGAGAACTGGGGAAGTGACACCTGCGCCGGGTGCCCCGCCCGCATTGCCCGGCCGAGCTCCCACGCACCCCCTCCCTTCCCCGCGCCACCGCAGCTTGTGGCCGGTGCCCGGGACCCATCTACTTACTGGCGCGAACGCCTGGGCATGTTTGCAGCACTGCCCCAAGGAGCTGACTCCCTTACCGCCCGCGTCCGGCCCGGCCCGGCGCTCTCGGTCCCGCCGACGGCGCTCCGGCCGTCCCGCCGCGCCGCCCTCCCGCTGCAGCCCGGAGCCAGCGGAGCCCCGGGGGCTGCCGGCCCCCCTCCCGCCACCAAGCACGCCGGCTTGCCGCCGCATCCTGGCTTTCCCCGTTTATTTAAAAGGAGTCACTGGCCCGGGGGGAGGCGGGTTTCCCAGCCAGCACCTTCCCGCGGCGGCTGCCCGAGTCATCATCGCTCATCTAAACAAAGCGACGACCCAGGTACGAGGCAGTCGCAGCCAACCCGTCCAGGAGAAGGCCAGCCGGTGCCACACCACATACCCCGGCCGGGGGGGACAGTGGAGGGGGGAGGGAAAGGCAAACAAAGCGGAGAGCCCCGACTGGAGCCTGGCATGCTGCAGGACGGGGGCGACCGACGTTCCCCACCCACTCCCGCCGTGGCGGGGGGACTTCCCCGGGCGGCTTTTGCCCGCTGTCGCCCACGACTGGGTTTCCTGGACGGCCCCGAGCAGGCGCGCAGCCCCTCGCAGCCCCCTGCCTTCCTACTGTAGACGGGAGGAGGTTTTATATTGGAAATGAGGAGGCAGGGGGAGGAGAAGGCGCGCACACGGAGCGATGAGTGTGCGGTGTCAATCAGAGGGGTTTTGTGTCTCCTTGACTCCTGATGGTCCGTGGCTGAGGTGTCCCGGGTGGCACCACAATGAATATGAATAGGGGTCCTTGCTAAATGGGACAGTCAAAGCGCACCGCCCTGAATAATGGCACGTCATCCTAACTAGACCATTATACATAGGAGGGCTCCTTTTGTCTCTGCTCTCTGCTGCAGCTCTATAAAAGCCCCTCTTTTTCAGGCTGAGGTTAGTCCAAGCATACACTAACTAGCCATCCTGTAAACAGGCTGAGTAAGTGGGAGAAGAGAGGAGAGAGATTGGAGAGGGGCTTTTTTCCTCTTCTTCCAGCATTTCCAGCCCTTTGCTGGCAGATCCTGCCGTCCATTTATCTTTTTCTCTTCGTTTTTGTTGCTTTTTGAAGGAGAGTTGTCTCGGTTCCTCCACCTCCAGAGCAGGGAAGAGTTTCTGGCTCAGAAGCCCGAATACAATGAATTCTGATTCCAGCTCTGTCTCCAGCAGAGCTTCCTCTCCAGATATGGATGAGATGTACCTGAGAGACCACCACCACCACCACCATCATCACCACCACCAAGACAGCCGGCTCAACTCTGTCTCTTCCACCCAGAATGACCTGGTGCAGAAGATGTCCGGCGAAGGCCTCACCAGGAATGGCTCCAAGACCGGAGGGGAAGGCAGCAAGTACAAAATCAAGAAGCAGCTTTCAGAGCAGGACCTGCAGCAGCTGCGGCTGAAGATCAACGGCCGGGAGCGTAAGAGGATGCACGACCTCAACCTCGCCATGGACGGACTGCGGGAGGTGATGCCCTATGCCCACGGACCTTCGGTGAGAAAACTCTCCAAAATCGCCACTCTTCTGCTAGCCAGAAACTATATTCTGATGCTCACCAGCTCCCTGGAGGAGATGAAGAGGCTGGTCGGGGAAATCTACGGGGGACACCACTCGGCTTTTCACTGCGGCACGGTGGGACACTCCACCGGGCACCCGCCTCACGCCGCCGGCACTGTGCACCAGGTGCACCCTATTCTCGGCAGTGCCTTGTCCTCCGCCAACACCTCCTCCTCCCTCTCCGCCTCCCTGCCGGCCATTGGCACCATCCGGCCGCCACACTCCCTGCTCAAGACTCCCTCAACACCCCCCGCACTGCAGCTCGGCAGCGGCTTCCAACATTGGGCGGGCTTGCCGTGCCCCTGCACCATCTGCCAGATGCCTCCCCCGCCCCACCTCTCAGCCCTCACCGCATCCAACATGACCAGGATCTCGGGGGAGACCAAGGACCTCCTGAAGTGACTCGGCGAGGCTCCCCCAGCCGCTGGGGCTGCGCCGGAACCAGCGCTTCCATGGACGGGGAGGGGGCTGCAGCCGGCCCCCCCTGGGCCGCTGACGGACCTGCCCCCGCTGCCCCCCGCCCCGCCAACCCCCCTGTAACACGGGATTAGTGTAGTAAGGACCTTGCGAAGGTAATGTTCTACCCGACTCCTTGGGTGATGTTTTCTTATTATACTAACTGGAAAAAAAGTCCCTGTTGTAAAAAGAATGATAAAGATAATAATAATAATAATGCCGCTGATGGTAATCAAATGTAAATGATTCCTTAAAATGTATGTAAAAGGAAAAAAAAGACATGGTTGTCATTGTAGTGTTCGCAGCTACCAAGAGACGATGAAATCGGTTTGGGGCTTTCCCCCCTTCTTTTTCCCGGTTTTTCCTTTCTTTCCTTTCGCACGGCGACACCTCTGAAATTTCCTGCTCCAAACCTGGCTGCGGCAGCGCAGCGGCGTCCCAAGATAGCCCAGAGAGTGCATGCATGCTTCCCACTCCAGCTTGTCACCCGTGGGGACCGGTCATAGGCAGGTTCCCTGGCAACAGGGACTTCCGAGAGAATTCACTAAAGTTTCCGAGTAAGGTTTATGTTTTGGTTTTTTTGTGGTTTGTTTGTTTCTTTGTTTACCCCAAATTTGGTTGTGATACGGTTTTGTTTGCGGTACTTTTCCTCTTGCCTCTATGAAGAAAAGAGAAAAAAAAACAAAGAAAAAGGAAAAAAAGAGAGAAAATACAGCACGGCCGTCCTGCGGATCTGTTTTGCCAAATCTCCTATCTCCTACTGTCGGCGAAGTGTGCTAGTTCAGCTGGCTGGGGTACTAATTTCTCTTGCTGACTTTATTCCTGTTTGCTGCGGGTTTTTTTGCTGTTGTTGGTTTTTGGGGTTTTGTTTGTTTTGGTTTTTTTTTCTTTGCTATGGTTTTGTTTTGCATGCGGGGTCAGCTCTTCCCACATCGGTGACTTGTATAACTATATAGGAAGCTTTATTGCTGTTTATTTCCTTTTCGGTACGTTTTCCTGGGAGTTTGCTTGAAATAATGTTACTACTCATTTCGTTCGTTCGTTCGCTCATTTGGTTTCTTTTTTCGTTTGGGGCCTCAAAGAAAACACCGTGTCTTTATTTTTTATATATTCTTGATAACTATCAATATATTTATTATTGACCAGTGTTTCTGGACAAGATTTCCAAATAAAATAAAAAATTAATTCCAAGCTGACTGCTTCGCTTTTGTCCGGGACTGGACGCTGACAAAAGGCGCCGTATCTGATCACTTTGGGTTTCGCCAGCACTTCCCCGGCCCAGCTGGAGGGAGAGCGGCACATGCCCGTGTGCGGCTCGGGAGCCGCCCTGCCTCGGAAGCAGCCACGAGCTCGACGTGCTCCGCTGTGTGCGAGCTGCCCGGCAGCTCCCGGCAGTTTTCCACCGGGCTTGGGGCCGGCAGGAATTCACCAGCCGATGGCCGGTCCCGCAGACAGCACCAGGCGGGAGGACGGGCCGCGGGCACTGCTGAGGAGGGACGCTGGGGCGTTTATGCCAATAACTTTTTTTTTGAGGTCTGGCTGTCGGCCCTTTTCCGGGAGGGAAATGTCAAATGGACAGGGTTGGGAAAGGCCGTTCTGTCCCGCCGGGACGAGGTGCTCCGTGGGGAGCAGCCCTGCGGGGTGCGGCATCCTCGAGGGAGCGCGGCTGGCGGCTACCAGCGCCCTCCGGCTCCTCACACGGGAACGGAGTTCTGCACCTCCCGGCCACACGCCAGCCCCCCGCCTTACGCGAAAGGGCATGTCCGGGGAAGACCTGAAGAAACCCAGAGAAGGTGACTTCCCCTGAATCGCAAGCTGAGTAGTGACAGAGGAAGGGCAGGTGGGGCATTTAAACTGAAATGCCAAACAACTTTTGAAGGGACCTGTGGGTGAACCGTGCTGGTGAACGGGCTGCGCAATACTGCAGCACACGAGTCAGCGTTAAGACATAAGCACGCATACACACACATTTGAAAATGAAAAGAAGAATGTGTATTTGCCCCGAAAACATACTGAACTAACAAATCACATTGTAAAAAAGTCACTCCCAGGCTGAAGTAAATCTTTAATGTAATTCAGCAAGATGATCAAGACATGCNTCCTTCCTTCTCTCCCTTTGCTCCCTCCCTTCCTCCTTCCCTCCTCCCTTCTGTCGTTTGAGTTTTCAGCAGTGCACGATTCCTTTGCGTTCCAGGAGTTTTTTCGCCTCTGACCAAGTCAGAGCGGTGCCCGGCACCCCCCGCCCCGCCCCAGTCTCGGGCATCAGGAAGGATGTCCTGCCGCCGCAGAGTCCGGCTCTGCGCGGGGAGGGGGTGCAAGACCAGGAGGTGGAAATGGGAACGTGGAGTGCAACCTGTGCTCCGTGAGGGACTGTCCTGGAGGAAGGAACAAGCGGGGTGACCTCCTCGGAGCTGTCGAAACTGTGCTCTGGCGCTGTGCAGGACGTAGACACCCGTCCCGGGAAGCGAGGCTGGGCTGGAGCCTCTGCCCAGCCCCGGCAGCCGGAGGCACTCTCACACACACTACCCCTTTCTGCCTAGCGGAGGGGAAGTGAGCAGAAGGCAACCACAAGCGGGGGAAACCCGGCAGAGAAACGGGGACTTGGCGGGGAGCGGGCCGCGGGCCGCGGAGTGCCGGTCCGGACGGGGAGCTGCCGACCCTCCTCAGCCGACCCTCCTGTCCCCGACGCGCTCCTCCGTGCGGGGCTGGCACGACTGGGACACAAAGCCGCGATCTCCTCAGCCCCACATCCTCCTCAGCCCTGCATCCTTCCCCTTGGAGTAGGGCGAGCGACGCAGCCTTGGACGGGGCTGCTTCTGCTGGGGCTGTCCCCCAGCTGCGGCTTCCAACAGCTTGCCGAGCCTGCGACGGGACTGGGCTGTAAATGACAGCCAAGAGGAGTGCGAAGTCACCCCTCCGTCCAGGAGCTGTCCTCGGCAGAGCTGCCTCGCCACAAAGCATTTCTGCCGCTCGGCCCCTCAGTCCATGGGACGGAGGGCGCCTTGCCTCAGCAAAAGGGCTCTTGGGGAACATTTGATCCCCACTCAGCCACATAGACCCGTCCCGGGCTCTGCCCCACGTTTCCCGGGAGCACTGGGCTATTTTCCAGTGGCGGAGCAACGGCGGCTGAACGGTACACAGACCGCTTTGCGCTTTTCCGCAGCAAAAGCGACCGAGCAGCCGCACGAGGCTGAGGCAGAGTTTTGAGTCTTTACAAAAGGAGTGATAAATGCCCTGTCCCACCGATTCCTTTGCGGGCGAAACGTAACCCAGACGGGGTGAATCAAACGCCAGACTCGCCTCCCTGGTTTCATATCCTGATCCGCGGAGAAGGGGAAAGGGAAAGAGCATCCGAAAAGATGCCGTTTAATTTTGCTTTGCAATGGGTACTGAAGCACCGAGCAACTTGGCCATAGCGATGCTGTGGGTCGAGGAGGCACGTCCGGAGAGCAGCTGCTCTCTGCTGAACAGGAAACTTCTGTCTGATTAACAGAAATTCAAGTCTCTCCGTGTTCTGTTCCTCTCCTCGGGCTCCTGCACTGGTGCAGTGGGAGGGATGACCCCTTCTCCTTCTCCTTCTCCTTCTCCTTCTCCTTCTCCTTCTCCTTCTCCTTCTCCTTCTCCTTCTCCTTCTCCTTCTCCTTCTCCTTCTCCTTCTCCTTCTCCTTCTCCTTCTCCTTCTCCTTCTCCTTCTCCTTCTCCTTCTCCTTCTCCTTCTCCTTCTCCTTCTCCTTCTCCTTCTCCTTCTCCTTCTCCTTCTCCTTCTCCTTCTCCTTCTCCTTCTCCTTCTCCTTCTCCTTCTCCTTCTCCTTCTCCTTCTCCTTCTCCTTCTCCTTCTCCTTCTCCTTCTCCTTCTCCTTCTCCTTCTCCTTCTCCTTCTCCTTCTCCTTCTCCTTCTCCTTCTCCTTCTCCTTCTCCTTCTCCTTCTCCTTCTCCTTCTCCTTCTCCTTCTCCTTCTCCTTCTCCTTCTCCTTCTCCTTCTCCTTCTCCTTCTCCTTCTCCTTCTCCTTCTCCTTCTCCTTCTCCTTCTCCTTCTCCTTCTCCTTCTCCTTCTCCTTCTCCTTCTCCTTCTCCTTCTCCTTCTCCTTCTCCTTCTCCTTCTCCTTCTCCTTCTCCTTCTCCTTCTCCTTCTCCTTCTCCTTCTCCTTCTCCTTCTCCTTCTCCTTCTCCTTCTCCTTCTCCTTCTCCTTCTCCTTCTCNCACGACTGGGACACAAAGCCGCGATCTCCTCAGCCCCACATCCTCCTCAGCCCTGCATCCTTCCCCTTGGAGTAGGGCGAGCGACGCAGCCTTGGACGGGGCTGCTTCTGCTGGGGCTGTCCCCCAGCTGCGGCTTCCAACAGCTTGCCGAGCCTGCGACGGGACTGGGCTGTAAATGACAGCCAAGAGGAGTGCGAAGTCACCCCTCCGTCCAGGAGCTGTCCTCGGCAGAGCTGCCTCGCCACAAAGCATTTCTGCCGCTCGGCCCCTCAGTCCATGGGACGGAGGGCGCCTTGCCTCAGCAAAAGGGCTCTTGGGGAACATTTGATCCCCACTCAGCCACATAGACCCGTCCCGGGCTCTGCCCCACGTTTCCCGGGAGCACTGGGCTATTTTCCAGTGGCGGAGCAACGGCGGCTGAACGGTACACAGACCGCTTTGCGCTTTTCCGCAGCAAAAGCGACCGAGCAGCCGCACGAGGCTGAGGCAGAGTTTTGAGTCTTTACAAAAGGAGTGATAAATGCCCTGTCCCACCGATTCCTTTGCGGGCGAAACGTAACCCAGACGGGGTGAATCAAACGCCAGACTCGCCTCCCTGGTTTCATATCCTGATCCGCGGAGAAGGGGAAAGGGAAAGAGCATCCGAAAAGATGCCGTTTAATTTTGCTTTGCAATGGGTACTGAAGCACCGAGCAACTTGGCCATAGCGATGCTGTGGGTCGAGGAGGCACGTCCGGAGAGCAGCTGCTCTCTGCTGAACAGGAAACTTCTGTCTGATTAACAGAAATTCAAGTCTCTCCGTGTTCTGTTCCTCTCCTCGGGCTCCTGCACTGGTGCAGTGGGAGGGATGTCTCCTTCTCCTTCTCCTTCTCCTTCTCCTTCTCCTTCTCCTTCTCCTTCTCCTTCTCCTTCTCCTTCTCCTTCTCCTTCTCCTTCTCCTTCTCCTTCTCCTTCTCCTTCTCCTTCTCCTTCTCCTTCTCCTTCTCCTTCTCCTTCTCCTTCTCCTTCTCCTTCTCCTTCTCCTTCTCCTTCTCCTTCTCCTTCTCCTTCTCCTTCTCCTTCTCCTTCTCCTTCTCCTTCTCCTTCTCCTTCTCCTTCTCCTTCTCCTTCTCCTTCTCCTTCTCCTTCTCCTTCTCCTTCTCCTTCTCCTTCTCCTTCTCCTTCTCCTTCTCCTTCTCCTTCTCCTTCTCCTTCTCCTTCTCCTTCTCCTTCTCCTTCTCCTTCTCCTTCTCCTTCTCCTTCTCCTTCTCCTTCTCCTTCTCCTTCTCCTTCTCCTTCTCCTTCTCCTTCTCCTTCTCCTTCTCCTTCTCCTTCTCCTTCTCCTTCTCCTTCTCCTTCTCCTTCTCCTTCTCCTTCTCCTTCTCCTTCTCCTTCTCCTTCTCCTTCTCCTTCTCCTTCTCCTTCTCCTTCTCCTTCTCCTTCTCCTTCTCCTTCTCCTTCTCCTTCTCCTTCTCCTTCTCCTTCTCCTTTCTCCTTCTCCTTCTCCTTCCCCTTCCCCTTCCTCTTCCCCTTCCTCTTCCCCTTCCCCTTCCCCAAAACAACAAACCAACAATGGAACAACTTCTGGAGAAACTGCCTATGGGGAGAAAAGGGGGAACAGTGGGGTTTTCTTTGGGAGGGTTTACCTCCACAAACACGTATGAGAAATAAATAAAATAAATAGAAATACTAATAATAATAAGGAAAAGGTAGGGCAGGAGGCTGATGAGGGATAGAAATAGGAAAGCAGGAAAGATCCTATAGTGTCAGAGACTGGCAGTGCCCATCCTGTGGGCTTGTCCCTGTGTGGTGATGGGGCTGCAGGGCCAGTGCAGGTAGGGCACAATATGGCATGGTGCAGCATGGCACAGGACAGTTTGACTAGGCATGGTTCTCCTGGGATAGACATGAGCTTGGTGCTCTCAGAAAATTCCTTTCATTTTCACCACAAAAATGAGTAATGTTTGTGTGCACATATATGAAACACCTACACGTGTACTCACACACATAAGTATAAATATGAATATAATATAAACATATCCAAGACTGGTGGACACCATTTGTTTTCACTTGTGCATCCCCTTGCTGTCCACTAAGTCCTGGCACGGCTGTGCTGTGGAGAAGGCAGATGCTGCTGCTGGTCTCAGGGGAAGCAGCCTTGTCTCCTTTCCAGGTGTTTCCTAGTTCCCATGAGGGAGGACCCTGCTGCCTACACCTCCAGGGTTCTGCCACAGATTTGACACCAGTCCCACAGACACTGGGCATTTGATTCAACCCTCTAAGTTGTGAGGTTTCTTTTCTCCTCCACTGCCCCATCCCACCAGACTCGCAAACTAACAAGTCCAACCCAGACCATCCCTTCACAAGGTGTCTCTTCCCCACCTGTACAGGGCCAGGGAGGAGGTGGGGGTGGGCTTGTGTTTTGATTAATATGGAAATAAAATGCAGAAATAGTAGCAGTACTTAGCTTCATTGCTTCAGTTTAGAGATTTATTGGCAAGGAGATAAACAGTGGGCTGGGGGCCTTGCTCAGTAATTCATGATCTCCATCAGTTATTACCAAATAAGCAAATCGTTTTTCTTTGAAGTCACAGAGGGAAAAAAAAAAAGGGTAATATGGGGAAAAAAGTAATTTATTTTAATTGGCTGCTACTCCCTGCCCCAGGTCCACAACCCAGCCCACCTGTCCACAACCCAGCCAGCTACCGTGGTTGGGGCACTACTTTCCAAGCAAGACTAGTAAGGATTTGTGCCTGTTAGAATGCGTGCATCTTGCTCTGCCTCCCTTCAACTTGCTTGTGTATTTTCCTGTTTGCTCCTAACCAAAATTTTTCTTTTGTATTATCTATTCTTTGCAGCCCCATTTTCCCTCCTGCAGAAGCAGATGGGTATGGATTTGAGCTGGAAAATGCTGCCACAAGAAGACATTGTGCTTCTGCCAGGGGAAAAAAAAGGGCAAACTTGAGAAGGGAAGTATAATCCTTTACTAGATGCAGTAATATTGTTGGGGAATGTTATGGGTTTAGGGCATGTTATGGGCACTTTGGAGGTACACAAACGCATTCTCAGGTCTGAAATGGAAACAATAGGTAGCTGATTGCAAGCTAAAAACTAAAATGGAAGCAGACATGTTACACTAAAGTTCTGTGAAATCTAGGGATTTGAGTTTGTTGCTTTGTATTCAGTGTTATTAGAAATACCTTGAGACATCCACACTGTACTGCCAAAAAATGACCCAGAACCCACGGAACACTCATATTCTACTGGATCAGCAAGAGAGGTTAGGTGAGAAATTCTAGAGCATCTTAGAAACAGTAAATACCTATGTTTAGGTGGCTGAATTGAGCCTTACAATATATAAAAGGTTGTAAAAGATCTTCAAGACCATTGAGTCCAATCGTAAACTTAACACTGCCAAGTCAACCACTAAACCAGGTCCTGACATGCCATCTTAGTACATTTTGAATAAGGCAACAGGGCAAGAATAAGGCAGTCTCAAAAAAAATTTCTGTGTTAGAGAACCTATTGAATAAAAAGCTACAGTTTGACCAAAGAGGAAAAACCAAAACAAAAAAACCCCCCACATTCACAGAAGGATCTTCATCCAGTTGCTTAATTACTTTTTAAACAAGCTTATTTGTTGTTTAATTGTTGATACTTTTGTATTTTCTGGGTTTTTTCAGGTAATCAGGTTGATTAGAAAGGTTTTAGGGTCAAATGAATAAAACAAAGTAGAATTATGAATCTTACATCACTTCAGGGAAGTGATACAGTTTTCTATGGAGCTGGAACTGGAGCTGGAGCTGTGTTCTCTTTTCTGCATTCAACAACTGCTGAGTAGGAGACACTGAACTGAAGACACTAAAACGGTGAATGGAAGTGCCCATAGCCTGCTTAACCCAACAAATTTTCCTTCTCATGCCTCCCATTTCTCTCTTCTGCAGTCGAAACAAACCCTTTTTCTTCATAATTACATTGAAGTAGGCACCAATCTAAGGACAGTGCAACTGCAGAACAATAAAGTATGGCTGATAGAAAAAACTTTATAAAAATCAGTATCATCAGTTAAGACTGAGTGATCAAAATCTGTGCCTAGGTTCCCAAACTCTCCTGAAGCTTTTGTGGATAGGGTTTTGTATAGCCTTGGTAAAAAACTGCAGATCAATATTTTATTTCAGTATTTTTATGTTTGTTTGTTTTTCCTAAAAGTGTTGTTCCTGTTGATGCATACATCTTGAAAGATACCTGGGAGAACAGCCAGGTCTGCCAGATGGGCAAGGGAGAAAACTAAAAGCAATGCAGTAATTATTATTTATGATGAAGATGACTTGTGGAGTCCTATTACTCAAAAACTAATGGATTCTTTGAAAAAAATGTAGAGTGCTGTAGCAATGCACTCTCCATAGAGTGCCTTTCTGCATAGTTACTTTTTGTGGGTTTTTTTGGGTGTGTGTGTGTGTACTTTTTTCTTTCTTTCTTTTTTTTTCCCAATGCATTTCTCTTTTGTTTTAATTGTTTTCTACGCAGTGACTCTGACTGTCATGCACCAGGTGCTACTTTCTTGTGTTTCAGCTACATACTGTTAGGTGGCACTCTGAAAAACATGAGATTTCACTTGTATTTTTTTTTAAAGAACTAATTTCACAACTAATAAGAACCTACTTTTACAAAATCTGACCTTTGACCTGAAGGAGTTGCAAGTCCTCCTGCATAGTGTCAGAGGAAGAACAATAAGGTGATCACATAAAACATCCAGTTTCCAGACTTCTTATTTTTGGTGATAAACAAAGATCTGTCAAGTGCTGTATAGGAGCAGACAACTAAAAATGCACTTTGTCCCATGTGCTCCCCTACCTCATGGTTTGCAGAGGAATTGGCCATGGTGGATTTTGTGGACTGTGGATTTTGTGCAGGCACTAGGAGAAAGGCAGCTTGAAACATCTTCTGGGAGAGATTCCATCCCCAGCTTCAGTGCTTGGCTTTCCTTCTAAAACTGTGAGTGACAGCGACAATGTATTTTGGGGAGTGCTTCCTGAGCAGGCTCCAGTCCACACAGGCCTCTAGGCCACCTGCTCCTTATACCGTTGAGACCATATCTGTAATGAATACATGCACCCCTTTTTCTTTCTCACCTTTGGAAGGTTTAGTTGTGTTCACTTTTAAAGCAGGATGAGGTATAGTCTACAAGACCACTTGATCACAGTCTTTCCAAAGCTTCCAGCTCTTCTTTCCATGGTTTGTCATTCCCTAAACTCTCCAGCACAGTCTCTTTGCCCTTTCCAGAATGAAAATGTACATCCCCATTATGCCATGTCTTCCATGACTTCTGCCAGGATAAGAGCTTATTCTTAAGCCGTTTCAGTGCAGCTGCAGGTGCCTGCCTCTCTCTCATGTCAGCAACTTCTTGTATCTATTGGGTGCTCTATGGTTTTTCATTTCTCAGGGTTCTGTAAGATATCCAAGATTTCCATTCCAAGCTAGGATCATAGACTTCATCTCTCTTAGTAAATTAATCAGTGCCACATAATATTCTCGGGCACTGTAGCTCCATTACCTAGAGACTCAAATTGTTACAACAGTTCCCGGCATGTTTTGGCTTCAGTCAGCTAGCACTCCCCTGAATGTTTCCTAGGCATGATTTGGGTATAGCATAGGCCAAAGGCCAATCCCAGCAGGCAATCTGTGTTCAGCCACACTGCCTGGAAAGCGAGAATTCAATAATGTGGACACACTCCAGTCTGTGCCAGTTGGCTTCAGAGTGAGGTAATGGTCACAGGCATGTTTTGTATAGGCGTAGTCTCAGAGTCTTTCTCCCTTAAAGCAAGCTTTTGCCTTTGTTGTCATCTCTTTCTGTCTGTCTTTCTCTCCACATTACTAGGAGAATACATTTTCTTTCTGAAGTGAGGTATTTATCAGAATTATTAACTGATGAAGGTCCCCATTATTTGATTTGTTTCCATCAATCTTTGGCTTTCTCTGCTTAGCTTTTCCCAGCTGTGCATGATTGGTTTATTGAACTATGAATCTGTAAAGAATGGCTATTTCTACTTCTGTGCCATGTGCAAGAAATCCTTCTTCCATCGGTTTGTCATCAACATGGGGCAAAAGATGCCCATGGCAGTGGGGACGCACATTCCACAGGTGCTTTATCAGTTCATAAATATGACATATAGACATAAAATATTTCTCAGTATCAGAATTCATCATATGTCCAGAGACAGTCTGTCCTTGTCTATCATCAAATTTCCACCAAGAAAAATGAATCCACAATACTGTCTCTCTTACTTTTTCCACTCCAAAATTTGTAAGCAGCTGGAGAAAGCACACGGCTTCTGCTTTCTGCTATGTAAGGATCATACACTTCGTGGGAGATGTGGTTTCAAACACAGATTGAATATGGGCATTGAATGTGTGATTTAGTTTAGGGCTTTCTCTTGAAACTAGTCCCCTCTTCTTTCCACATGCTGAAACCAGGCAAGCTGCACTTAGTGTCCCATCCTTCACTTGTTTCAGCATATTTCAACTTAACAATGCAAAGCTATGATCCAAAGAGAAAACTTCACTTTTCTCTTTTTTACTGTATTTCCTAAAAGGTTGTAGTGGGGTTTTTTTCTTCCCACTGGTACACTTCGTAAGTTTGGCAGCACTCCATCCACACTGTGGAATCACAACACTTCTTTACAGTGTCTTTGGGTCCAAGGTCTCTGCTTAAAATCCTGCCTATAGGCAAAGCCAGAACTAATTAAATACCTTGAATCAGATCAGCATTGACTGCTTCTTCACTTCTGCCCACATGGATTTTACCTGAGATCTCTGGGGTTAACTCTGTTCCCAGAAATACAGCAGAAGGACAGTCCTCCTGTAAATGCAGTATCAGCATTTCAACACCTTCTCTTGAAGTCATAACTGAGACAGGCTCCTTTACCTGGTCTGTCCCCATGAAGAGCCCAGCATGTTTCATATCTTGCAGGGCCATCAGCAGTGCAGTCAGCAGCTGACCCTTTCTTTGAGATTGTCTGGTTCAGTCACTTAAATATCTCCTGTTCATCCCCTCACTCAACCACCAGCTCCATCCATCTCTCTCCATGGGCAGCCCTCTTCCTCCAGCTGCAGCATCTTCTATTCCAGCCTTCACTGCTGTGGTTGTCTCACCTTGCCATTGCATCTGCCTGACCATCTGTTGAATCATGTGCAATATAAATAACAGCTAGTGACAAATAATAGCTACAGATACTCTCCTGTAATAGTCTGATGGTCTTACTGGACATCCACCACTTCATAGCATTTTCTTACTTTACTTTGCAGGTCACAATTACATGGTAATTTCAAAGGGGGTTATAATGTTAAAGCAGTTTAGAGTCCTTGGGCTACTTTATAGATAATTTTCATACTTTCCCCCAAAGCATTTGCCATTATGCAACTGCCCTTGTTCCCATCTGTGATACTTTTCTCACTGGAGAGATCACAACAGCCCCTATTTTTATACTTCAATACATCACTGAAGATACCACACTGACTGTAACGGGTAAGGCAAAATCAGCTTTTAAAACCAAGCACATTTAATAATTTGCATCAGAAAAATGCAGAGAAGAACTGAGAATAGTGAACTTCTCTACATTCCTCTGAACAGAGAAGCAAATGTTTTAATCTAGAATACAGAGAAAGGGAAAACCTGTCTTAATGTGTCTGGTCGGTAACAAGTCTTTATTTTATTGAGACCTTTAACCTGCCCTTAGACATGGACCACTGAGGTGATGAAAACGTGTTACAGGTGATGTAGTGGGATGATGCTTCGTCCAGTAAAGTCACAGACAGCTTTGCTTAGAGGCCAGTACTTGAGCTGCAGCCTTGCAGCAAGAGTTTGTCCTCTATCTCACATCTTTCTGGCTACATTTGAATGCCAAAAATGAATTGCTCTAAACATAGCCCCTGAGGAAACCGATAGCACAGACACATGCCAAAGTAACCCTTGAACAATTGTAAGGATCCTAATGGTGAGCAGAGCTGAGTGGTTTTTGAAAATCTTTGCGTTTTCTCTTTCATTCTTGATTCAGTTTAGGAATGTTCACAAAACTACTACATTTGACAAAATTCTTGTTTTATTCACGATCTCCCTTGAACTAACAAGCTGATGACAGATGGTTGGTACAGGTGGGATTATTTAAGGAAAATACTCCTAGGAAGCAGGCTCAGTCTTTAAGCAAAGCTATTTCAGTTTGTTGTGCTTGTCTTTCACGGTATGTGAGCTTCTCTGGCAAGGGGAGCTGCTGGATGCAGCTCAAGGGAAGGAGGAGAACAAGAGTCAGAGCTTTTCTGCTGTATGAGGGAAACTTTCATCTCTTCTTTTTCTATTGAAGATGGCCTTGCATTCACTGGCTGAAGGTGCTTGTTTCTGCAAGTCAAAGATGGGCAAGTGTTTCCTAAACACCCTGTTTTATTCATGCTCCCTGCCTGGCCATGGAGCTGCCTGTGAGGTTGCTGTCTGCCCCTCCTCTGCACAGCTCAATCCTGTGGAGACCCTGTAGTTCACCAGCATTGGCGACCACAGTGGCTGCCCATAAAGAGATGCTCAATATACTGTACAACAACAGCTACCTGGCTACAGCTGCAAGGGAGCCTCCCAGAGGCTCTGTACCCTCTGTACCTCTGTGGCACTAGCTGGGATATCCCTGCAGCAGCCTGCAGTCAGCAGTCCTGGGGTATATGAGTCACCTCTAACTGCATTGATGACACCAAGGCACTCCTTGGCCTTTGACAGGACTTTGTAGACACATACAGGTTTGGAAGTTGTGACTGATTTGTTGTCCAGCTTATCTGCTCAGCTAGAACTTGGAAAGACGCAGAAATTCTTGACATGGACCGAAATTCCAGTACCACCAGCTCTATAATTAGGTGATATTGATTTGGAATGGGGGGAAAACCACTCCTGAACATGTTTATCCTCCCTTCTTTTTATACCCTCCCAAACACAGTGCAACATACAACGAGTTACCCTCACCCCTTTTCCCTAAATCTTCAGGCCAGCTCCATACATTTCAGAATGACTATGGGCAACATTTGCCTTTTTTTTTTTCAGGAAAAAAATGCAACTGGGTTGAGTTAAAACTGGTTAAATCTCTCAGGACCTCAGTTGCGTTTTCAAACATATGTGAAGGGGAGGAACCATTTTTTGCACGTCCTACAGAATATAGTTGACATATGGACCATTCAAAGGAAATTTTTTCAGGCCATTGACCATGCATGAATGGCCTGGCTTATCCAGTGGGTACCAAAGATATGATACGGATCTTCTCCCAAAAATTTGGCTTTCTGGGTAGTGAGAGCAGATCCTGTATATGCTAATCATGCTACCAGCTCTTGGAATGGGCAGCAGATCCAGAAGCCCACTGGAGGGGCAGGGGTGGGCTGGGACAGCACATTTGCAGCTGAGTAGTTTTGAGCTGGAGGGAAAGTGTCCCCCCCAACTCTGAGCCTGGCCCAGCAAAGCCTGCCCCATGTGACTCCACTTTTGCTCCTTTCCATCATAAGCTTTCTCCTAGTTGTGTTCACTGGTGCTTGCTGTTCCAAACACTGCTTTACTGTGACTGGTTGCCATTGTAGTGACTCAGGCAGATTTAACATCTCAATCATCTTTCCACTAAATATTTTCAAGGCCCCAGAGAAACACCTTGTAAATCTTTTTACTTCCTCAGAAAAAAATCCCCAAAACCTAAATGACAAAACCAGACAAAACCAACAACAAACTACAAGGAAGTTCAGGGAAATAAACCCCTAAATCGAATTTCTTGCTTTAAAAGTGCTTTACATATATCACCACCAACCAGCATGTAAATTTTAGTCAGCTACTGGACTAGTCTTTTAAAGAAGTTGAAAAATGGCCCTGTGTCCTCAAAGGACACACCTGTTATTTGAAACAGTTTTTAACCAGCTTGTTAAGCAGCTTTGACAGATCAAAGACCCTGGACAATGGGCACAAACTTTAACAATAGTTTAGCCTTGAGCAAAAGCTTCTGTCAAAGCCAGGCTTGTGCCAGTAGTATTATGGCCTGCAATTGAAAATAAATTTTACTTGAATAAGTACCTCAGCCCGATCAGAGGCACTGCCGCCAGGGAGACAAAAGCAGTTGGGGATAAGTTATTGACTCCACTGACAGCATGAATGAAGTTCATTATGCCAGCCCACTCTTGGTAAATGTGTCAGGTTTTAAACTGAATTAGGTGGCAGGTGCATGGACCATTTTCCTGCCCCCCTTGAGACAGTAGAGGGCCAGTCATCACCTGATTCTACAGACAAATGTTTAGATTTGGTTTTCATATTGCATAGGGACAAGTGACAGCATATTTAAATCATAAATAAGGTTTCCTGAAAGCCCTCATCTATTCCACTCTCTCTCTCTGTCCCCTGTCGCTGTCTAGCTGTGCTCCCATTGCCTTGCCCCCTGGATGCTGGAGATGGGTTTGCCTCCCCTCTTTGCCCCAGCTACAGCCCCTCTTCTGGACCCTGTTCCTATCTGCCATGGAAGCATGCAGGATCTGAGCTTCCACACACTGCCTTTGGGTCCAGCCCTGAGCCAAAGAGATGCCCTTCTGCTCCCTTTTGAGTGACAGTGCACACGGCTGCATGTTTCTGACTTCAACAGGGTCTGGATCAAGCCCTTCCATACCTGATATTATGTGATATATATGGGCCTAAAGAGATAGAATCCAGACATCTTACATTAACTTTTAGAAAGATTTTCTACAGTAAAACTGTATTTAATCCTTACAAGCTGATGAGAAACATCACTATCACTGCCATTTCACAGAAATTCAGGCTTGATCTGAAAGGAGTGGTGTGAAACATATACATGTATCTGTACAAAACCACATATAAAAATACAAAAGCATCTAGATATGAACCAAGGTTTAAAAATTTTACTAGAATTTGAATAATAAGGTGATAATCTGTCATGATAATTTGATATTTCTCTGCTTTAAGATTGAACTGTAGTTTTAAGATGTATCTTCTTTTAAATTTTTTTCATCTGAAGATTTAGCTTGAAAATATTTTAGTTTATAGTCTACCAGGGCCTACAAGGATAATGCAAGATCAGCTGAACTTCAGATACTTTGGATGCCAGCTCTCATTACTTAATCATGAAACACAGAACTATTAAGACTCTTAAAAATGAAAGCCTCATTCTCTGACCGGGGAGGGAAGAGTTGGCATATGCCTTTGGCTGCATGCCTTATATATGTTAATGAGCAAGTAAAATTCCTTCCCCCTGTGATGGAGCTGAACATCCCTTCTCCTGAAACTTTTGGAATCTGCTGCCTGTGTAAGTTACAAAGGGAAGATTTTTGCTTTTTGACAGCGCTTCGGATACACGTGGGTACTTTTTTGCACTTGAGCCACTTAAATGACCCTAATGTTTCAAAAATGTCTTTGTGAGCCTGAAAATGTCTTTTATTTTGTTTGCTTTGTTTTTACACCCCCCCACTCCCCCCATACTTGAGGTAAAGATTCTGTATTTGTCTGCGTAACAGCCTCAGAACAAGGCACTAGTCTCTCAACTTGAATAAAATTTATTTATCCCCTTTCTCCAGGTATTTCAGAGGGTTGACAAACACCAACTAGTCCTTGCTACTCTAACCTGAAGAAAAATCTTATTGCTGTTCCTCAAAACTGAGACCCAATTCTGAAGAGAAGGGATGGGGGTTGCCCAATGTCACAAGCAAGTTGGTGGCAAATTCACTCCTGACGGGTGTTTTAGCCATCAGATAGCGCTTCACCTCCCAACATGACATTACTAAAGATGCATTTGGCTCAGATCACAATTGTATTTAGTACACTTGTTAATATAATACAGCCATATCAAACCCTCTCTTTTTCTGGCTTCAATAAAAATAAACTCAGGAAGTCTCACCCATGGACCCCCAATGAGAGAAAATGTTTCTTTTCCCCATACACAAATCTGGAAAACAAAGTAGGCTTGTTCTTTGGGGCTGTCTAAAGACTGCTGTGTGTCAACACACAAAATCATTTCTCACAGTGGTATCACTTGCTGGATACGTTCCTTCCCTCCAACTACAGCAGATGGTGTTTCATAGTTGGTCACAAATGGCTGTCAGCGAGCATTTGTCTGCCTGCCAGTAACCTGTAGTTTGGGGACTCCCTTGGAGAGTGTACCAGCACTGACTCTGCTGATAGCAGCATCTAAGAAAATGATCCGTCCTTTCTTGTCAGGCACAAAATTAGCCATCTCATTTTCAAACTGTTGACAAGGGGGATATGAAAGAAATAAGGGCCGTGCTGGCTCAGATGATGTTTCTTCAGCTCTAGGTTGAGGCAGAGAAGTGCTGGCTACAGAGCAGAAACTGCCTTTACCACAGCGCATATTGACCTCTGGTGAAAGATCAGGATATAAATGCAGCCATCTCCTGGTGTTAGGATTTTGCAAAGCATTTCCACCTTTCCTAAGATCAATTTAGATTTCTCTTGACCAGTGCGAGCAACAAGGAGGAGATGACCTTTAGAAGCATTGCCCTGTAGCAGGAAAAAGCTTTGGACAAGCTAAAGGTCCCTGTGCAGCAGCCAGGTTTGCTGCTGTCTTCATGTGCATGAGGAGAAGGCAGCCAGGCAGCCTGGGGTCCACTGTGACTGCAGCCTTGTCCCAGCAGCAGGATATGGGAGGGATGGGAGAAAGAGGAGGCCATGATGATGTAGACCAGATAATTCTGTCACCACCTTCTTAGGCAGAAAGCAGTTCTGGAAGCTTTGTAGCAACTTGTAGAGGCAGTCATTACCTTGCTGGTGCACATCCACATTTCAGTAGCAGACAACTACAATCTAAAGTGATTTATTTCAACAGGACTCTTAAAGATGAGTCCATGGAGCAGAGCCGAAAGCTCTCCATAGCAGCTATCTCAGGGTCCTCTTGCCTGTAAAGCAGTTTCTGTTTAAATCTCTGAGTAAGATTTGGGCTGGTAAGCTCAACTGGCCTCACATTCCACCTGCCTTAGCCAGGGCAGCGGTACCTTCCAGGCATATCAGCTGCCTGTCAGAGGCGGATGCATGTCATTCGGGACTGTGTGGCACTACTGCCAAAGCGAACTGGTGACAGGGTGCATTCCAGCACTCTAGTTTTCACACATGTCAGGAAGCTGGTGTATGTATCAGTCCCATGTAGAAAAAATCCTGCATTGGTCAGTGGAAAGCCAGATTGTATCAGTGCCAGTTAATATAGATAGTAATTTTGCTGCTGTAGCATTGAATTAATAGAGGAGTTTTAAAGAAATCCCATTTGTATAATTTCCATTTTACAGAGAGTTTCTAACATTGCAGAGTTCCTTTTCATCCTTAATGTGTCCTCTGTGAGAAAATGATAGATGAAACAGAAATTTAAGTGCTGCAAAAGACAAATTATGACTGTTTTTGAAGACATCACAATGATCCATCTGAAATTAAATATCCTAAAAATAAAGGATTACTTTGCTTCAACTTCTGTATTTTTGTCACTGAACTGATGTTAAAAACAGAAACTACTAAATAAGTCAATAGTTGAATGTCAAAATAAAGAGCTCAGGCTGTGTTGAAATAAAACCTTCCAGTCTTCTAAAAACGAAATATTGCTGTAATTCAATGTCATGAAGCTTTGGTACCATTCCGCTAATCCACTCCTTCCAGTGCAAATTTTGGTTTCCAATGAACATTTTGAACTACTTTCTGGAATATTCATAAACAAAACCAAATTCACACAGTAACTGCGCAACACCAATGACAACAACCAACCAGAACAAAAAAGGACACAAAAATTTTGCTTAACTAGAATCTTACCTTTAATGAAATTTCAACTGTTTCAACAAAAGAGATTTTTAAAAGACTATTGAAGGTAGAATCTACAAGCAAGGCTGAAAATCGAGTCTCCAATCACGGTCCTGTTGCATAAAATCTATAACTATATAGTAATTTTCCATTTTCCCTGAGTTTCAACACTGAATTTTTATTTTGATTTTTTATATATGAAGAAGTCTGTTTCTCTTCTCCTTTGGCTACAAAGATTTTTCTGAGAAAAACAGAGGGAGAACTTAGATGAGGTATGGCTACCTACCTGAGAACACGAGGAGACCTTAATTCAGCTGCTCAGTGGAGGATTATGGAAATATCTGTTTCACGACTGATCAGAATGAGTACAAAAAGCAAATGATGACTAGACTAATCTTGATCCTCACTAGTTGCCTTGTGTCCTGGCTTACATCCAGCAATATGTTCAAGCATGAAGTCTGAGTGAGACAACACAAATATCTATGGATAAGCACATCTATAAACATTCTTACTATACTGTAGCTGGGAAAATTTCTATAACCTGCTGAAAAGCAGTTTTATGGCTCCTTATATAGGTACGTTTAAACTCAGCTCAGTTTACTCTACTACCTGATAGGTCATTTAGCCTTGTGTTTGGTTTGCCCAGGTACATTATTTTGTTTGTGCATGTATTGGACATATTAGTGTGAAGTTCATATCCTTGACCACTTACAGACAGACTATGAATAACTTAATGACAGACATGCCAAATAACTCCAGTTTCTTGTTTTGGGACCATAGTGAAGGGCCTTACACAACAGAGTAGTCATTTCTCAGGCAGCCCTGTTCCAGGCAAGGATCTCAAAAGAAAAGGCTGCTAAAGATCCCTGAGAGCCCAGCATCCTCCTGACAGAGAGCATCTCCTTTTGGGAAAGTCCATGTGGGCAGAATTTGATTTGTGGATTTTTTTCAGAACATACCACTAATGTTTTCTACTCTCCTCTCATGAAGTACAAGAAGTGTCTGAGAGGCTAGAGAGTGCACATGGCCAGGTAAATTTACAGCTTTCCATACCACCACTTTCTGTTTCAGCGTGAAAAGCACTCATGCTTATAGAAAAGTGCTCCCCTTAACCATTATCTTCACTCTTTAAGTTACCTTGTTGATTTTGGCTGAGACCTCTGATGTCCAGAGATAACACATTGTCCACTTCAATGGTCAGCCTGTGATTGATCAGATAAACATTTCCAACACAGACATCCCTAGCTCAGGGAAAAAAAAAAAAAAGAGCCACTTCAGAGCAGTGAGCAGTGTGGTCCATTGTGTGGCCCATCATTGAGGGCCATCTTCAACAGCAGTTGCCATGGTCAAAACATTTGTTTCATCTAGCTGAACGAGAGGTATGCACAGGGTTTTGGAAGTCACCCATTTGATTAAGAGAGATGCCTTGCACCAGGAAGATGACATGACTGTTGAGACACTCTGAAGTGCTCTCATGCGCTATGGGGAGCTCTGCTGCCACACAGAGTGAATCATGTGCTAGTCCAGGACTCGGAAGGCAGGGATGGATTTGTGGGCTTACACGCATCAGGAAGTCCAGTAGTACAGCATCTGAGCATCTGGCTCATTTTGGGCACCCGAGCATTTGAGCATCTGCCTCAAGTTGGCACTGGTGAATGTACAGGATGAACAAGTGTAAGGCAATTTCATGGATTTGGTTGGGACAAGGAGATGCGGAAATAACTAAAATTAGTTGAGGAACATTGTAGCGCATTTCTGAGTTTTCCTACTACTCCTTTAGCAAAATATTTAAAACATAAGTTCTTCACTTGCTCATATCTACTTTGCTTGAACATGACCTTTCTCCCCTGCATTTCTCTCAATTCCTTTACTGGGTTTATTATCTCTAGTCAAGCTGGAAAAAGTTTTCTTTTGCATGCAAATTCCATTAGCTTTTTGATAAAGTTGTCAAGGAAAAATGTTAGTATTCTGCCATATGGAAGCATTTATTCACTACCAAGTATGTAAATTAGATTACATCCTGGATGGCAGCTGTGTTAATTAGCATATCTTGGGCTCCTGCTTGCTACAACTGTATCCAAAGTTTGGGGTTTTTTTCTTTTTTTTCCCAAGCTATTCTTGGGGCCTTCACAAACCCTGTTGACCTGACCAGATCTCTCTCAGATCCCTGCAAGAGTCCGTCTTAGCATTAGAAATTCCTCACAGCATTTGCCCTCTGTCGGAGTCTCTCCAGCTGAAGATCTCAGCAGGGCTGAGAACATTAACAGGAACCCCTTTGGGGTCTGAGGAGATCTGCTTCACAACATGGCTTTAAATGTTGACTGGACTCATTATAAGGCACAGAAGCTTTGCAAGGGCCTTCAAGTTAATTAGAGGAACTTGCCAAGGCCTGTCAGACACTTGGTGATCACCATAGGGCCCTTCAGACTTTTGGCAAAGCTTCGGAGACAGAGACATACCAGTGAAAGTCTCTGGCTGTGCTAAGTAACCACAAGCACATTCCCCCACAGTTACCACCATTTCTTAGAAATAGCAAAAGCAAGAGTAACTCATGAATTTCACAGCAAACCAGGTCTGATACCTCTTGCCCTCCCTAAAATTTAACCCAAACCCCCTCAAAAATAATGAAGTGGTGAAAATATCCCATTTTCCCTCTTTGCCTCAGCTTTAGTGGAATAATTTGTGTTAGTACTTGCATCCTGACCTGGCACATTTGGAGAGCTTTGTAAAACAATGTATTGAAAATTATTGGAGTGAAAATTTGTACTGTAGAACATGGAATAGTGATAATTTACCTCTTGAACATCCATTAGTCACAATATAATACATTGTTGATAATTTGCCAGCCAGGGTCTGTAGATATTTCCAGGATAGCAGATGACTGTCATGTTTCTTTTAAAAAATATGGGTATTTTTCTCAATAAGATAAAACAAATTTAGAAGACTCCAAAGAATGTGCTTGGCAACAGCACCAGTTTTTCTAAAGAATGGCACTTTGCAGAGGAGACATGAGACAGAAATGCCAACTACTTGTCATCATTAATCATGACAGTATTTACAAAAATGAGGATGCCAGTGTTATTATTGCAGCTACATTTTAAACAGTTCCCACATGTTCAGCCAAGTTTGGCCTTGTATACAGCAAACAAAAGCTGTATACCTGTATTGTTAAGCCTGAGGGACATGTTCCACTATGTGCAGATGTGTTAGCCTCCACTTTCATCAGTTCAGTTATAGGATGTCAGCTAATGATGCTCTGAGCTTTTAACTTGATGTTTCTTTGTTCACTGCAACTTGATGTGTATGTCCAGACTCTTAATTTAATTGAACAGATAACCTCCTGTCCACAGATTTCTTACACCTTGCCCTGCTTTCATCTGTCCAGCTGAGAGCAGCAGCAGAACAGAAACCTGAAGGAAGTTTAGGAAACCATCAGCCTCATTCTGTAAGTATTTCTATGGGAAAGATTCCTGCAGGCAAATCATTCTCAGCAAACAACGCGCTGAACAACAGAGTTTAAGGGCACTGAGAAAGAAAAGTAGCACTCTCCTTTGCTGTGTCCAGACAGTAAGACTTGGATTAGGATGTAACTGATATAAGTGCTTTCCAGAACTTCTGTTCTGTAAGATTCTGAATATAGGCATTATTATTATCCAAGTATTTGACTGCCATAAACCAAATTATGATACTTTCAATAAATTTTAAAGTATGTTATGGATTGCTTGGCTGCTTTTTGCATTTTCATGGAAATGTTCTCCTTCAGGTCTCACATTTCACTGACTAATCTGAAGACAGTACTTTTGGGGGGTTCTGTACATGTCTAAGTACATCCCTGCAAAAGTGAAGCTCCAGATGTTATTTCAGCATGACACGCCCTATCTTTCTCTCTCATTGACAACAGCATAAGGATCAAGACAATTTAGGACTGTTAATATTATACAGTCCCAGACTGCTTCCTCTGTCACGAGCTCTTGCTGTTTACTGACAGTTCAATAGATGCCTATGCATTTCAGTATCTAGCACTTGACTGGCTCAGGAAATTCTTGTTCCATTCACCAAAAAACACAGAAAATATGTTTTAGTGAGATACTTAAGCACAGAGCTCAAAACAACCCCATAGTAGGGTTAGATATTGATTCTCATCTTCATTAGGCCAAAGTGTCACTTGACGTGACACTGAGTTAGGAGGTTCTAAGCAGATGTGCTCTCCTTGATGCATTGATTAATCTGCAGTCTTGTATCTCTACAGCATTGAAGACGAAGATTTGTGGACCATAATTCAGCCTTCTCAGTACTACTCTATAATTGTTGTTACTGTTGAATAATGATGGTGAAAATGATTCTTACACTACTGTTAATTCTTCAAGAAACTGAAAGTCTTGCATTAGATGTATACAAAGGGCAGGTCGTAGTTAAGGGAATGAAACATCTGTTTTCTTAATTTTCATTCATTCATTTTCATCAATTTAAAATTTCTTACTTTTAAAACTCAGTTCTCCACCAGTGTAAAAACATCTATCTTCTTTCCTTCTGTGAAATTATTTTTGGTGCTTCCTCCTTGAGGCACAGATTCCTTGAACACTCCTGTCCAGTCATTCTTTCCTAACTGGTTGCAATTTTTGAGCTGACAGGTACAAGTGGAAGTAAAACTACGCGTTGTCACACCCAGTGTCACTGTTAATTAATGACATTATATTGGTACAAAATCTATGGCAATGTCAATGAGCATAAATATTGATACTGAATGGCATCACAGAACAGAAATTAATGAGCACAGGGAAATTCAAACATATAGCAGAAATAGTTACTTCCTCAATTTATTGGTGTAGATGCTGGGGACTAATTAATTTAAATATTAATTAAAAGATTAACTATTACTCCTTCACCATATAATTTCTTCTGCTTTCTGCCTTTGGGCATTCTGCTAAATACTTGCGCAGTATCATTGTAGTTCAGGACAGTATTTATACTTGCATTTAACTTCAAATGTATACTGAAATAGTCTTCCAAATATGGATGCTTTCTCAATCTGGGTTTTTAATTTACATTTCATGCAATTTTTTTTCTTCACAGAATCACAGAATATTCTGAGTTGGAAAGGACCCATAAGGATCATCAAGTCCAACTCTTAAGTGAATGGCCAATATAGAGATCAAACCCATGACCTTGGTGTTATTGACACCACGCTCTAACCAACTGAGCTAATACCAGAATTGCAAAAAAAATGGAACACTTCATGAATTTGCATGTCATCCTTGCTCAGTGGCCATGCTAATCTTCACTGTATAATTCTAATTTTTCAGTATATGTGCTGCCAAAGTGAGCACAGTTATTGCTCCAAACTTGTTTTCTTTCTTCAAGGATCTGTAGAAATAGGAATAACAAAACCAAAATATTTTGTGAGCATTTTTTCCTTCCAAATTAAAAAGATGGAAAAAAAAAAGAAAAAAAAAGTTTTGTCTTATTTTAATAGCACCAAAAAGCCAGATATTTTTTGCTGCCTTTAAGTACCCTGCATTGTATCTGTTCACTGAAGTTTAATGCGGGGAAGAGCAGTCAAGTAATTCACAAGGCTTGATCTTGGTGTTAAGTTTTTGCATTAACCATAAACCAGTTTGTTCTCTTGAAAATAACAATTTCAGCAGTAAAGGGCAAGATTTTTTGCAAAGCATTTTGAAGAGTTTTCCAGCTATAAACCACTCTCCCAGAGGTAGCTGGCAATTTGTAAAATAAACTTACTTGAATTATACTAAAGAAACTCAATTACATTGCTTTTCCAATCTATGCTATTTCACAGATTTTCATATTGCAGTCCATCATTCAAAATTATTTTCTAATAGCAGTGACAGTACATGGAGCATTGGGAGTTCTGGGCAGCGTAACAGCAAGAGCAGTGTTTTTCTACCTGTGTTGTGTCTGACAGTGTTTACCTGAGGGCAGGAGCCAGATCAGAGGTTGTAAAGGTCTTTTCCATATACTGCCATGAGAAAATCTGACCCAAAAAAGGATGGCCCTGTTGAGTAAATCAGCTTGCTTTTTCGCTCTTGCCATGTATGCAATATTAGTGGCACAGGGAAAGAAACTTTGGGGATAGTAGACCTGCTGAAATCCAAGTTGCATCCCACTCTCCATTTAAGACAGAGAAACAGGAAATTGCAATTCTGGAAAATATTAGAAGTCATACTCTTCCACACTGAGGAAAACCAAAAGCATGTGAAGAGTGGGGCAGGGTTTGTATGCTGACAAGTTAAAAAAATGATTTTTTTTTTCAGGTAAAACTTGTCACTGCAAAATTATGAAAGCTTTATTTTCATCAGAAGTGTGACCAATAGCAAGACTTAGACTAGCATCTTCTAAGAAAATTTTTAGCAGAAGCCAGAGTAACAAAATCTCAAATTTAGAAGGTTTAAAAATATGCATGCAAGCATATACATGTGTGTAGTCAGGCATGTGCATGGGAATGTACTCAGTTTCCATGCAGATGGTCATCATATTTTGTGGTGAAATAACCCAACCATTGAAGATGAGGCAATACTTCTTCATCCCTAGCTATTGTCTGGTCTCTGACCCTGGCTGTTTGCTTCTCCTCAGGGATTTGCAGTGGTGCCTTGAGAAAAAACACAAAAGTGTGCTTGAGAGCCTCTTTTTTGGTCCATGTCTTTTCATACCTCTTAAAATGGGCTGTTTTCTCCCAAATGTGCAGTTAGTCAGGACCTTGCAGACTTGTAAAGGGATCATTTTTGGATGTATGTGGTTCCTTTACTCTCTTAAATGACATTGGACTGGGCAGTTCCTCCTGCTTGAAGTCCATCCCCCCATTACTATGGATTATTTCACTGTGTGACGGGGACATTGATGTTGCCTCCTGTCAAAATCAGAGACTTGCTGAAGAGTTAAGCAGGTTGTGCTGAAGGCATCTGTGGGGAATGGGAAGGGGTGTGCCAGTGCAGGACACACATCACATCTTGCCAGAGTCAGCTGGTTGCAGCTGAAAAGCTTCTGAGATTAAAAAAAAGTCATTGCAGAGGTGCTTAGCAAACATAGCACAATCCTGGCTTTTCCTGTTTTCCGTTAAAGGTAGAAGCCCTCAGCTCTAGGGAGACAGTGTTGTTTTTGTGGGTTGGGAGCATCTTGCCCAGCAAAGATTTTGGTGAGCAGTGTGTGTGGGTAGAGCATGCCATGGGAGACAACCACAGGCTGATATGAGAGATGATACCAGAGATTAGTTAACCGTATGGGCTGAGTCCCTGGGGAGGTGTGTGAAATGAATCAGATTAAACAAAATTGATAATGTGAATACTTAATCAAACAGACAAAGGTAGTCTGCACAGCTAATTAGGGGCAAATAGAGCGTCCCTCTTGTACCTCATTTAACTGACAAATTGTGCAGACAGTTTTAATGGGAGTCTGTTTAGCAAAGAGAAGGCTGTACAGTTGACAGCTTGGCAAAATGTGGTTTCTGTAACACCACATGATGCTTATGGAAATTAGCTTGGTGCAGCTGAGCTCAGAGTAGGTGAGAGCTGCCCAAACTCTAGTAAAATGGTAAAATGAACCTTTTGTAGGCCTCTGTTCCTGACTTCTTAAAGGGACCTAGCTGCTTTTCTACAAGCTGGCAAGGAACATTTCTGAAGAAGTATAAAGGATCATTAGTGATACCAGAAAGGACCACTTTTGTAGCCACAAAGGCAGATAAAAAATCAGACTGTACAACTCTAGCTTAATGCATTTTCTGATTGGTCCTTTGCAAAAACAAAGTTGCTTTTTCAGCTTCTCAGGAGTTATGTAGATACGAATTATTGTCAGTGTTTTACATACAAAGAAAAGGACAGTGCAAAGTGATCAGCTGAGTCCTGCAATATGGGCCAAGTCCAGGGCCAGGCAGAGGACTGAGTGGTCAGACAAACTTGAGGCCACAGACCATCTTCTGGGGCAGGAGGGGCTCTGCTTCACTGTGGACTGACTTTCCTAATAAATGCATGTCTCCAGTTTGTTATGTCCTGAGTAACAGAAATGTGATGTTTGCTACATTTTCTGATTACTGCTTCCTCTGCATCCTGCTCCTATTCCTTCCCCAAAGCAACCATATCTCTTCGTTGTCTCTCCCTGTGTAAGGTTCATGTGCCTAGCCCTCTTCCAAAGGAAGAGCAAAATGTTTGGATATGTTTTAAAGTCTGATGAGAGACTTTATAAATATGAATTGGAGACTAAACCTTTCAGGAAAGTGAGACAAGTGGTCAAATCTGGTTAGTCCTCTGTGGCCTTCTCTAGATCTTTCATGAACAGCTGTTGTTGTACTGACATAGGAAAACAAAGGGCCTTGTCATAAAGGGAGCACAGTCTTACATTTGTGAAACTATATTCAGGCTTCCTCTCTAGTTTTGTATCTGCATCTGTTTATAGGTTAGAATCTATAGCACAATAAATTTGAGACATAAGAGGTTTAACAAGGGGTTTTGAACATATCTCTTTGTGTTGGTTCTGATCAGGGCTGCTCTGCCTCACGCTGAGTGTCATCAGGGGCAAGAGGAGGAGACTTGCTACCCCTTGCAAGACCAGCTAATGGTAACAGAAATTTTGCTGGGAGTCATTGTCTGGAACATAGTACTCTTTGTGGTGTAGCCTCTTTTTTATTTTCACTGGCCTCTAAACATCCAAAGAATTTAGTGTATGTATATGATGTGCACACCTCTGTACATCCATGGGTATGCCCATACATGCTGCATTTACTCAGGCAAGCTATACATTTTGATCACAAAATCAAGAGTGCGAAGTCTGAGGCTATAATTTGAACAGTGACTTTCCACTCAATGTTGGCCATTTTATTTAAGTCTTCTGTATCTCAGTTTCTACACCTACAAAACAGGATTATCCTTTCAGTTAGAAGGAAATGCCATGTTCACCATGACCATTGGTAGTAAAGCACAGGAACTGGCATAGGTCAAATCCTTAGTTAATGAGAACTGGATGGCACAGACCAAATCATGTGTTGAAAGTGTCCAGGATGATTGTGCAGTTCTTACAGAATCTGTGACTTCTGCTTTTGTGACTCATTTGGGAAGCATGTTAGCTTCATTCCCTTCCAGCTGAGCAGCACTTATCACCTCCACACTGCAAGGACTTCAGCAGAAGAAAAATGGAGTGCTGCCATCCCTACAAAAGCATGGAGTGCTGTCTCGTTTGACGTCTGACTTATGCTTAAACATCATCCACTGTTGAAAGGCATGAGTTTATGACGGAACATAAAGATAGTAAGCACATGCCCTGAACTGAACATTTCAGGAGTGAAGTGTATTATATGTGTAATAAAGCTGCAAGGATGAGGCACTGCCTGAAGCTAATGCTTTTGCTGAATTCGCTTGTGGAGCTCTTTTTGTAGAGCTCTGTCCTTGCAAGAAAATTCATTAATACAGAAATTATAGAAAAATTAAATAAAAAGTGGGAAATAATGGGAATTATTTAATCAAACAAGTATTATATGCCCATTAAGAAACTTAAAATTTGATCCTTGTATAGTTGTGAGCTATTTAGACCTGCTTGTGCCAGGTTTTTTCTTTCATATCTTCTCAAGGAACCTTCATAACACATAAAGCCATCTGATTCATTTATTGAATAACTTCACATATTTGGACAGAAGTCTGTGTAAACTGGCAATTCCTATTCTGGTCCCCAGTGACTTATTCATTTTAGCCTACCTCCACTAAGGTGAAATGGGTATAATGGAAAGTGCAAGTGTCTTAGTGAGGGAGGTAACATTTGGAAAACAAAAGAAAGAAGGAAAGAAGGAAAGGATGAATGAGAGAATGAACAGACAAAGGAACAAAAGGGAAAGTAATAGAAAAATTATGGGGAAGCTTCTGTCTGAATGCCCCAATTCCCACTCCTACACCTCTGAGAAAGAACCTTTCTGTCAGGTGGACACAATCCAGCTATCATAATGGCTAAAAAGCCTCTGGGAAGCAGAAGGATTTCTTTTTTTAATCTCTTCTCTAACTTGTTAAAGCCTGGGTAAATCCCACCAGCTCCCTCATGAAACGCTTGCTTGAGCAAAAGTTTTCCAATACATTTTTTGAGTCTCACATAATTGAAATAGGAAGAGGTTTGAGTCTGATTCAATAGAGCAGTTTGAGTTAATTGATAAACCTTCCCTTTTTATTATCAGTGCTACCCTTCTGTCTGAAAGGCAGGGAGATTTCCTTGTGGGATTTGAGCAAATATTGGAAATTGCAGTGGCAAATTAGCAGAGGCCACAAACCAGAAGTGACAGCTCAAGGAGGCTGGTGGAGGGAGTGGAGCAATCCCCTACAAGTAGCAATTGGCCAGACTTATCATATGGACTAATCACAACAGAGCTGGTGAAATAATGGGCACCAGATGTTAGCGCTTTGTAGACGTTGGGTCTCTGGGGACCAGCTCCACCAAGTGAGCTCCCTGGGAGCAGGAGCATGGCTCTCTCATCTATTAACAGGACAGGGGGCTGCTGGTCAGTGCCTATTCCACATATCTAATTGGTGATGCTACAGCCCCTTTCCACAGCTTAAGGAATATTTACATTCATGAGGAACATTTCCACGACTTGTATGCCTTAGATCCATGGCACTTTGTTTTGTTAAGACACGAATGAGTGAGTGAAAACTAGTCATGCAGTGGATCAAATCACTAGTGGTTGTCTCCACAGAGATCTTTAATACGGATGCTGCTCTGCAATGTACTGAGCATTTCCCTTCGGAATTCTACAGATGCAAAAATTTTACTGGCACGGTGGGTAGGAGGGAACTGAGTGGGAATGTTTTTCCCTTGAGCTTTGCAGAGAAAGTCTTCAACTGCTCTCCAGAGTTCAGGAGTTGCAAATCCAGAGGGGGAGCAGAGCAGTCCCTTCTCTTGCTCTTATGTGTCACGCTTTCAGACCGGTCTGGCCACAATCTAGCCTTATAAGATTATCTTATGCCTCTCTAATTGTTTATCCTAAGCTTGCTTGACAAGACAGAGATTTGCAAGTAAGCCTCTGCTAAGAGCATGGCCACCAGCATTGCTGCCAGCTGCAGCACTCTGTGCTGTGCCATACCATGGCTCAGAGGGACAATGTGGCTGTGGATTAGGTTTTGTGCAGGAATCAAACCTGGTGAGGTAATCAGTCTGGTGGACAAAGAGTATCAGGGATCTTGCCTACAATAAGTCAGAAGTGGCACAGAAGACAGTCACAGAATTAGATATAACTGCTACTAGAAATTAGATTAATATATCTGTGAGCTCTTTTCCTGTGGTTTGTTCTAAGGGAGTCTTGTCTGTAGAGTGGGCCCCATCACTGCCAGTGTCATCCACAGACACTGAGTCCCTCCTGCCCTGTTTCCAGCACTGCCAGACCAACTCTGCTCTTTCTCCTTTAGAATGTGGACTGACTGTGGACTCGGTTCCAGCAGATGGGAGCTGTCTCTCCTATGTGATCTGTTCATATCCCAGCACAGGACTTCTTGGGCTTTTTTCATGGGCAAAGACTCATCTCTGCAGAGGAATTGTAACGTGAATGGCCCCTGAGGATATTCGGCAAGTATCAGTCTTCTCAGCTAAAACATCTTACAGATCCTGACCAACCTGTTGAAAAGCAGAGTCGTAGGCACTCTTCCCTCTATTTACCAATGTCCTCCTTGGCTGAGAAGAAAGGTGCTCTGATACTTACAATAACTCATGTACTATTAACTGTATAATAAAGACAGAAACAGAGGAACAATCTTAGGTATTTTTAATAGAAATATATACTACGTAGTTCAATAAACATCAACACATATTTGTGCTCAGTGTGAGTGTGACTGCAGGGCTTTTGGGTTGGAGTGGGCTTCTGTGTGGTTGGAGAAAGTGGAGATACTACTGTCTCATCCCTGAACAAAGGACCTCTTTCTCTGGGAGCTTCTGGAAGCAAAAGTGAGAGGGTAGAGCACAAAGCTTTTGAGGGTCAATGGCAACTGTAAATTCTCCTGGACTTACAAGTGGGACTTCAGAGCTTGTTTCTTTAGTCCTTGGCACAGGCAAGGTTTGCCAATCCTTGAGTTGTTCTGGATATCTCACTTTTTAGCTTAGCATCTGGGTTTCAGAAAACGTTTAGCACTTCCTCTCTGAAAATGAATATAACTTCACATTTTGCTTGTGTCAGGTTCAACTTGGCACTGGAAACTACTCATTACTTTTGAAATCCAGCCCCTAGGTTTTAAGGGGAATGGCAGCCCAGAAAGTGCTCTCCTGAAAAGGACACTGACAGTAAAAATTATTTGTCACATGGTTCTGCTAATTCATATCTGGCAAGGACCTGGCATCTCATGGAAATTGCATGTTACCAGATTTGTTATTGCAGTCATTAGAACCAGATGAATTTGGATACACAGCTCACTGCTCCCCGTGAATGTGTCTATGTTTAACGCTAACCTACATTAACTTTTCTTCCCTGAATGAAGATTTCAATGATGTTTGTAAAAATATGAGATTTTTTTTCCCCTGGGATTTTTTAGCATTTTTTGTCTGTGTGGGAGGGCTTAGAAAAGAAGTGGGGGAGACAGAAATGACAGTTCCCATTTAAATGTCAAGTGTCTCTTCTTAACTTCCATCTGTGTCTAAAACAAAAAAACTATGCAAGACATGAACATTCCTTGCAGTCATTTTTGCTGTTCCCCAAGAGTTGTAGTTTTTTCTTTGACACTTGAAACCCAATGATCAATCATTGAATACTTCCCCCTGTATCTGGATTAGCAATCAGTTGTGTTCTCTGGCATGTGCCAGGAACATCTTCCCCTCCCCTCTACAGGATGCATTTCAACTTGAAACAGCAGCTTAGCCTTTGCAATAGCAATCACCACTCTGATGATGTCTGGTGAAGAATGGCAGGAATGCCCCAACCAGAGAGGTGATAAGGGAAAAAGTTTTAGGGTTTCTGTCAAATTCTAGCAGTGGCAGAAACATTCTCTTTTCCTGATGAGCTGCCTTTCAAGTCTTGTCAGAGCCATTACCAATTCTATGGCTGCATTTCCCTGCATTTGGGGCCATCTGTCTTTACTCCTTCCATTCTGAAGTCAGAAAAGAAAATTATTTTCACATTAGCAACTCATTAAATGGCCCCAAACTTGTAGCACAATCACTGCTGGAGCCAAACCTATTGTTTTTACACTTCCAAATACGTACTTGGAGGCATTGTTCAGAGACTGGGGGGCTGGCTTGCAGGACCTTCTGTCATGCACATGAGCAAGTGGGTGGGGTGGGGCCCTGTCACCCTCATCCATCATACTCCATCAATGTCACCACCACCTGCAGAGGCATTACTCCCAGTCACTCACTCACTTGGTCATTTATTTCTGTCCATCAACATAAGCAGAAGGAGAGGATATGAGTAGTCAGTATCAGAACTGCTAAGATTCTTGAGGCTTGTTTAAGGCCTGAAGACCATTTGATGACCTAGGGAAGTTGCACTTTAGTTTCTCAGCATGAAGAAGCCCTCCTGAGGACAGGTACAGTGTTGATACTCACCCTGCAAAAGCTCAAGGCTGATTAATGCATGCAAAAATAAGGTGCCTTTTGCTGGAGAAAGACTGAAAAGCTATGTGTCAGCAGAGGCTTGTCACCAACTTTTTTGTTTCATTAGGTGGTTGTAAGAAGGAAAACACAGCAATTTCTTTTGAAGACCTGTATCAAACTCACTCTTGGGTCTCCTGCAAAACCTCTCAGTTTCGCCTTCCTGAAGTGAATCATTCCCTATACCACTGGCTGAAAAAGCCTGAACAGCAGGTGCAGTACTGCCCCACCATTGCTGGAGAGAGCCTCAGTGGCCCTGCATTGGTAAAAGTACGATGAACAGCAGTGACAGGGGGGCTGCTTTTGGGGGCCAAGACACAAAAGAGCAAATACATCTCTGTGCTGCGTGGCAAAGCCAGTGCTAACATCAGAGCAACTGCTAAACTTCAGTCTTTGAACTGGCTGCTGAAATCCTCTTTGGGAACAGTCATGAGCTCCCTTAGCCTGTCCAGCAGCTTGAAGCAGATGGTGAACATGGTAGCCTGTCTCCAGGCTTTTCCAAGGTGGTTGCGTCCCTGTGGCTTTCCTGAGAGCTGACACAGGCCTTGGGAGATGCAGCTGCATTTTAGGGGCTGAGCAAAACATTTTCTGCATTGCATATGAAAAGCCTTCTGGGAATCAGAGGGTATCAATCAATTTTAAATGTACCATTCCTTGCCTGTAAAAATCAGGAGTCCTTGCACATTGTCAAAGCCTCCCTGAGCCCTCTGTCCCTGGAGTTGATCACTGTGAAATGAGGACATGTCACAGCATAGCTTATTAGGGAAACGAGGGTGTTTCCGTTTGTTTGGACTTGTACAGAAAAGGGTTTTTCACAGGGGCCATGCTTTGACAGTCTCGTCCTCCCCCAGGCTGGTAAGCATTTAGCAAGGGGCGGCTGACAAAGCTCCTGGGCCACGGAGATCCACAAGGTGCTTGCAGCTGGCACAGATACCTCATTAGAAATTCATTTTTTCCTGTCATAATAACAAAGTGCAGAGCAGCGGTGGCAACATAGTTTCGTATGGGAAAGCTCACAAAAGGGGACAGCTGAAAGAAGCTGTGCTTTTCTCCTGTATTTCCAACCCGACAGAAGCATCTTCAAAGGGAGCAGCCTTGCCCGTCCGCCGCACCCTCTCGGCCTGAATCGCTTGAATGACATTTTATACACCTACTGCACCCTGGGGCCAGCCAGCCTCCGGGTAACCCCTTCACCCGGCCCTGCTCCTTCTCCCTGCGTTTTGTTGTTTCCTACCCCACGGAAGCAGTGGGCAAATAAAAATTACAGCCCCAGTTTGTGAGCCTCGGCTCTCTTGTAAGCATTTCTTAAACCGTGCTCCCAGGAGAGCAGAGCTGGCTCACTTCTTAGGGGGAAGGGTGGAAAGCCTTCAAAAGTAGAGAATGACTGCTGTCTAATTGCCCTCTTTATTTGTGTGATGAAAGTGAAAAAGGAGATTTAGGAGGACAGAGAAGAGAGCAAGATCTCTGCTGTGACTGTCACTGCTGGGATAATGCACAGATGAGTGCTATTGAGGAATCTGAACAGTTAGTCACTGTGGAGATGGAGAGTGCCAATGAAGAACCCTTCTCATGCACAAACACCTTGATCCACCTCCCCAAAGTGAATGAAAGAAGCGACTGGGCTTCTGAAGTCAGGAGATTTCATGTTCTTAACAGTGTGGAGCGAAAGCCTGACAAAGATTGCATTTTGAAATCTTGAATTTATTTTTCTCTCCAGTATTTGTTTTCCATCTTTCCTTCCTTCTGTTTTTTCTTCTTGCAACACCATGTGAATTAGAAAAAATTAGGACAGTGGAGAAGAGAGACAGAAAGCAAAGAAACATGTGGAAATAGGACGGGGTTGAGAGCCAAGAACTGAAAATCCTGAAACTTTGGTTACAATTCAGAAACTTCCCTCCCATACACAGACCGAAACTGTATGTAGTAATTTCCCTTTTCAGACAATGGGTTTGATTTCTTTAAAAAAATCCCACAACCAAAAAAGCCAAAACAAGAACAACAAAACCACAGCCAAAACTAAAAAAACCCAAAAAAACAACAAAACCAACAACAACAACAAAAAAGCCAAAAACAAAAACTCCCCCCAAAACAACAACCCAGAAAAGATTCCTGACACAAAAATTTAGTCTAAACTGTGTAATATGTTAAACACTGGCACCTCACCATCACCCCATTCCTTCATAACGCAGCATCAAGAAGCCTTGGCAGAAGTACAGCAAATAAACCCACTTTAATTCTCTCAGTCTGGAAGGGGAGCTGCCAGGGAAGAGCAGGCAGACCACTGGTGCAAATGCAGTACTTGCAGTTTTCTGCTAGAGAAGTCTGAATCCCCACTTTGCTGTATGTTATAGCCCAGAGGCACCAGCGCCAGAAAGTTGGAATGGTGGGAGTGTGAAGGATACTGCAGTTTGTGAGACAAAGACCGCTACGCAAATCTTCAACACATTCCAGGAATACTGTCATCCATGCAACAATAATGTATAGATGGCTCTTCTATTCAAGAAACCAACTGTGGGGCATGTTTGCTATAGACATTGGCAATAAGTTTAAGTTCAGCAAATGGGGATTCACTGCAGCCTGGATAAATGTTCAAAAGTACCCAAATGTGCTATGTCAGATTTTAGACAGTCTAAGAACCATTATCTAGCCCTCTAGAGAGCTTTGCCTTTTTCTACTGTCTAAATAAGGACTTGGATGACTATCTTAACTTCAGGCTATTGTAAACTTAGTTAGACGCTTCCATCCCTCAACATCATATTTCAAAAGTAATTTTAGTCAAGGGAACTGAGCATCCTTCCAAAAAGAGTCACTTATGGCACAACTAGTAATCAGTAAGCACAAGGATATTTGGGATATCATGCAGAAAGTAAAATAAGGGATACTTGTGTAGAAGCATGAAGGGATAACAGTAAACAGCTGACCAAGAGAGGAACTTCTCCTTGTAAATCTATGTATTGGATCTATAGATGAATCTGCTGCATTTGAAAGGCTCCTTACAGAGATTTTCAGGCCAATATGCCAAGAATTAGGAGATGGTAAATAATTCAGTTAAGCTAATATAAAAGCAAGTTCAGAATTAATATTGGAAAATGCAGATTAAATACCCAACACACTTTTCATGAAGGACTTAGTGTGACCACAATGATTCCTTGGACAGATTGTCAGAAGCATAGAGGAGCTTGAGCATGAATTGAGCAATAATCCAGGTGTGAGATCATGTGGCTGATTCAGAGCAGGGATTTAAGCCTCTGTCAACTCCAGCCCCTGACAGGACACTGCTTAGTGAAGGGCTGGATGTTTGAGAGGGATGCACACATTTTCCAAGCAAGAGTAAGAAGTCATGCCCTAATATATATATGAAAAATCTCAAAAAGCATGTAATTCCATAATGGAAATCCAGAGGTATTGGGAACAGTTTAAGGTACTGAATACTGATCAACACAACACAAAATAAAATCCTGCTAGTCCCTGGTACTCCTTGGGAAGGCAAGAGTTTCCTCTCATTGCTGGTCTGCATTCCTCGACCTGAGCTGTACTCTTGTGTGCTGTCTCACTGGTGAGACAGACCCAGTGGTTCCAGGTGGGCTCAGAGCACCTGAGCACAGGTTGCACTGGTTAACTGTCAAGTCCATTTGTCTTCTAAATAGTAGCGTAAATGAAATGGTAAATTCAACAACCTGTAGTAACCGTTCAAGGCTTAGGGATATCATGTCCCACACTCAGTGTGGCCACTCACCCCTCTGCTTGTTTCTCTTTGTAGTGTTAAGGGTGCACTGAGTAGTGTATGCTTGCCTTGTGGTGCCTGTGTAGCAAGGGGAGAGCACCAGGCAGAGACCATGGAGTAGAAAACACATGGGCACATAGATGGTGATGCTGGAGGGCTGCAGTTAACAATGGAAGTCCAATGAGAGGCATTATGATCTTACTTGTTAGAGGTTTGACTGATATATACTGCTCCCGATCCTAGATGACTATTCTTGTGGTTTAATGCTGATACTCCTTTCTGCTGCTTCTTTCCTGCACTGCATTGGACTTGTAGGGGGAAAATGGAAAAAGAAGGTGTACAGAATGTCATGGGGAGAGCTCAAGAGCACTATATCTCATATGGTAAGAGAAGATGTCAAAGTCAGGGGAGGTGCTCTTCCTGTCCTCAGTCCAGGGGGATGAGTACTCACTTTCTCAGCATCTCCAAGGACCTTTGTAAAGGTAAACTCTTAGAGCAGATTTAGAGACCTGGAGATGGAGGTCACTGGCCAGTGTAGTACACCCAAGGCAGAACATAAGGATTGTGAAATTCAGCCTCAAGTTAAAAATACATCTGTAACCTCACAGTCAACAAGCTTAAATCAGACATGTCTGCAAAGCCTGCCACACTCTTGCATTGCTTTCCTTTTTTTCCCCAGGTGCAGCCTCCCAGAAGAATCCAGCCCCACTGTATGGAATGAAAGCAATTGTCTAGGAAGTGAGGCTTGCAGTCCAGCCTTGACACACCTGATCACTGGCAGACATGAGGTGTTTCTGTCCCAGGAAAAAGAGCAAAAGACCTTACACTAAACAACTGTGAGATCATGCAACCCTTTGACATGGTGGGCTGTCATTTAATCCTGGGTGATTCCAAGTGGGTGTTAGCCCTGAAGCAAACAAGACTTGTGTATTTTGTCCCTAACTGACTCCCGACCTTTTTAGTTCACACTGATGTGAGACACAAAAGTCTCTTGCAGAAAACAGGGCAAGATCAGGCCCAGAAGAAGTGGGAATCTGCTGTCCGGATTGCACCACATTCCCCTTCAGCCCTTCTCTGGGTCCATTTAAGTAATCTTTTGGAACAGATGCTCTCTGTCCTGCTGCTGTCTGTCAGGGTTGTGTGTGTATGTGTGTGTGTGTGTGTGTTTGTTTTCCTCAGCATTTTATTTTTGTACATAATTTTAATTAATTTTTTTTGTGGCCTTGAGTGTAACTGTTTTGAAAGTAGCAGACCCTGTAATTCATTAAATGTGTGAAATGATGGGACAAAAAGTGTGAAATTGTTAACAGTCTGTTTGGGCCTGATTAATAGAAATTTTTCCTGACAATCCCTGGGCCCTTCCAGGGGTCAGTGGAATGGAGCAGCTGTAAAGACAGCCGGAGCAATTTAGAAGCTGCCCGATGGGGGCCGTGCAGATTTCGGAACAAGTGGGGAGAGTCCCATGCCCTTGTTCAGGCCAGTGGGAGATGATTTGCCACCACAGTGTCACGTTATCAAGCAGATTAGGCTGAGAGGTGTCCCCACCAGCCTCAAAAAGGTTATTTGGCTTCAAGAGAGGTTATTTTTTTACTACTGTTTTCAGTCCTCCAGCAAAGTCACCCACAAAGCTGTTTCTGCTGCATCTCACTGTCTGTGCTTCTGCTAAACAGCCAAGTGCCAGCAAGGAAGAAGCCCTGTGGTGGGAAGTGTATGCCATTGCAATGAGGCTGGGAGAAGATTGCTTCCCTTTCTGTTCTTCTTGATGGCTAAAGAGTCACCAACCAGGGCCCTAGAGGGGGCTGGATGCAGTGCTTGGGCTGCTGCTGGGGTGAAGATCTCTGTGGTGAAGGCAGCGAACACCAAGGACCAGGGAGGTCAGACACTTGTGCTCACAAGGAATATTTCCCTGGCTCCCACCAGGCACCCCAACCTGAACTGCTGAGTTTTTTCTCCCGTCTTTTTTTCTTTTTCCTGAGCAGCTCTATATAGCCAAATGCTTTCACCCTAAGAAAGATACAAAAGAAAACATCAAAGTAAATGTCCCCACACTGACATAAGGCTAGAATAATGGTGACCTAGTAGCTAAAGACTGGGACGAATACTGAAAGTAATTCACTCCCCTCCATAACAATGGGGCATGAGTGACAATGATATATACCAGGAGGCGAGGAGAGGCACTTTTGTTGGGTAGTGATACCCCACAAACCCAATTGTAGGAAGATCAATACTGTCATAGGACAATCATCAAAGACCGTCAGCTCATCATATTTTCATACCATAAGCAGCTCAAGGCGCCGGGGCTGCCTCTCCGGCAGAAAGCCCTGCACGGAAATTTGAAGGGTGTGAAATTGACATGATTAATAATTATAGTTATTAGCACATGTACCAGCTGCTCATGTATGGTTTAGCCTGTGATTTATGGGGCCATAAATGCCCATATCTGCTTCTGATGCGGAAAGGAACAGGGCACACAGTCATGGGCAGAAAGCACCATCCCTGGTGCCAGGAGCTTTCCTCCCCCCACCTCCTAACAAAATTAAAACAACAACAAAAATGGGCCAAAAAGTCACCTCTGCTCCACAGCAATGGAAGAAGCCCTTTTGTTCCCATGTCTGCCTTAACGGCGGCTGAAACCTGTCTGCTCAATGTCCCCAAAGCCTTTGAAGTTTGGATCGCAGCTAACAAGAGCTAGAGATTTCCCTCCCCCACACAACTTCACACTGTTGCCAGGCTGCAAACAATCACCATACATATTACAGATGAAACCACGAGGACCAACAATAGAAGAAGCAAAAACTAATTGTCTAGTTGTGAGAAGTTAAAGCTTTTGTTTCCAAATGTAGTTTGATTCCCCTCTCTTACACCTCCCCCTCAGCCTCATCATCCATTTACAGCATGTTTCATCGTAGAAAATTATTTTACTTTGACACAATCTGAAACAATGGTTTGAAATGGCCACACAAACAATAACACCACACTCTTCAGTAAATATAATGGTATTTAACTCTTTCAAGGTTATTATTGACTTCTGAAGACTTATAAGAATGATTTCTCCCCCTTCTAGAACAAGAAAATCTGGCTAATGTTGTACAGAAGAATCACAACCTGCCACAGCCTGTGAATATACAAAAATGAAGCAAAGAGAGTTGCAGACCTATTTTTTTCCATAACATTCATAGCAATAGACTAGCCATATCTTGTTCTCAAGCAGAAGCTGAAGTTTGTGCCCTGTCATAGGTGTGCTATTTCCAGTCTGTAGTAAGGCTGCACTCCTCTGGAATAGGTGGTAGCAGAGTGAATGCAAATAGGCTAAACGTGTCCCCACTACCTCTTGTGAAATATTGTGAGCTGTGCTGTTCCATGAAGCCTGCTGACCTCACACTGACCTGGTGAGCTAGAAACTTCAGTGAGCTGAAGGATTTCCTGTACAACTAAGTACAACAACTAAGAAAAATAACACAGAGCAGTAGTGCATCTCCGTGGCCAAAGTGACATCAAGGTACTGGAACAGCCTCTGGCAAACACAGGAGATAGGATGTGAGAAGGAAGAGAAAAGGGGTTATGTCAAAGTATGGAAAACTGAGTACTGAGGCCCCAAAAGTAGTTTGTGTTCATGTAAAAGGTTTTATTAAATACTTGACACATTCCAGAGAAATAAAACACTTTTCATAAATCTTTAGTCAAAACCAGTGGTATTCCATTGAAAAGCTATGTTAGTGGGAAAAATTGATGAGTCTTTAAATGAAGTTACTTGACATGTTCACCTATTATATTTCCTCTGGTATTGAAATACACCCTTCAAAGAACCTGTGAGGTTTTGTCTATGCATCTTTATTGGCCCCTTTGTATGCTCAGGAAGGCCTGATTTTAAAGAGGCAGCTACCAGTGGCAATTTGTATATCTGTTTTCTCATGTACTGCTGAATCTGTATCCTAAACAAGATTTTTGTCTCAGATTTTGAGTGGCCCTCCATGACATTGGACAATGATCAAGCTATAGCCAAACACAAGCTATGCTCAGCTCAGACACAGTCATTTGGTTGAGTAGAAGAATAACTGGGTGAAATACGAGGTCCTGAGGGCAGGGGTCAAACTAAACCATCTAATGCTTCTATTCCATCTTCCACAGCATGAATCTGGGAACTTCCCACAGTGAGACCACAGATGTGTGTTGTGCGTCAGGTGGAGGTGCTCCATCTGGGTTCAGAACACAAGACTGCAGAGCTCCCCAGTTAAGCTGGAAGGAGGCTCGCTGGTGTGCACTGTCAGTAATGCCAGTTTCCAGCACAGCCACACGCAATGAGCCCACTGGCTTTTGGTGCCTTTGGGGAGAAACAGCATTTTCTCTGAGGATTCAAAGCACCCACAATTGGTTCTGATCTGATGTGATTTGTTGACTGTTTTGGTTTTGTTTTTTTTTTCTCATCTCATTCTCCCAAAAAAAATCTTTCCACAAAGCTGTGTTGTGTGTGTATGTGAATGTGCATGTGTAAAACAGAAAGCTGTGGAGACATCAGGTAGACTCTGAACTTCTTCAAGTAAATAACCTCATCGGCTTTTGGCAAAGATATCAATGCCAAATATGCTGTCACCTTGGACATGTAAGGTAGATGGGGGTTGCAGATTCTCCCATGTTCATATTATATGCATGTGTGGAAAGACACAATCAGACTTTTTTTCTCCAGATGTAAGTATACCTACTCATAAACATATCCATATCTCTGTGTAGTTTTAGCTACATTTTAAGTGTCAGCAAATTCTTAAATATCAGATTATAATGGAATTATCCCATCTGCCAGTCTTTTTATATGGGATGACACAAGTCAACAGCAAATATGAGTTTACTGATTTTTTCATGAAGGAGTTTATGAGTAGAAGTATGTAAATATATGTGTAAATGTCTGTGTGCATCTACGTCTGCATTGTATATGTCTATATGTAAAACAGATAATTTCTTCACTGGAAAGCTGAGAAAAGAAGTAAATATAGTGACCAAGAAATATCCTAATCAGGTAAAGTAAGGTAAACTAACTTATATGTTCACACAGGAACTGTGAATTATGAACTATTGGTGGGTTTGTTATGTTATATGCAGGATGTAACTCAAAGGGAATTATTCAGAAATGGTTAAATGTTGGTTGTATTCAGTCACTTCATTAAAATATCACAAAAGCCTTTTTTCTGTTATATTTATACACATAAGGCCTATTTAAATCTCAAACAATATAATGACTTGCATTACTGCACTGAAGCAATATTGGTTTTTGTAGCTGAGACCGTAATAGACTGAAAAATCTTAGTTCTTATGCAACAGAAGTGATTTTAAATCATACTTATAATATCTATTATAGTGACAGGGAAAAGAAAGAGGGAAGAGAACCTCATTGCAGCAAGAAAGAACAAGATCTCTCTCACTTTTTTAACAAACAAGTCAAGAAATAATGTCAAGGTCTCACAACAGGGCTTGATAAGAGGGAGGATCATCCATGTAAGCAGGCTAACAAAGAATGGCCTGTGAAATAACTTTGGCTTCTGGTTATTTTGCCTGATTTCATAAAAGTACTGCATCAGACAAACTGGAGGATATTTTCTGGAGGTATGATTTTATGTAGCATTTAGAAGAAAACAAGGAAGGTATGTGACTACCTTAGCTAAAAATAAAGGAAGAACAAAGGAAGAGGGAATGAGGTAACAGAATGATCCAAGAAAATCCACAAAGTAGTTGTCCAGTAGAAACTGTATATATGTATATGTAAGCACATATAGACACAAACGTGTCTATGCATGTGTATGTATATTTGAGTATGTGCTGATCTGTGTGTTTCTATGCAAAAGAGATTTAATAATCTCTTTGTTTACCTTTAATGTGAGCAGATAAAACGAGTCATCTCTGCAAGACTTCAATATTTCTCCCTTCTTGACTGCCTTATCTGGAGCCTTTTCTGTACTTTATCTGTGAAAGTTGTCCCACTGCATCCCTCAATTCTGCCTCTTTCAAGCATAGAAGGTCTCAATTTTTAACATGTTTTTTCTCCTAGACTCATCAGGAAATTAAGCACATATTTTAAGCTGGGCCAGAGAGGATTCAGGATTTGTAGTAGAAGGGATGTTTAGTAACAGCTTTTAATACAGATTTTCATTATTGGAAAATAAGGTCAATAAAAGTTCAAAACTATTTTAGTGGTCACTGGGACCTGGTTGACTCTGCAAAGGGACATTACTAAAAATTTATTGGATTTAAAAGAAGTAGGGAGAGCTATTGCTTCTAGGAAAAAAGCTAGAAAATCATAGATGTTGGACAGACAGGGGATATAGTTAAAGGTAACTGTAGGAAGAAAAAGTCTAAACATCACTGTTGGAAAACAGAACTCTACAAGGAGCATTTAGAGCAATTCAACACCAATCATAACTATTTAACTAGTTCAATAATATGTTACCCAGCTAGTCTGCAATTTTCCTAAAGAACAGTTATGCAAAAATGGGCAGCCGCTCAGATCACCCAATTCAAAACAAACCATTTGCATAATAAATATTTGCAGAGGAGCAAGTGGGTGGGGTTTAGGCAAGTGCACAGATGAACATAAAAATCAAATATGGCTGGAAAGAAACTAGGCTTAATTACAGAAGGAAAACAAAATAAACAAAACACACACCCCTCTCCCAAATACTACTTCAACTACTTAAGAAAATTAGTGTAAATATGTTCATTTGCCTCTTTCTAGGGTCATAATTTTCTTTCTGTTTCTCACTGACTAAAAAAAGAAAGCTTGTGTGTTTGTTCCAGTGCTATGCACTATTTCATTTGCAAGCAAATAGTTTGAGAGTACACATGTGTGCTTCTGTGGGTATACAGGGATGTGAGGGTGGATGGCAAAATGCCAGGGTCTACAGCACTGTTTCTGAGCAATGTCTGTTCCACAATAACACTTAGGTTAAAAAATAGCTACAGGTTTTTAATGTCAGAACTTCACCCAGACACTGCTTTTACACTGAGTCTCCATATGTATAGTGAAAAATTCAGTAGCAGTTTTTACATCTCAGAAACTCCTTCCAGGTGAAATTTGTCCATCACTAATATGGCCAACAACTTGGTATGTTATATCCTCCAAATGAAGCATCAGTTTCTGCCCTTTTCCCACAGAGTTAGTGGTAGAGTGGAAATGGATGAAAATGACTTCAAAATGCTTTGGCCAGCCTCATTTGTGGATGGTGAACAGCTGAGAAAAGCTTGTGAAAGGGAAATAATTGAGAAGAGAATGTTAAAATGAGAAGAGAAAGATCAAATCTAGAAAGGGGAGAAAAAACCAAATAACAACCCCCCCCCACAACAAACCAATCCCAACCCCTCAGCCATCACCACCCCTGCTCCCAAAGCCCCCCCCCACCAGAACAGCCATCTTTCCTAGATCTCAAGACAAGCAAATTAAATTTGGAGATCTGAGAGAGACGAGAAGGATGAGCAGCATTGAAGCATGGACAGGAAAAACCATTGCAATGAGACCCTTGGTGTGTTCCCAGTATGAGGAAACTTGATGAACATTTAATCCAAACACATTCTTCATGGGTCTTCTGCCTCTCTTAGCAGCCCAGAAGCTCACCCATCATGAGGGAAGTAGAAGGGCAAGGTCTCCTTATGTGACCTCTGCATGGCAATACATAACAGTGACATATTAAATATGACTAATATTTTCTTCAGAACCGAGTTTACAAAAATACATGCTCAGCTGTGGTCAGCAAACAAGACCATAATGTGGTGTCTATCACAGCACAAACAGTGTATTAATGGAGCCATTAATCACCATCAAAACTATATTAGGAGTGAAGATAGCCAAAGAGAGCTTAACTGACAGCAAGTGGCCATAAACCTGTCCAAAAACTAATTTGATTACTATCATACCAGCATCTGTGCCACTTATGAGGGTTCATTTTTTTGATGAAATTAAGTAGACAAGTCATTCATGCGTATAATAGACATCTAAATCATGGTAAACATGTTGTTGGCATGAGAAGTAGTTAAAGAAAGTGGGAGATTGCCTTGCAGGTGAAATTTCAGGCAAAATGCACTGCTGGAGTCACAACAGTTGGTTAGAAAACTGTTGTCAAACTCGTCTTGCCAAGCCATGAGTAAGGAGTGTTTTTGATCCCCATTCAACAGAATAAATGCTACTGAAAGTCAGGGAATGTCGGGAGCCTCTAGCTATTTACAAGAAGGATGGCTTTTGCCAATATAAACTCTTGCTCTTTATCGGCTATAAATATTCCCTACAAACAATCTGTTTTATTCATAGACAGTTGGACCCATTATGTTTTGGTCTTGACAGACGGGACAGTAGGATGCTGCATTTAAATGACACAGACTGTATAGGAATGTATTTCCAGATGACGACTGAGCCTGGAGCTTCCACATAAATCAGGAAAGGAAAATTATTCTGCAAGAAATATGTTCAGATTTCAGCCTCATAAATACAGATAGATACCAAATTTTCAGGGCTTCTTCACTTTTATGTGAGCATTTTAACGATCATTTTAGGAAGCTACCGAGAAATTCACACTTACTATTGGCAATGTTATGCACAAGAGAAGTCTCTCAGGGAAGTAAAAGATAAGGTTGTCCCATTTACATGTAACTAAGAGGCTTAAGTCTGAAAAGATTTTGGAGGTCAGGGATAATAGGATTTTCTGGCAGAAAAACCTGTCCAATTGCCAAAATGACCATAGACTAAACCCCACTGTTTTCCCAATTGATTTACCATGCTCCCAATACAGGTAATGGTGAATGTATAGCTTTAAGTGGAACCTCTGCTGAAAGGAAAAGACTAGAGCTTGCAGCTCGAATGAGAAACTATTTAAGAGCCAGGTGGACATGTGAAGAAGTGCTGATTTTAGCTTGACATCTTTAAATAGACTTAGCACATCTGATGATCTTAGGCCACTTCAAAAGTATCCCAGGTAGTTGCTGTACATATGCTGAACGCATAATATAATTGAATATGGAACAGAAAGGGGATCAGTCCCCAGAGAGGAAGATTGTTTCTTCAAACTAGATGTTAATGATAGAGAGAGTGACATTTATCTCCTGTCCTTTTATGAATCACTGAGATGCAAACAGTGAACACCTTGCCTTTGCTGTGAGCTATGCCTCAAGCCGTGGGAAGCTGCCTGCCATTCACAAGCCAATGCCTTGTAGGCAGCTCCATCTTACCTGAGTTCGCAGATGGGCCATTCCCCAGGTGGGTCTGGCAAAACACTTCTCATTAATCATTGCTTAAAGCCCTCTCAGTGGGAAGACCTCAGGTTAGACATCATTTGAAAACAAATTGGGTGAAAAATAGCTCTGACAATAAGGAGCCTACACAGAATTCCCCTGTGAGAGCTTCAGCAGTGTGAAAACAGACTCTTCCAGGACACTAAATGATCTGTCAGTTAGCAAATGACATTATAATCCAGTTTTATGTCCCAGACCAATCAAAGCCTTTGCTGCATTTCTTCATTTTTTCCCCTCTATTTTCCCCCTTTACCTCCTTTAAAGTGACAGAATATTTGAGTTAGGGGAGATAGCCAAGTTGTAAATGCTTCCAGGGACAAACCTAGGTCTTGCAAGGTTGCCTTGCAAGGCTGCCTCTCTTCTCTTTGTCCCATCATTAACAGCACAAACCCACCCACAGTCTATCAGACACATCCTAAGTGACCAGCAGGCTGCCCAAGCTCTCCAACACTGGCCAAAGGGTGCAGTTGTGAATAGCCCTGTCTGGTGGGATTCCTTCTTCTGTTCCAGAAGAGTCAATTTTAAAATGAAGATTTAAAATGAGGCATGAAGTCAAGTGCTTTTATGAATGGTAGCTACAGTAACTATTTGAAAGCAAAACCCTTGTGCACTCTGACAGTCATATGGGCAGCCTGGTTTTTCCCTGTTGAATGTTAGTATTCACTTTCAAGCACTGACACTTCATGCCAGTGATAATTCTGGGTCCTCAGAGACGTTAAGTTTTGACCAACTCAAGTAAACTTAAAAGTTATGTTTCTTCTCTGCCTCCAGCATTGCTTCTTTCCTCAAGTACACCCGAAAGTTAAATTGACTCAGGACATGGAAAACAGAAAGAGGGAGATGGTGAGTCTGAAGCATCATTAACCCAAACTGAACAGAGGAGCCAAGGATAATGTGGGGCAAGTCTGGCATTCTTCACTGAAATACATGGAGTATAGACCAGCTACCACACACAGGCATGGACAGAGGCAAACCCCACTGCAACAATGGGCTTAAGCAAGCAGGAATTGTTAAAACTTAAGTTTTGCCTCTTTCTGATGTCTCATATTGATTTGTCTACATGAACGTCTGCCTACACTTACAGCAGAAAAAGTTTGGCCTGATTTTTTAGTGGGTTCCAGCTCTAACACTGAGTGTCCTTGCATAACCTAAGAAGGTTTTTTGAAGTCTCTCAATTGACAGCCCCAACACAACCAATCTTGGAGTTTGGATAACAGAAAGTTTACATCATTCTGAATCCAGACAATCCACTACCAACTGAGGGTTGTCATGACACAGCAGCGATACCACATGTGCAACTGCCTGTTGGGATTTGATCCCTTGTTTTTGCCTTCCCACTGAAATGTCCCCTAAGGTATTTGAAATTCCTTGCTGTCATGCTTTTACTTAGAGACCTCTCTGGCAGCCTTTTGTCTGGAGTGAATCAGTGCCTTTTGCCTAACATACCTAGAGGCTGCCTCAGCTTTCTTATCCAGGGTTTCAACATATTCCTCAAAGATCGGTTGAGCCCAAAATACTGAGTTCTCTTTCATTTCAGAAGGGTTCATCCAGACATGGATGCAAGGCTCATTGTGGTCTGTACCGGAGCTACTCTGTGAGCTCTGTCCATCAGTATCCTCTGCCCAGGGCACTCCAGAGTGTTCCCCAGCATGAATGTTTGCTAAGAAGTGAGAACAACGTCAATTATTTAGCAAACACACAGCCCATCTGTACTATTCCTTCTTGCTCTAGGCACCGCCTTGGACCACAAACAGCCTTGCTGAAATCAAGCTTAAAATTGACAGTGTTTCCATGGCACATTGCTGTCAAACTTCCAGCAATGGCCTCAAGGTGCTGAGAAAGGGATACTGATCCAGCACTCATCCCAACTCAATATGTTTGCACCTCTCTGCTGGCCTTTGGAAATGGTGGGGATGCAGCCAGCCTCACTCATCACACAGAATTACTGAGCATGTGAGTGTGTTCACATGACAGCCCTGCACAGCAGTCAGCAAGTAAGAAGATTTATTGCTTTATTTGACACTCTGTTATTCACTAACTAAGCATGACACATCTGGGATTAGGAACCACCGATTTGACATCAATGAGCCTTTTTTGCATTGATTGAGTTTATCCAGTTCATGTTCAGAATACAACCTGGGGAAGGAAAACCTCCCAAAACAGACTGGAATGGGACCTGCTGGTTTTTTGTTGGTTTGGTCCCCCCCCCTCCCCAGGAAAATGAATATTATGGCCAAATGACCTCCTATGTTGCAGAGCAAGGAGAGGTGATGTCAGTCACTTCAGCACCATCCTTCTTGTCATAAGGCACCATAATCATGAGAAACCATTTATTTAATGTTCATGGACTTGTGAGGAAGCACAGATCAAAATGCCATAAACAGTAACTGTAATGTCTAGGGTCTCAGCGAAATTAAATTACTTTGCCTAGCCCACAGATGATCTATTCAGGACATGAGTTGCACTTCTCAGGACATGATTTTCCATGTGTGCTCTGCAGAGCTGGGAACAATCCCCTGTATTGCCTTTTCCCTTCTTTAACTTGTGAGATGAGTCAACCTGCATGGACAGGATCCCAGCTTGCTCTGAATAAAACATGGAAAATCAGGAAAATATTACCAATCTTACACAGAGCTCATACTGAGCTCTCTATGCACTTTGGTTGTGTAGCAGTTTGGGCTATTGCTGGACTACTGATGGAAGTGACCCTTTATGTGACAGCACAGCACTGACAAATTAACCCCTCATTGTTTATGTGTTAAATTATAACCCTTCCCGAACACTTGAAACACTCCTGTGAACCCCAAAGAGAGGTGTCATGCTTCCTAAATAGAACATTTTAATTGTTTTCTTGCTTGTAATTACTCCCAAGCCTGTAATTAAACTACCCCCTATGCTGATGAGTTCCAAGACCTTTTTGTTGCTGCTGTTCTGCAGATTTAGAAAGGGAATTTGCTCAGCAGGTGAATCTAACCCAAAGCTGCAGTTCTTTTTAGCCACCACATCACGAAGAAGGACATTTCCTGTACTTTATATGTGGAGGTTATGACATATATGATAACCTATAACCAAATAATTATGAAGAGAAATTATAGGCAGGAAACGGAGAGAAAGAAGAGTTCTGTCAGTAGTAAAATATGTCAGTAAACTAATCTCTTGTTTTAAACATTGCAGTACTGCTTTTTGGTTTGGAGTGCACTTAACACTCATCAAAGCCATCAGGACAGCAGCACTGTCAGTTAGGAAGCAGGGGAAAGTATTTCAACATCAGACTCATTCAATTGCTTTGCACATTGTCTTGTTTCAGTGATTTCTTTTTTGAAAAGGAGGCAAAGGGAAAGGGACAGGGAGAAAGGGAAAGGGAGAAAAGGAAAGGGAAAGGGAAAGGGAGATGATGGGAGATGAGGTGAGGCAAAGAAAGGCAAAGCCTTTCTTTAAGTTGCATTAATTTATCCTAAAATCTTCTACAGCCTGTTTTCACTGAGACAAATATCTGACACTGGACATGCTAGAAGAAGTGATTTCAAGGAAGAGCTCAGTGTTAATGGTATTAGGAATTAACCTCTTTTTTCATGATGTTACATGATGAAAACATCAAACTAATTTCAATGCAGGAAATGTGTTAATTGCTACTTTATGCATCCAGCTGTGCCGAGCATAAATGCACTACTTAGGGTGTAAATCTGTCCTTTGAGAATAATGATTAAGGTTTTTCAATGGCATTTTTTTTTCTTTCCTACTACAGCGTGAAAAGCAAGAGGCAGCAAAGAGCTAGGCAGAAGGGTTAACTCAGGATGCTGCAGGGCGGGGAAGGGTGGAAGTATTTGCATAGAATAGCATCTGGAATCTACATGTCCTCAAATACTTTGAGGGGGGAAGCTGTTTTTCCACATTCATTACAGCCTGTTAAGGAAGAGGAGAAAAGAAACAAGGAGGGATAGAAAAGGAACAGGGGACTCCTTTTGTATCTGTGTCCAATATGGTTTCTTTTGATTTTTCATTCTCCATAGTCAAGAGCTCCCCATGGGTTCTCATCTGTTACCCAGGCTTTGCCATACCTGCCTGCCTGTGTGAAAATGGCTCAGCTGCCAGCACTGGATGAGGCTAACAGATCACATCTATCTCTCTGGCATCTACTGAGCACACAGGGCTCCAAGGATCAAGCCCTGGACAAGAGCACAAAAGCAGGTCTGTATAGAAGCAGCCAACCTTCTGCATCGTCCGCGGCTCATTGTGTGGACACCGAAGGTCAAAACTCGCCTGCATTCCTGCTTTCCCTATGCTGTTGTGTCTGTGTGTGCATGAATGTATGCTCCTGTGTGTGCCAGAGGTGAACAAGAAGGCAGTGCAAGGCTACACTATAGGGTTTTTTACTTCCTCATTCACAGGATGAAACATATTTCAAAAGCACTGGAAATGTGCATATGGATGTTGTATATAGAAACAGAGATGATGGAGATGGACACAGAGATCCAAGTACAGATGCACCCTGCTGGTTTAAAGTACAGTGATTCTGGACAACAAGTACATGTCAAACAGGATTTCATGTTCAGATAAGTAAGTAGTAAGAGCTGCTTGGCTTTCTGAATTTGCATTCAGAAAGGGAAGGGGGAAAATGAAATAAAAAGTGTAAATAAATAGAAATCACTGCTGGGTGAATATGGGTCTGTTTTCAGTGAGGGAGATGAAATGAAAAAAAATCAAAGAAAAAAAGAGAAGAAATTCAAAGCAAGCACAGAAACAAGATTTTTAATTACGAGGATCAGCAAATGCGTATTTGTAAAGGGAAGGCAAAGGTTTTAGTTGTCTGGAACAGTACCAGAATGAGAGGGAAAATAGTAAAACATGAGAATATTTGTTCTGATGGTTCCACCTTTTACATGAGGTCAGATGAGTCCAGTGAAACAACACATTTGCAATGACTAGTCATCAGTTTCTCATTTGTAATATTTTTCAAACACTAGCAAATCATCTAAACTGGAAGGAATTCCCAGCACTGCAGAGCTTGAATTTATACCTGTATGTTTTTATGCTACATGGGCATCAGGGTTTTCCTCTGCTCCTGCTTTCCTTTTCCATCTGGTCTCCTGTTCAGTCTTTTCCTGCAGTCTCTATTTTTGTAAGAGGTATCTCTCTAGGTCATAGTGAGAAACACATCAAACAGTCCAAGAATTTTCTTTTCTTAGCCTGATGTATTTTTTAACCACCTTTGATAATATTGTATTAGCAAAGAACCTCAGAGGTCATATGCACATTCTTCCACTCTTTCTCTTTCTTTTTCTCTTTTTTCTATTTTCTTTCTTTCCTTCCTTCCTTCTTTTTCTTTCTTCTTTCTTTCTTTCTTTCCAACCCCTCCTTTTTCCTTCTTTTCCCACTGTCTCTATACAGCTTTTCAGTCTCTGTGAAGGAGCAACCGAAGAAAGATTTGCTGTCCCATTCGTTCCGCACTGCCCCCATAAAAAGCAAATATTTTCAGGTTGACTGAAAGTTTAACTTTGTTATTTTTTTTTATTTTTAAAGAAAATCCAGCGTGACATGGCACGCGTTGGTGCCCTTGCCACTTAACAAATTACTTGTTTTTTTGACCTAAGTTAAATGCTGTGCAAATTTCCCTTGTCCATGTTTTCATTGTGTGCAGACTTTGCTGATAAAGAATAAAGAGCTAACTTGTTGGGACTTTTTAGTCATAGCTTCCTTCATTCACAAAAGATTTTTTTCTACTATGTCTTTAATGACATGAAAGCCTGGATCCTCAGCTGATGTAAACTGGTCATTGCAGGTTTGCCCTCCCTGAAGTAGTGCTACTTTACACCAGTTGTCAGGTGGCCTGGGTGTTCAGACAGGGCTCCAAGGTTCAGCATGGTCTTCTTGTATGATGCTTCATTTTCCATCCTGGGGATCAAGTGTGCTTTACAAAGTAACACTACCAAGTGCTTCCTTACAAGCAACCAAAAAGCCAGTTGCACAAATATTGATGAAAACCTCAAAGCTTTCACTGTTTTTGCAAACACAAAACCTGATTCAGCCTCTTTAACTGGTGAAGCCCAAGGGCCGGTGTTCCCACAGGCAGCCAGCTGAGCCCAGGCAAATTGCTCTGAGGGCCAGAGTATTGGTGGGTGCAGGCTGCTACCCCTGCCCACCCTGCACTGTGAGTACCAAGCAGACAGAAGGGGCACTGATAGCACTGGCACATTGCCTTGCCCCATAGGTGACTATGGCTTCAGGACGGAAGCTCCACCAGAAAACAAGAGTGCAGCTCTTCCTCTCACCACTTAATTGCTGAACTTAAACCAGTCAAACACTCAGCCCTAAAGACTGAACTGGCTGTGCAGGGGCTCAGCCCCTCTGTCAACCATCTTTTATTTTCTCAAATATGTCATTAAATTTTCAAAAGAGAGAAATACTACAGAGTTATAAATCCAGTCTCTCACCCCGAGCGCTGCTCTGCCTCTGCCCATGATTTAAGGCATTGGATCAACTGCCCCACCACTGCTGGCAGGTGGTCCAGCACAGGGAGCAGGGCTGGGCAGCCCAAGGTGAGGTAAAGTCTCCCTCTGCAATGTAGCAATGGAGTTTCATTACTGACCTCTTGAAGACTCCCATGACAGTCCTTCCCATGATAGATTGCAAGCCCAACAATGAACCATTTATGCCCTCCCATTACTCCTGTAACCCCAGCTTCCACCAAACTTACACCCTCCTCATAATTTTCCTCCCTCAGGAGAAAGCAAAAAGCAAAACAAGTGAGCACCACTCATCTTTCTTAGGAAATTGACTTTTTCAACAAGGAGAAAGCCTAGGACTTTATTCAGACTTTTTTTTTGTTAAGCAACATCACAGCAATGTCTCTGCAAAGCTGTTTTGGAATGGATAAATCATCTCCTTTGCCTTTTTTACCTCATCCCCATATGAACCCCTTTCTGGAGATGTGAAAAAATTGTTGCTTTATAATACAAACTGGTCTGATGTCCTTGTTTGATGCCAGAACATCTGCAGCTGAAATGGCATCTTATTTAACAGTGCATCGCTGCTTGTTTTTACAGGAAGAGGCAAGGGTTTTTCCAGGGGGACCTTCAAAGCCTGGGCCTAGAGGCAGTGAGATTAAACACGTGATACGTTCCCTCACCATTCTGAATTAAATGGTTTTTTTGCATGTTGGGGAATAAATTCCATTTATATCATTCAAAGTAAATTCAGCTTTGGGCACTTCAAAGAAGTCTGCAGTCACTGGAGGCAAAATACTGCAGGAATGAGTACTCGCCTTGGCAGTTACCCCAGGGTTGCTTCTGCTGTCCTCTTCCCAAAATCTGTGTACTGTATCTCTCACCATTGTTTTCTTTTCCTGATCCTTCTCTGATGTCAGTTGGGAATTTCAGGAGTCTGCACTGGGAGAGGAGATGGGCTGCAGAGGAGGCTGTGCAAGACAAGCACTATGAGCAGTGTTTAGGGCTGGCTGGAAACCAATCCCAGGGTCAGAGGAGAGGAAAAACTGTCAGAGATGGTTTTTGCAATTGTTTCACTCCTTTTCCAAGCAACTGGGCTTGCTCAAAACTCTGTTGTATAAAGACACAGGCACTTCATTATCCCCAAAAAATGGATTATCACTTAGGGTAATATCAGTGCCCTCTTTTCCATAACTAGTTAATAAGGTTCAAAGAGGAGGAAGACGGATTTAACAAAGGATGAGACAGCAGACAGAGCACATCTGTGCCCTGGCTGCTGAGAAGGCAGCACAAGGCAATTTGGGTTGTTCCTGCTTCTCTTTTTCCTCTGGTTGCGGCTGCCTTTGTCAGTGCCTTATCCCACACTCACGCTTACTGAGCAGCAAGAAGAGCCTTGGGGAGTAGTGTGTGCGTATACAGGTGTGTCTGCATGTGTACACATATGTCAACAGGTCTGATAAGCTTAGACTTGAGAGACAGCCTTCCTGGGAGTTTTGCAGGGTGCAATACTCTTGGAGGAGGCTCTGCATTTTGACCAGGATAAGCCACATGGAAGTTCACCTCTCCCCCTGGCTTATCCCTACCTGGTTTTCTGCTCATACTCTGAAGACTAGGCTCATCCATGGGAAGATAAGTGCTCTGGTCTCAGCAGCTACAGGGATGTCCCTATGCCAGCTCCTGCCCCTTTATTCAAGTTCAGTTAGGCACTACCAGGATTTCAGATAGCAGCTGGATTTCAGGATGGGCATCACTAGCGTTATGTTCATCTTTAAAATGGTGAAATTAAAAAAAAAATCAACCATGTGCATTTCCCTTATCTCAGAAACAGCTTTTCAGTAGTGAAGCTAACTATGAGCTAGTGAATGGCTATCAAGGCTTTTTCAGCAGGATTTCAGGGGCTCCACTATGAAATTGGCTGCATCTGCCTGCTCATTTGCACACTGAGTTTCCCCACGTCGTGAAACCAGCACATCCTTTCCTTGTCCAGCCTTTACTTTTCCTTATGAGTCTGCAAGGCACAATGATGAATGGCTATGGAAACTTTTCTCAGCTGCAGCTTTTCAGAAGAATTTGCCTATTTTAAATCAAGGATTCATTTTGTGTAGGCACTTGCTTTTATGCTAAAAGATATTAAAACCCTTTTAAAATCTGTAATGCTATGCACAGTCTCCACTTAGCTATTGCTGCTAAACACAGGAAATACTTAACTACTACAGCCAAACAATTTAGAAATGAGTTTACTTGTTGTCTTTGCTGAAGTCACTCTACATGTTGCACTGTGAAATCTTTTGTGGAGTGATCACTGACCAGCCACTCTTGGGAGCCATATTTTGTCTCACCACACATGTCACTCATCTTGTCTTTACTTTTGTATGGAATTAGCACATTCATAATTTCAGTGACCAAATCAATCAGAAGAAAAATCACTTGTCAGATATCTCCCTGAAAGGGATTTGCTGTGCGCTAGCAGAAAGTTGTGTATAATGGTAAGAGCATTCAGGTGCCAGGGAAAGACAGAACCTCCACAAGACCAGCTTCCTAGTCAGACAGTGTTTTGATAGTAAGTGTATGGTGGTATTTCTGCACCACTCTAAGAAACATTAAATATGGCACTTCCTATTTTCTTTTCTCTAAGAAACATTAAATATGGCACTTGCTATTTTCTTTTCTTCAAACCAACAGCAGAAATATAAGGCACTTACTTAAAATCCAAAACACCAAACAAATAAAGACAAATAGCCCTTCACAGGACAGCCAGTCTGGGGGTTGTGTGGAGCTGGAAACAGCCCTTGGCAAAGGCTTCCCTTTGCAACTCAAGCAACCTGCAAAAGGACATCTTCCAAAACCACAAGTCTGAGTTTCTGCCTCCTAAGTTTGTTTTGATCCTGAATTCTGTGGAAGAGATTGACAACTTGTAGCAGTGCATTCAAGCAGGAATTGAAGGTCTTTGTATATGAAGAACAGCTTGAAGTCACTTAAACCCACTGATCTGACCTATGCCTGATGATACAGCATTGTCACATTCAGAAAAGTGCCTGCAAGGCCAGTTGGCATAAGGGAAGAACCTTGAGAAGAACATGACAGCAAATGCTGACCCGACAGATCCCTCTCCTGGGCTGTGCCGATGCAGTGCTGGTGCCAGGCCTCTAGCCTCTCTTATTAAGTGATTCAGGAGTTCACATCTGCACAGCAGCACCACTGGCAGCTCTGCACCAGCATGCCAGCAGTTTCTCTCCATAGTATGCCCCAAAAGATGGGCAATCTTTTGTTGACCCCATTGGTTTTCAGTACTCTGCCCCACTTTTCTTAAACAAAATCACTTCAAAGACCCAAACCAGATTGATTCACACGTGAACACTACCCAAACTGTCTTCCAAGGGGGCAAATACTTGTCTTATGTTCCTTTGAACCCACTGTTGCCCGTTTACTTTTATTTACTTTGCATGGCCTATAGCTGAACCATGGAAATTAGAAAACAAACTCCTATTCAGCAAGTCATGTCAAAGGTGACGGCTATGCCAGAGAGTAGACTGTGGGACAAACACTCCCCTGATCGGAGGCCTCTTCTGCAGTGCTGCTGTCTCCACAGTTACATACCTGTCTGCAGAAGCCTTTAGCTTATCTTGTCTATGCTGGAAGTCCTAGACGATGCCATCAATCTGAGAGATGAGAGGGATGCTCCTTTGACACTCACACAATGGCCGCAGTGCAAAAGAAAGCAAATCACCTCCCCTGCGAACCGTCTCCCTTTGAGCCGTGCCGAGCACGTCCAGGCCGTCGCCATCTTTACATCCAGGTCTTGTGAACCAAAAGGCAGAGTGGGAGAGGGCACTTTGCACCTCTGTGGGGAAGCAGTGGGGCTACAGGCACTGCAAGGTGCTGTGAGAACACAATCTGGCTTCTACTTTTCCACTGGCATGAGCCAGGGGGGCTGGCTGGAGCAGAGGGTGCAAACATCCCAGGGGTGCAGGGACAAGATGGAGTTTGCAGTCTGTATCTCTAAAACTGTGTGTTCCCAGAGGCTGGTTAAGGAGCCACATTCGCTGTGAAGAGCAGCTTGGTAGCAGTAGTGAGAGGGGACCTATGTATTAGATCGCAGCCTTCTGGGCTCTGTCCTCAAGTCCAGTAGAAGAGGGATGAGTGTCTCAGCAGCTCTGCAGAGGGTTAAGAAACCAGCCCTTGCTCCCCAGGGGATGCAATCTGTAAAGTGCCTAGTGGCCTAGGGAAATAAATGCTGTGCTTTGGTATAATGGCTCCATTTAGATCTCATTTACCAGAGCTCCAAGACAGAAAAATAATCTGAATACAGTTTATCACAGAGCTCTCTAACTGACTTCCAGTGGTCCTATTCGTGTCTCTTTAGTGATCAAGTGATTTTTGAGACTTGCTGGCAAGACCAAAGGAATACAGCTAACAGCCTGTCAGCAAAATAGGATTTCCTGGGACTTTTGTACTCTTTTAAGGCCCTTGGAGGAGCCTTAAACGTATTACAGGGCTATAAAAGGGAACTGGGTGATACTCCAGCTCGCAGCCTACTGCTGAGTGTGGGATTGTTAAAGCAATGCCGCTGTATGGTACAATACAATCCCCAAACATAACTGAGCATCTCAATGTACTCTAAGCCAAAATACTGCATTCATGACTCATCACCAGGGCACTGAAGAAAGCTCTCATCTGCTTCAGTTTACTAATCATTCTGACTCACTCTGGCTTGGCTGTCCTGTGTGCTGGAAAGCTGAAATTCAATAAACTTCAGCCACATCAGTCAACTGCCTTTCACTGGTGTAGTAACAACCAGAAGTCTCAGGAAAATGGTGAGTTTGGTGACCATGTGATCACTCTGTACTATTGTCATGGCATACAGTACAGCACCCAGTGCCTCAGCTGGTGAAGTCTGTAGGAGACTGGAGTAAAATGACAAACAGGAAACAAAAGACTATCACCAACTACTTTGTATTGGTACAGTTCAAAGAGAAATCTGAAAGGAGATATTTACATGCAAAAATACACAAAGCAGATTTGGAGGTCCAGTTTGTCTTTTAGAGGGTATATTTCCCCCTCTTTCTCTACAATGTGTTTGTGAGCTCCTGTTCCAGGAAATTAGATATTGAATGTAAAAAGTTTTTAAGAGAGTGTCAAAATACATGTTTGAAATATGCATGAAATGAAACACTACTTATATAAAGCAAAAANGGAGGGAGGGAGGGAGGAAGGAAACATTGCTAGCTTTCCAAGGGACTCATGTGCTCACTTACTGCTACATTGTCTTCCCCAGAAGTCTCCCCAAGGTACAGGAGCCCATGTCTAAGGTGGCTGCATATAAAGAACATGTATTTGGAAATACAGCTATAAATTCAATAGCTGATGTGATTCTGGGATTTCTACACAAATATGAGAATGTCCAGGGTACCAGCTGAATTTGTCTTATGAATTAAGAGTCAGCCCAGGCAAAGTCAGCCCTTCCTGCTCTGATGGTTGCAGACAGCACTGCTGCTTCTGGTGCTGCAACACAGCTCAGTCATAATTCTAAATTGTAATGAAATACTCTGAAAAGGGACCAGGAACTGCATCTCAGTGTCCATCCTCCAAAGTAAGCTGAATAGTCAATTCAGAACCTAAGAATTACTTCTGTAAGGATAGCTACAGAAATGCCAGCACACCACTGACTGACAGCTTTTGTGGCTGTTTTTACCTGCTTGCACACAGGCAGAGAAGTGAATGCTTTACTCGAGAGAAGCAGCCCAGAGAAGTGCTTGCAGCAGGCACTTGACCTCTGGCCTGACTTAACTGCCGACAGGACTTGATGCAATACAACACTGCATTGCTCCCTTACATTTTGAGGCTGAAAGGAGACAGAACTGCTGGTTTCCTCCTTTTCCCTGCCCTCTGTTTTCTTATTTCTGGTGCTTGGCTCTTATTTCTCTGCTCTTCTGCCATCAGGAAAGTGAAGCTGTGGCCAAGCTGAAAACCAAGCAGTAACTCTGGTGCTGGGGCTCTCCTTACTGGCTTAGAGCTCCTGATGGCAGCCTGTAGCATGGCAAGCAGGTACCTCTTCCCTAAACTTCCAGATCATTTCCTGAATCCGAGCCCTGCAAAGTGGCATTCAGCCACACATAACAAACTCACATGTCCTCCCTGCCTCCAGGGATCACAGGATGATAGCGCAGTGCTTCCAAACTGTGCAAGATTGCTTCTCAGTCACCAGGAGTGCTCAGCCCTTATACGTGCTGCAGCATTTTAGGAATGGTAGGGTTTCATTGCTGTGCTAGGTTTAGCTTAGGGAGTGCAAATAAGTTCCCGGAGACCCATTGTATGGTTAGTGTGAGCCAATGAGCAGGCTCATGGAGGGCATCACTTGCCAAAAGAGCAGATGTGTCCGAAGCCTGTACCAGTTAATTTCGTGACCTACTGAAATCACTGAGAGATTTATACTGCTAATTACTGACTTTGTTTCTGGTTTAATCATCCTTTCCTTCACCTTTTTGTGAAGCTGAGAAGGAAAAAAGACACCAATAAACATCTCATCTTTGGCACGATATTGTTTCAAATATAAGTGCATGAATTAAAATATGTTTGGTGGGTTATTTTGAAAAAAACATTTACATAGAAAATATTTCAACTAAAGCTTTTGCTTCAGCAATGAGGCATATCTTTACATTGTTGCCAGTCAGAATCCTTCATGCAATGAAAGAAAAATTATTTAAAAATCCTTTTTCTGTTTTGAACATGAACAAATGAGCTGCAATAGACTGAATTTTTTTGTAACTGACCAGAAAAATAAATGACAGGGATGAGAAGCTGTGAAAATATTATAATAACACTAAGACTAATAACAATAGTAACACTAATGTCAAAATAACACCAAGACCTTGATTCTACAAAGTTTTACTCCCATTCATAAATACCATAAACACGTATTTTCACTGAACACTCTGGTATTATGTGCTTCACTCCACCATTCACCCCTGATGTCGGGTTTCCTTCTTTTCCATCAGTTCTGGAGCTAGGCACACCACATAAATACATAGGAAAATGCCTGACAAAGAACGTGGATTAGCAGACTGAACAGAAAAAACACGCGTTTATCTTTTGCATAATAGGTCCAGCTCTGAAATTGATTCTTCCTAAAGCCTTACACAAATTACTCAAACCTCTCCCTACCCCTCAGGAGAGTCAGAAATTCTTACAGAGCTGCTCAGCAGCCTGGTAATGCTGACAAGCTGCCATGACCAACACAAAATAAAGACCCTCAATGCTCATGTTCTTTGCTTCAGGAGATATTTGGCTGCTGAAAAGAACATGTAGCAGACCAAAGGCTGTATTTTGACATTCTCACTGCAAATATGCACCTCAGAGAGCAAATGAGGAAACTAAAAGCAGTGCAGCATATCCTTCTGGGTTTTACTTCAGCAGCTGCATCACTTGTTGCATTGAGTATTTTATGCCTCTGGGTACTGAGGCGGCAATACTTTCTATGGGTTGGGCTAAGCAAGGCAGGACTGGGACCTCTGGTTTTGATTTCTTCCCAGCAGACACCAAGAGCCTTGCCTCCCTCTCCTATCGGTTCTCTTCCTACACACTTTTTTGGGCTTACTTGTACCTGGGATTTGGGAAAACAAAGAAGTCCATAAGAAAACATGGTTTCAAGCACTTAAAGGCCTCTGTTGCTTCTTTTTGCATTTTCAAATCCTCTGCAGCTGACGGCCTGGATGCTAACACACAAGTGGCACTAATACACTGAAGCAGTCAGCCTTGACTGCCTCTCAGATCAGGAGCCATTGAGTAGTTTATGGCTCTCATGATCTCCTCCTGCAGCATCTTCGCAGTTAACAGAGGTGCAGAGCACTAAGGCCCCCAAACCAAACCAAACCAAAATGAACCAAAAGGAACCAAAATGAACCAAACCAAACCAGATCTGCCAACATCAGCATGCGGCACAATCGGCTGTTTCCCCGATCTGGGAAAATTTGTTGTCAGGGACTTAACTCTGTATGAAAGGAATGTTGTTTCATTTCAGAACCAGAGATTTCCGACAAGACAGAGCATGAGCTTTCTGAAAGGCAAGAGCTTTTTGTTTTTTTCTCACAAACATGCTCAGACACAGCTTTTCTTTCAGCTAATTAAGCTGTTTTAAAGCAAACTGGTCAAACAGTGACATCGTGGTGGGGAGCCTTGGAATCAATTGCATGATATAGAAGGCAGGACATTTAAAGGGTGACTTCTGCCATTGTTTCCCCTGGCTGAATCTTTTCTACTTGGTCAATGCTGCCAGAGTGACCCTATACAATTGGGAGAATTCAAAGCCACTGACCTCAAGAGATGTCATTAAGAAAGCAACTGCAGAATAAGATTTCATGGTTGGGAGTGAAATTTACCTTCTCCTTCCATGTCTTGATGCTTGCAATATTTTATATGTATGTTTTCTTCCTGTCATTAGCATATTGCTAAAGCAGCTAGATAGAAAGGCAAGGCAGATGTAAGGCAGCATTGGCAATAACTGTATCTTGGCTATATGGGAGACCTGGACCAGTTTAGCTGAAAGCTATCCCTGCAAACAAATCATCTTACAGCATTACATTGGTTCCTTCAGCCTCATGACAGTGAGTGATCAGTAGGAGTAACATTCACTTTGCTAGCACGGAGGATGGACTCTGCTTAGCATATATTTTGTTAAACAGAGTATGACATCCGTTTTTTTTTCTTAGCTGCTGGATATAAAATCAGTGAGTTTGTGTCAAATGAACATCTGTGAAATGACCATACAGTTTCCCATGTGCAAAGAATAGACAAATTTGAAACATTCTATTAATAACCAGAAGCACTGGTGAAAATGGGTTCCTCGCTGTTTTCTTTCTGAGGACGCCAGGGAGGCCATTCAGTCAGGCAGCCAACACACAAAGAAACCTTGGAAAACCTGTAAATGGAGGAGCGGCTGCTGCCTCTTGCAAAGCAATGCTAAGCGCAGCAGATACAGCTGGCAATTGTTTCCTGTATCACTGTAGAGATGCTCTAACCAGCTATTTTCAGCATGCACAAAGAAGCTGGGGAGATGTTGAGGTTCACAGCATTGGGCCTCCAGCAGGTGTGGTGGTTTGCCCTGTGTGCTCAGCACACACAGACAAAATGAACATAGTACAGAACTATGTTGCAATGCGCGATAAATGATGCCTACCTGTCCATTTCTACTCCACAAGAATCTACTGGAAGCCCAGCCAGCCCTCCTGGGCATACCCTGTGCCATTGCCCTCCTGCATGTACCCCTTGTCACTGCATGGAGAGCCTGCATCCCTTTGGACAGAAGGTCTCCTGCAGGATCAGGGGGATGCAGCATGTCACCACACCTCCCAAGAAGAGCAGTGACCTTGCCTGTGCTGAGAGGCTCAGGCCACAGCTATCTTGTGACTCCCTACACAGTTACACAGGGCATCTCTGAGGTCCTGGGGCTGTCTTGCACCTGCATCCTGTGCCATGCATGCATGTTGTTTCAGAGTACAACGGTAATCTCTTTTAAACAGGATCATAACAACTAAGTATCCTTAGATTATGCTGCAGGATGGCATGACTCAAATAGAAATGTCATGAGGTCTCTTGCTCCAAAGCCTGGCTGTCTCTGGCAGAGGGTCTCAGCTCTGGACCATGGCTGCTCCCAGCCACCCTGTGCATCAGTGCAGTGCTCTGTCGAGTCATCCTGACCTGGCCAAATAACAGGGCTACCGCCACAGCAGCAGAAGAGTCAGAGGGTGATGGAAGCTGTTGCCTTACAGGGGGTTGGTGCCCCATGCACCCCACAGCCAGCAGTTCTTCTGGATGGGCAAAGAAGCCTGTTTATGGGAGTGCATCAGCCCTGGGCCACCCCTCATTCCCCACGTGTACATGTGTGTGTGCTGGCACACATAGGCATGCTCCCCCTCCACCCCAACACTGAGCCCCACTGGCCCCCCACTCTCTTCCTGTGATGTCGCATGTTCAATGTGATGACTTGCTCTATAGAAGCCATGTGTTGTCATAATGTAACATCATTAAACAAAGTGTTTAGAGCAGTTTTCACAGAGCCAGAACATGAACAACAAAACCCGCCAATTACAGTGTCATTTTATGTAGTTGTTAAGGTTTCAAATGTCTCCAACTTTCTCTGGTAGGCCATATTGAGCATGTCACAGCGAACATCTGAGATAACGATTTGCTAGGCAATGTGCAATTCTCGCCTTTTTTTTTTTTAATACCCAAGAAGAAAGAGTTCTTTATAATAATTTGGCTCAAATGTCTACACACATTGCTCCAGCGTCTGTAGCAGCATGTGTTTCTAGGATTGTTCTGGAAGAGAAAATGCAGAAACAGCAGGGAGTAGAAGATAAACAGGCAATTCGTGACTCATTAAAACAAGCATTGGTAGCCAACATTGTGGAGTGTGTGAAGGCCCCAGATCCAACTCGCCTATAAACTTTTTTTACCAGCTGGACTTAGCATCTGTCAGAGTTTGGAAGGAGAGATAATCTGGTACAAATGATTTCAGTGTGTCGCATTTATTAACCTGCCACCTTACATAACACTGCTGATTGGAAACTGGGGGACTGGCTTGAGCAGTGACACAGCTTACTGTCCAAACAGTACGACTTCGCTATTAAAGATGCTGTCTTTCCTGCCTCTTTTTTAAATTATAATGAAGACAATGGAACAACTACAAAAGAGATAATGAAGCGAACTTTAAAAGTGGTGCAGTTTTGAGAAATGTACATGCCAAGATAATATCCTCAGCAGGTCTTTTCTGCTTTGCATTTTTTCAACCCAGTCCCCGCTTTACTCCACATGCTCAGAAAACTTTTTAACCTGCTTGTCATAGGAGCTGGGATCCACACCTTTAAATAAAGCAAAAGTCCCATTTCACTCCATGAGCCACTGCCCAGCCAGCACAATGTTATTTACTGCCTGAACAGCTCCAGGAGGGGAAAACATTATGGATGTCATGGCAGGCTCAACACCACACATAAAAATGAGCAGGATTTTTTTCAAAGCATTTTAGAGAATTTCAAATATGTTCTCAATTTTTAATGCAGTTTCTTTCATTAAGGGCCTGATCCTTCTCTAATTAATGCAGACGAAAAAATTCCTTTTAGTTCCAAAGGGGAAAAGGCTGGTTCCTCATGCTCTACAGGAACTGCTGCTTTGGCAAGAGGAAAAAAAAATCTATCAAAAATAATATATATGTTTATCCTAGTTTGCAGTTTGGCTCTTTACAACTCACTGAACAGTTACTAGGGACTACTTGACAAATAGAAAACTGCAGAGTGGTGTTTTGCTTCTGCTCCAGATCAGATGCCATGAATTTCAAATTAATAGAGATGTTTACTCTCTAATACAAAATTTACATGTATTAGTTTATGAAATATGAATGTGCCAGTTTCTTGCTGCAAAATACAGTGTATCAAAAAAAAAACCCACAACAAAACAAAAACTGTGGAGACTTTGCGAGAAAAAAATCCAACACTTAGGCTTAGGAATACCTCACATTTCATTTTGGTTAGCCCATTATTTGTAGTTTTGCGACTTTATTGGTCCCTGATCTAATCTTTTCTGAGTATGAAAACATTAACATATGGTTTAACACAGCACAGGGCTGGAAAGTCCATATCCCAAATGCACATTGTATGCAGGGTGACATTCACACTAAATATCATCCCACAGGGTCTGTACTCCATTTTACCTGGGATTGGAGAGCCATGAAATCTCTGGAAAAGTTGTTCATGAGTCTGAACCAAATGGCGTGCAGTGTACTGAGATACTAGCAGCGTGTGCTGCTGCCAAAGGTTGTGGCTCAAATGTCTCTCTAAGTAACATTAAAAATCTGCTGCTTCATGCCTATGAATTTCAATATTTATAGCATTCAATAAAATGGTCCACTGTCAGAGAGAGATGTGCCACTGTGCGCTCTCTGAGCAGATGGGCTGCAATATGGCACATTTACATGGACCAGCTGTGGAGTGCAGAAATGAATGCTGGTCAGAGGCAGGCTGGAGGCACCACATCTGGAATGCAAACAGACCCGCCTCCACAGCCACTAGGTTGTTTCCTGAGCAGGATGAGCTCTGATTTAGGGCTGCTCACCAGTGTACCTTAAACTGCATCAAGAGTCCTCATTAACACAAGAGACTACAGTGAGGTTTAGGGCCTGGAGCTTCTCTGCTGGGCATCTGTTAGAGCCCAGGGATGGCACTCTGCTGCCTGGCATAGAGGCACCCCAGGGAGACATTCTCTCCTGTACCATGTTATGGGCTAAACTGGACTTGTTTTTTTTTTTAATTCTTTCCTGTACAGTGTTGTACACTGAATGTTTTTTGATGCAAGCAGTGAACAAGATTCTTTTCACCTCCCACCCCTCCCCAAATCCCTCTGGGCAACACGGGAGTCTGCTGATACTCTGACATTTAATTGATTTTTTTTAAGCAGGAAACAGTGAGTGTTCCAGCACTGCACAGAAAGAATAAAGCACAAATCTTGGGGGATTTTTATACCTTTAGATCACATTTTCCAGAAAAAAGACTGGCGGCCACTTCTATATAAATCATTTTATACTGTGCTTGGGCAAAATCTTGGAGTCTCTGAAATCAGTGGCAAAATTCCCACTCATTTACAGCAGAGTTAGGATTTTGCCCAATTAGAATAAATAGACCTTAAAGTGGGTATAAAAAATAATTTAGTCTCATATTAAGGCCCCTCTGTGCTTTCAGAGTGGTCTAATGTGTCCTTAGTGTACATAAAAATCATATGTTTAAATCAAAAGGACAGAGAGAATGTATATCTTTGATTCAGCACAGAAATAATAAAAAACAAAGTAATACATCTGATAATGTAAATCAGAGCTACAAATTTTTCCAGATCAACACATTTCACAACCACATTTTACTTTCATGGTGATGTTATGTGTGTTCTGGGGAGGGGAATACAGGTGTGCGAGATAAAATGCTTTTTGAAATATGATATTCTTTGGCATTTCGGCCTTTCCAGAGCTAATACCGGCGATTTAGTGTCAGCTGAAGCGCAGTGCTGCCCAGTGACTGGCCTGCTGCATGGCAGCTCCTCACTTATCTGGCTTTGGAGTATAAATGAAAGAGTTTCATGCATCCTTGAGGCTGAGCATGTGAAGCTGTGGAGAAGAACTGGTGCTTTTCTGACAGAATTTTCTACCCCTTCTCTCCCCCTTTTCTTACCTCCCATCCTCTCACTCCTGCCATTGACAAGTTTTTAGAGCATTTTAAGGGCTTGACTGGTTTTAATGAACAGGCACACACAGGTGGAAATAAAGTGCCTGGTGTATGCTTGCTTCTATCATTTCGCTGGAGAAAGACATGCCAAGAACTAACATGACTATGGCTTTAAAAAGAGCACTGCAATGTATTTGCCTTACTCTTCTTCACCATTCCTGCATATCTGTGACATCATGAAGCCCAAAGGTATTGAGGAAATCTGTAGGCAACACATACAGAAGGACTCTGTAGCATATAGTATCAATGTGCTTTTAAAAATTATGGTGAAAACAGATATATGCACTTAGTGCCCAGTTCTGCTCTCATGAAGTCAATGGCAGAGCTCCCTCCCACTGTTGGGAAGCTGCAGCTTGGAGCCATTCTTTGTTCTTTGATTAATAGTTCAGATGTCAATCTGAAACCACACATCCAGCATGCTCTGAAGATGGGCAGGGCACAGCATATTGCACATCACATCAGCAATAATATGCTGAATCTGGTTGGGGTTGAATAGCTCTGTCCTCATTGGGCAGGTCCCAGGAACTCTCCCTCCTCACTGAAGATGCACTGCAATGCTGCTCCTCTTTGGTTTGATGGCAACACAACACAAACTATATCATGGTGTGGAGGTCTGAAAAGCCGGGGAGTAGAATGCCAACCAAGGAGAGGAGAGCCCCTGCTCAGCTACTTGGCAAAAGCTAAGCTGGAGCAACCTGGGGATGCATGAGGATTTAATGGGAACACATATATTGAAAACACCAAGGATGTATGGACAGGCAAGGAAATCAGGATAAACCCCTGAGCATTTCTTTCAGAGACCTCAGCAACAGGGAACGTGAGACTCAGCCCTGTAGCTACCTGGTAGTGTTGGTTTCTTTGCCTGTGAACCAAAAAGAAAAGTCCTACACCACAGCAGGGTAGCTACAAGTAAAAATATACATCAGGTTGTGAGGTGCCTCAGGACTGTGACCACAGTGCCAGGTTCACTCCAGGCCTGATGTCCTTTGGGACTGACAGCTGCCTACTAATCAAGGAAAGCTTAGGTAATTGCTATCTGAAGCAAAGCTCACAGCATCTGTGTTATTGTAGCCTCTCAGATGTGTCAGGGCAATTTTAATCCAGATTTACAGGCATCACTTACCTCCTCTGCCAGGCAAAACCGTGGGACCCACCTGAGGGGAAGGAGAGCCTTAAGGCCAAATGAGAATGACTGAGCAGCTCCCAGATGACAAGAAATAACTTACAGCACTTGAGCCACTATCAGTCTGTCTCTTGCTGCCTGAGCTTGAAGGCGACAGACAGAGCCGTTACCATCACAAATCACTCCAACGCTGAATGTCCATCAGGCAAGCACTGTTCCAGCACAGAGCTGTCTGGCACAACATGTGCCTGTCATGGACTGCTGCACAGGCAAGTTTTCCCATCTTGTAGGAGATATTTTGACCATATCCTTCCTGACAAGAAACAAATCTATTTACAGCTATCTTCTCATAAATAACCCAGCTCTTGCTACACTGCACACACATGTGTATTTGGCTTCCAGTGTTATTTATTATCCTATTTTTTCCCTTTGCCTCCCATTGCAGAAGCAGCACAGGGAACTCTGAAGTTTGTTATAAAATATTGTTGTAAGGAGTTTTAACAAGAACTCAAACTCAAGGTCTATTCTCAGTTCTCTGACAGTAGTGCCATTTGATTGCTTGATAACAAAAATGATAATCCTGAGTAACTGCATAGAAAAGTGAATTTTTTTCTGTTTTGATAATGTTATACACAGTGGGAAAAGGCAGATGTTAGGGAGTTACTGACAGATCTCAGATGTTCTTCCTCATCTCCAAGATTTACCGAGTCTCAGCTCCCAGATAAATTTAGAGCTGCCTGTGGGTTAATGTAACTTACACTTCTCTGGCAGGGATCAGCAAAGGGGCTTTTGCCAGCTGATGATAGACTGGGTGAGATGAAATCGCAGGCTATATCCATCCACAGACTGTATGTTCCCTTCCTGACAGTAGCTCATGAGTAATAAGTACAAACAGCAAATACTCTTGATTTTACTGAATTTTACTCTGTTTTGTCCTTATTCACAGTCCAGAACTAGCACAGCCAAGGGAGAGGAGGTGGGATTCTGTGTATCCAAGACAGCAGCTTAGTAAAGCAGGCTTGGAGAGACTTTTTTGTGGTACTGATGGAAATCTGTGCGCAAATGTGAAGTCAGCCTTACTTTCACATTCCTCCATAGATTGCAAAGGAGTAGCAGTATTATTTTTTCTTATAAACTGGATGTCTCACCTGGAAACGAATGCAAAACAAGTGTACTCTTTTCCTTCATTCCAAATCCTTTCAAATGGGAAGAAAATGAGATACCATGACACCTCAATATCCACCGCATGAAGCATAAAAAAGATATTCTGCAGATGATTAAATCATATTCATTGTAGTGTCTGCAGTCCATTTTTGATGCAAACATTAGGGATCAAGTTTCTCCTTGACAAAGCAAAATGATCACATTATATAGCTTGAATTGAGGTGCCAAGGAAGGCCAGTGTTTGCTGGCCAGCAGCAGTCCAGCATGACCAAAGAAGCAGCAGTGGAGCTTAGTCCATATGTTTGTCTTGCTCTCACTGCTGAGCAAAATCCTGCCACACCAGTTTCAGAGCTTTGAAGGCCAGAAGGGACCTTTACATCACGCTGTCACCAGCCCTGGCTGGGACTGCCCAGGCAACAGATGGCTGAAATGCAAGTGAAGCTCATCAGGAGAAAAAAAATTCTGCTTTATAAAAATTTTCAAGGGTGAAAAAACCCCAACTTGAACCCAGGAAATTCTAAAACTCCATGTAGAGCTTTATCAGCAAGGGAAAATGAAAACCCAATCCTGTAGTATTTTGCTCTGGAAGCATCAGAACATGATGTTTTCAACACAGATCACAGTCACTTGGGCTCTTAGCAGCTGCCAGACTGTTTTATTCCCCCCTTTTAACAGTGGGAAGCTTTTCAGCCATAGGACAGTGTAGTGCTGTGAGAAGAGGGTACCCAAGTGGCTGGGGGCTTTGCTGAAGACTTAGACCATGTGCTGCAAAGCTGTATATTCTCAGAGTAGCTGTGGACTGCCACCACTCATGGAGTTGTGTGGCACAATGTGCCCTCTCTAGGTGGTAGAGCTGATGTTTAAGCTAGCAGGGAGGCAGCTGCTAGGGGGAAATCCGCTGGTATGGAGGGCCAAAGCAGCTCCAGGTCATCTGGGTTACCTGCTCTTTTGGCAAGGTGGTCTCCCAGCACTGAGAGTGGAGCAACCTGGCAGAGACAACTCCGGACCCCCAGGAATGTGTTCAACTAGCGTGGACATGGCAGCCCCAGCCATCACTCTTCTCCAGCCTCCCTGCTCAGCACAGCAGCCAGCCTCTGCGGAGCCATGCCTTATGTGAGCACAGAGCCCCTGTGTGCAAGGGTTGGAAAGGTGCCTGCCAAGTCAGGGTTACCACCCTAGTGCAATTCTCCCAAGAAATGTCTCTCTGTAGTGCACAAGCACCATAGCCCACACAGACACTGCAATGGTAGCCCACCCAGGATACCAGACCAGGCATGAAGCAAGCCTGCACTCCTGGAACTGCTTTGGCAGCTGTGTGTCTGCAGCCTGCACATTGCCCAGGATCTCACCCCATGGCAACGCAGCACTCTGCTCCCGTGTTTTGGTGAGGCAGCCCTCACCCCTCCCCTTTCTCTGTGGCATCAGGATGTTGCTTTCCCTGAAATCAGGGGCCAAAGCGAGACATTGACAATAGACTGATGCTGTTTTCATTTTGCAGTTGGCTGCATGATCTGAATAGAACTGAGAGTGCTGTGGAGACAACGAGAGAAAATTCTTTTCTAAAAAGATATGGCAGCACTGGGAGTGTTTGGCAGAAAACCAGCTTGGGTAGCGGCCTGCTGGTAGGTAGGGACAGGTGATTCTACACCCTACCTAATACATTAAGTTTGTCATAAGCAAGGTACAGGAGTTGAAAACCCCAAGTCTAGTTAAAGGCCTTCCAAAGAGCAGCTGAGCCCCTAGATTTCTGCAGTAATTCTGCATCTCTCAATAGCTCTACTCTTTATTTCCATGTTTGCTTCCTCTCTCTCCATTTCCAGGGCAATTCTTCTGCTGTATCACAGCAAATACCCTCTGTGCTTACCAGTCTTCCTGCAGGTAACTTTCTCCAAAGAGGGTTTACCTCTGCAAGCAGCAGAGCAGAGCCCCAGCATCATAGTCTTTCACATACTATCAGCAGGGTCCTCCTTCTTTATAAATTTGTACCAGTCTCTGGATTTATCTTAGAGCTGGAAATGAGTAATATAACACAGTAAATACTCACTGGGGAAAATCCAAACAGAATATCATTCATGTACTACATTTTCTTCTAGTGTATCATAATATTACTTACTGTCCAGAAAGACTTTGCATGGCAGTAAAACTGTCTCTCTCTGGTAAAATGAGAAAGGGTGTAGAAGGCTTAGAGAATATCTGCATTTCATGGAGACACAACATTAAAATGCTATTTGGTAGCTTAGTCATAGAGAAGAATAGTAGAGCCATACGCCTTTTTTCTTTTTTTCTTTTTCTTTTTTTTTTTTTTTTGAAGATGTAACTCTTTTAAGAGTCCCCTTAAGAGAGCTCAGTAGGGTGTGTCAATATTGCTCCCCATGGAAATCATATGGTTTGCCTATGCAGACAGTGAATTGTTTTGTGGCTGTGAAATATTGTGTGTTGCCCTGTGAGCAGTGGAGCCAGTGGCTCGAGGAACCGTTGTTGAGACTGACAGTTACATTGTGCCACTGAATAGTGAAACGGCAGAATCAAAAACTCAAGTGGACCCAGACAGAATGTCCTGACCTTTAAGTAAAAGGCTGATTGGATATGGTGGGAGCTCCCCTTCATCTTCCACTATAATCCATTACACCTTTCTTGGCAAACCCTCGTAATTCATGTAGCTGCGCAGATACATTTCCCATAGAATTTTTTTACATGCTTATCATTAAATTTATCCCTTATAACTTACTTGCCTTTGTATGGTCCAGTTGTGATGTGAAGTGTCAGTTCCCTATGCTGAAGCATTCATAGCATCCTGCCTCAGAAATAATTCTGCATCTTGCAGCGTGAAAACCCAGCAGTAATAAATTTGTGGGAACCTGGTCAGAAGGAAAGTTTCTTCAGCACAGAAATAAATACATGCAAAGATACTATATAACGACCTGCAGTGGAGAAAATAAAAGATGCTAAACACATGGAAGCTGTGAGCTTTATTTCACTAGGTCCATATTTTAAATTTGTCTGAGCTAGACTGTGAAGTATTTAGAGCAGACACATTTTGTGTGTCTGCAATGTGCCACGCACAATACCTTATAAGTTAGAAAGAAGATAATAATGACATTATTAATGTTGGCTGAAAAGTCTACTTTAGAGAGGAAGAAGGTTACATAAATGAAAGAGAAAATTGCATTGTTTCAATCTTCATTTTTAATTTCAAAATTTGTTTTTGCTAGTATCAACAATTTACTGAAATAATTGCCATCTGTGCAGATAAGGAAATAAAGTACCGTGGAAATACACTGACTAGTTTTTAACTGAACATTATTAGCATGTATGAAAAGATGAGCTACTTCCTTTAAATACATCACCTTGATTATGGTTTGTATGCACTGTTCTTTTTAGAGATGATGGAGTAAAAGGTATATTCTATATCCCTATGTCCAACTGCCTTTTTCCTTAGAAACACATGAACTTGTGGACATATTGTTCCCTTAACAAAGTGTATTAAGCACTGGCTGCCCCTTTTTCACTCCTTAAAACACATTAATGACCTTTATTTTGGGGAATTTGAGAGTGAAAGCTTTCATGCACCTTGGAGGTTTGCAATACAACATTTGTATTAAAGACCCAAGAATCAATTTTAGATTACAGTACATACAAAGATATATTCCTTTGTATGAGACTGTATATACAGACATGTTATTTGCCTGGATGTTATCTACTCTGTGAAGAGATTATCCTGTTATGTGCACACATTCTTCTTGCCTGATGGTATGCGCTTCACCCACTTATTTTGAATGAAACTGTACAACAGCTCCCGACATGTCTGAATGTGGCACTGGCATTTCTTGCAACCCTCTTCTGCGAAAGGCAAGAATCTTCAAACTCAATTAGCATTTTAAAGAATAGGTTCAGTTTTGTGGTCCATTAAAGTCAGCTAAATTGATGCACTGCATGTCTTTATTTCAAAAATAAAGCTGAACAATTAAAGCCCATGTCTCTTTGCTCAGCTTTTGATTCCTCACAAAGCTTTCCCACTTGCTGCCTTTGGATGTAATGTTAACAAAGTCAGTTAACATCAAGAGCAGCGCTAACAGGCATGGCACAATTCCTTGTTTTTGCTCAATCAGTCTGTGTTCAAACTATCAGTTTGATTTATTTGTCCACGCTGACCCTTATTCACCACTTAATTATCCTCGTATAATGTTTCAAGAGCCTCCTGACACAAGGAGAAAGACAATTGCCAATGTTCTGTGGAACAACTGTTGACCTGATGGCCAAAATGATGACTGCAGGTCGAAGGTTGGTTGCCTTTTGAAGGACCCACTCCATTCTTGAGGGCTCTGGCCAGAGTTCTTAGCTTGGGTGCCACTGGCACTGGGCAGCCTGCTGGCCCCCGGTCCTTGCAGCACACCCAGGGTCAGCCCAACCATCCCGGCTGAGCATGGCAAGCTGACAGCCAGCCTCCCTGAGCTGCAGCTTGCCTTCCAAAAGAGGCAGGGTTTGAGTGGGCAGTCGGTGGGCTCACTCTTGTCCCTTCCATCCCTGCTCTTCTGCAGCAGCAGCACCAGATTCAACTAGAACTAGTCTCAACATCAAATTGCCAAAACCAAGACCAGAACCACGAACTCTAGAAAAACTAGAAGCTCTAAGTATGATGGTCTCTTTCAGTGCCTTGAGCAAAGGGGCTGACCCTTATTCTTACAGCAAAGGACATTAGTTTAAGGTCCCCAATGTGTATGCTCGGTCCCATGCCAGAGATCCTGCACAATGACCACGATTCATCCAGAAAGTGGCCTTTCTGCCACTCTGGCTTAGAAACACTGACTGACATTCCTATTCATTTTCCATTCAAACGCAAATAATCAACTAATAGCTTAATTTTGACAGGATGCTGGCATCTCATGGGGACAGAGGGCACAGTCCGCATTTTCAGAGAAGCTGAAACGGTGCTTGGGAACTGGGAAAAGAAGAGTCTGAAGTGGCACGGTGTGAGAGACAGGGTGTTAGATGAGCAACTTGTGCAGGCATTTCACTTGTCGTCTGTCAGGGGCTGTGCAGGGAAAAGATCTGACCCACTTTTTAAAAGCAGTATTCATCCCCAGTGTAGGCCATCAAATAACTGACCTTTCCTGAACATGTGGGCTTTATATATCATTTCAGACCACCATTTGAATTCTACTGCTTAAGGATGTTCTCAGCTGTAAAGATCTAGAATCCTCACCACCACCAGGTAAAACCTGGTTAGTCAGCTCCATGATCCTCACACCAGCAGGATCTTTCAGCAATGCAGAGATAGGTGGGTCAACTCTGTCATCCCTCATCTAGTTCTCTGGTGTCATTGCTGAAAGATGTGTGAACACATTTATTTCTTGCTCATCTTTACAGTCTCAGGGAGGGCTGGCAGGCATCACAATTAGGAGCAGACTTTGGGCTGCTCTGGGTGAGATCTGCATGGTATGCAGCCACCCCTGGAGTAGAGGAGTATACAGCCTAACTCGGGACCTCCCCACTTGTCTATAGTCCCCAACCACCATCAAGCATCTGACTCATGGTGAGGGTGAAACCACAGAGAAAGAACATGGCAGCCTGGGGATCAGGCCACAGCTTGGCTTTGACAGCTCTTCTCAGACAGTCTGGGCATAATGCAGTTTGTTCTTGGCCTTCTTTCTTCAAAAACTCCTGTCTGAGCAGAAATGTTCACACATTAGTGTTATTATAATTTGAAAGGCTATTATGCTTAGTCTTCATGCAATGTTTTATGTTATAATTTTTAATTTTTTAAGCTGCCAAGGAAATATTTTGGTAATACAGAGAAAAATTATTTTCATTAGTCTTTTCCAGGAGAGAAATAAATAAATGTTACCTGGCTGTCTTTATTAAATCACACACACCTAATTGTGAAGGCAGGATGCTGTCAGTTCTTCACTTGCTCTTCTCTTGATGTCCCTGGGAAGTAGCCCTCTCTAATCCCTGGAGCTCAGAATCCAGTACAAGCAGGAACTGCTCTCATTCTGACACTGTCCACATAGTTGACCCCTTCAGAGAGCAGAATAGGGAGCACTTAGTTACCGTATTCCACATGTCACAGAGGTAGATTAGAGCAGAGGATGAACTGTCCAGACACATAGAGCTCCACCTCACATCTTTGAAGATCTGGAGGTTGCTGCTGGATCATGAAGGTTTTTAAGAGACTTGCTCAAGGCTACATGGCAAGTCTCTGTGCCAGGACAGGGGACCTTCTCCTTTGAAGCCTTGTGTGCAACACAAGGTGGCTATTGGGCTCCTTTCTGCTCCCCAGTGCAGGGATCATTAACCCTCCTCCATCCTGTGGGTCAGTCACAAAGGCTGGAGAGCAGTTCCCTGCCTTGTGTCACTCCAAAAGCAACCAAATATCCTGCAGCATGGTTGCTATCTAGGTTTCCCCATCAGCTCTGACTGAGGGACTGGGCAGGGAAGCCGGGCTGGAAGAGTGGGGTAGCACGGGGCAGAGGGGCACTGCAAGAGCTAGGACAACAGGCAGGCCTTGGCCAGAGACCCTGTGCTTGGCACAGGGCCAGTGGGAGATCATGTCCAGCATGCCTCAGGTTCTCAGCTTGGACGTGCCTCTGAGGAGGAGCTCAGCATCCCTCTGTGCTGCAGCTGTGCTGGTGTGAGGCTCAGCATCCACATGACGGGCCTTGGTCTGAAACCCACAACTTTCATCAGTGCTAGGAAAATCAAATTATAGCTATTTTATGGTACCTAGGAGAGGGCCAAGAGTTTCCCTGAAAGCTCATCTTTCATTTTGAAAAGAGCATCTAATCACTTAGGGCAGAATAGCAGGACAGGGAAAGTCTCAAACCTTGTCTGAAAGATGGAAAATTTATGGCTGCAAAGGGCAGCGTATATCAAAGAGCTTTTGGCCAAGGCTCACCCATAAAGCAATTCACCTACTGGGTGATGTGAGGACAGAGCAAGATGAAAGTAAAGTTCGATCATTTCTTCCCATCACAACAAAAAGGTTGATAAAGAATATACTTGATATCAAACAGAGCTTCCTGCTGTCTCCAGTTACCTGGGAGTTTGGAGCCTGCAGTTTGAATAATGTTTCCTCCATAATAGGGTTGACAGCAGAAGTGTGGAGAGACTGATGGGCCTTCATGCAGGCTCAGCTTTTGTAGTTCAGGCTCATTCTTTATTCTCAGAGTGGAGCAGATAATAAATGTGTAAATAAATAGTTACCAATCTTCTGGCACGGTAAAATAACTAGTTGCTTTCTTGTGCTGCAAAAGAATTCGATCATGCTGATAGTAAAACCTCATCACTTGTAATGTTTCATGCACTTTGCAAATAGCTCAGGAAAGTTGTTTGTGTAGTTTGAGACGAAGTGTGGGTAATGCTAAATGTGTCTGCCAATGGAACTGAAACAAAATAGCCACCACTGTAATTTGGGAAAGTTAAGTGCTTACAAAATAAATAAAAAAAAAAATCTGGACTTTTTTCTCCCTTTTGTGTATAAAAATAAATTCATGCTAAATTCTGACTCACTCTAATGTCATTGCCAGTTTTCTTTGCTTAATATGAGCTCTGAGGAAATGATAACAGATAACAAATTTATGTTAAAACCCATGGTCATAAAAATACATAGTAAAACACCGTGGGATTTCCACTTGTCTGCCATGGCTGTTGAGCTCTGGGTTTATCACACCAGGCTCATGCACCTTGGATGGATTTTTGTCCTTTATTTCCACAGAAAAGCAGAGTTGCAGTAAAATATTTTAGATGTTTCTAGCTGGGAGATTTTTGTGTTTTTTTTTTTTTTTAAAGGTAATGACTTATACAGCTTTTAAGCCAATTGTTTTAATGGCAGATATAAGCTAAAATAATGCATAAATGCTTGGATATGTTTGGGGAAATTAAGTATTTCCACAACTCTTTTCATTAAAATGTGAGCAGAAAGTATGCTGTTCATAATTTTTTAACTGTTTGCTACAGTTCAGCCCTGTCTTTAAACAGGCTGCCATGCACTTCTCTGGTACAACGGGGCAGGTCAGGGTTGCACTAATGAAAAGATGTCATCAGTGACTATATTACTATTTTCAGAGCACAATTAGATGAGTTAAACTGGGTAGTTTTAAGGAGAGACCCTAAAGATGAGAGTGAATACACCCGGTGAAATTCTTCTAAATTAAAGCATAATCTCTGGGGAAGACCTTTAGAGATGACTGGAAGTGCCATTATTCCCCTCAGCTTGGTGCTTCAAAGGCACTTTTTTTTCTTCTTTTCCCTTCTGTGAGGAACTTGTTCTCAGGAAGCTTAAAAGGAGAACTGGCTGAATTTTTCCTATCTCAAAGTGTAATTCATATGAGAACTGATTCTTAGACATAAAGTTATCACAGAAAAAAAAAATTTTTTTCTGTTGTTTTAATGGAAGAAAATGCAAATTGTTTAAATCATGTCTATAAGATTTTCCCTTTTTTGGTCAACTGATTTGTTTTTTATCTGTGGTTAAAATGTTTACTTGAAACGGCTTTTTAGAAAACTGAGGCATTTACTGTTTCAGTTTTAGTTCTGTAATGAGAACAAAGGCCCAAACCACCGTAAATTTTGACTAAGATGAGGAAAAAAAAAAGAAGAATAAACACACCAGGAAAAACAGCTGATATAGTCCACCCTATTTTGTTACACAATATCTGACTTAACTCATTTGTAAAATACAGCCTAGGACAATATTGGTCAAAATTTGCAAAACTTTTTTTTTCTGAAGTTACAGAAAATGTTTCTTGATGTTCAAAGGGCAGTAGCCTGTGCAGAGCCAGTACTCTGAGAACCCGATGCAGAACTGCTCGCTACAATTTCAGGTGGTAACTCAGCATTAGCAGCATCCTTGTCATCAAATGGCTGAAGCACCACCTCAAAGTTAAATAACGCCTAAATGTAATGCTAAATAGTTGCATTGACACTTCATTAATTACTAAATTAATGCCTTTAGCAAACAGCCTGTCTGCATTGTCAATGTCTGTTTCCTTCACAGATCTCTCCAGGCAATATTAGCAGCTAGAGGAGTAAATACAATTACAATAGGTGCCCGTGTCAGTACTGATTTAAGTAATGAGATAAAAATCTTCTAAAGGTGTCTATGAGGGTAGCATTAAGCTACCCTTCTGTACAGTAGTGCTATAAGCTGTCATTACACTGGTCTTATGTAGGTGTGAAGAGCGTGTGTTTAAGGTACTGGTTTTATTCAAACACATTTCTCTCTGACACAGCAGCCACCAAACCCCGACTTCCAAAGTGGAGGCTGACATGCCGAGGTCTTTGTCTCGGCAAGTGCATTCAAGTGCAGCAGCGGCTGCGTGGGGAGCCCTGTGCCTGGACAGGAACAGCTGCAGCACAGGACTGGCATAGGCTCACATCTTTTTCCAAGTAGAATTTCACTGAGAGGTTTATAATGTCCATGCTATAAGAAAAAAATTTAGAACAGAGAAGGGAAACTGGATAAAACCAATCTGTTTAACTCCAGTAACAAAATTTTTGCATTGTTCAGAGCAGAGAAGTGGGAAGAAACTCCCATTCTGTCATAAAAAAAGTCTCTTGCATAACCAGAGCTGCAAACTCTGATAAGAGATGGAGTGGGAAAATGGCACTTATGGGAAAACCTGCTCATAAGCAAACAGCAAACAGATCATTATGGAGAGGATCATAGCCTGTTTGCAGAGGGACTCCCTGTCTCAGATAGCACATGACTACATACCCAGTCTGTTTACCTTATCTTCAAACACTGTCCAAACCCAGAGCTGGGGCACTTTGTTTGCAACCTTAGTGTTCTTCCCATCAGTTTACTACATGTTCACGTCCACAGAGCCCAAGAGATGCTGCTAGATTTTGGGCCATTTGAAGTCTGAGTCTCAGAGTCAGGACTTCACATCCATCGTCATGGCAGGCCATTTTCTCCACATCAAGACTCTTTCTAAAAAACTTCCTTCCAAGCTTCAGCTGGTTTCAGAAATAATTCTGTGTCCATAAAAAAATAGAAGTTTCACCACAAAGAAAATCGCTGCTATGCCTCCTCCAGCTCAGCAGTAGGGAACTCAAAGGCATGCAGGGACAGCATCCCTACAACAGAGAAGAGACATTTTGGGTATTTGTTCCAATTGCCACTTAATATAGATGTGCTGGCAAAACCTTGTGCTGACAGGTGAATGCTGGTGGAAGAGCCTGCAATTACAGCAGCAAAGCTCTGCTTCCCCTGGGAGGGTCATAGCCACTCCTGAAGCTGCAGCAGAGACCTGAGCAGGATCCAGCAGACTTTATTTCAGTGGTCTCTCTACCAGAAAACCCAAGCACAAGCCACTGTCTCATAGTCTGCTTCTAAATTTGCCAGACAGGTCACTAACTCTTTGATTCCTCAAGGCAGCCAGACAATCCTTCATGGAGGTGGCCTTTTGGGTGGACACACTCAGCTTGAGGTCTAGTGATGAAAAGTATGAGGAGTACTAGATTAGATTTCTTTTTTTTTATTATTTCCTGGTTGTCCTGTGATTGTAATGAGGCAGCTTCTCCTTCAGTAGGCTGCTGCCAGGTTGCAGTTTGAAAACATCCCCATGAAAAGGGGGGGGTTTTGATGTCCAGCCTGGCTTAACCCCACTGGCATAATATGCACCCAGGGCAATGCTGGCATCTCCCTTGGGGCTGTGCCTGTGCTCACGTGGGAGCTATCCTGTTGCAAGGGTTGCATGACCCTGCACAGCAGTTCAGTACGTGATACTCTCCCAGGAGCCAGGGTTTGCATGTCTTGCTATTGAGGGCAAGTGGCTCAACCTAGCTGACAGGGCTGCCTTGCTGGGCCTTGCTGGCAAGCTGGGTGCAATGGGCACTTCCCACCATTCTGGGCTGCCAGCTAAATTCTGTGCCATGCTGCTGTACCTGCCTGCCTGCCAGCTTGTCTCGAAGAAAGAGCAGCATAATTAAATATGAGATTTAAGGCCTCGCTGGACTGAGGCCTCAGTTATTACAAAGTTGCCTGTTTCTTGATTATTGACAATAGCAGAAGAATGTTTATGCCGTTTAATCATTCATTAAGAAACAAATGCATTAAAGACAAAAAAAGACAGCAAATTGTTTCTAAGCCTTTGCTAATACTTTTATGTGTTTTATGTGGAAGTAATAGGATAAAAAAATATTATTTAACAACACTAAGTCCATTACAAATCCTAAAACATATGCTTTAGCTATGCTATTTTACATATTATTGTCATGCTCAATGCAGCATGAATACTCTGTAAAAATCATATTCTTGTAATTAGAGGGCATCATGACTGCTCCAGAGATATGGAAGATGAGCTGCCTAATATAGGCTATGAAAGATATTTTTCTGCATACTGCTTTAGAGGAACTAAGCAGTTAAAACATGTGAGCTACCGTCTGCCTTTCCAAAAGTGCACAAAATGAGTTTATTGTCAACACATGTCAATATATTTACTTGCACTGAGGAAATGGGTTCTGTTGATTGTTTTCAACCAGGCTGATGCCCATATGCCAGATTTGCAAATCACATGTTACTGCTACCGTGTTTCTGGCAGAAGAAAACGGAGCTGTAACTGCAGCACTGTAAAACGTTTGTCTTTCACAGTCACCTAACAGCATTTGCAGACTAGCGTATGAGATTGCAGATTTTTTTCCAGGGAAGCAATGGTGAAATTTAGGCTAGTTTCCACTTGAACACTTTCAGGAGGCTGAAGTGCAGCAGTGGACAAAGCACTCCCCAGTGACTGAGCCTTTTAGTTATAAATTGTGCTGGCATGCTTTTATGTTTAGTTTTTGGCAATAAGGAAAGAAGAAGTAAGAAAGTATCAAAGTCAGCAGAGCTTCCAAGCTATTTACAAATACTAGCTGGTTTAAGAGAATTATACCTTATTGCAAATGTAGGCAGGGAGCACACACAAAGGCTGGAATAATGCTGGCTGGAAGGGATGCCTAGAGGTCATGCTGTCCAGTTCCATGTCCAAAGCAGGACCATCACTAACAGTGGACCAGGTGAGCCATGGTCATTGTGCCACTCTTCAGAAGACTAGATCTAAGTCTACATACAGCTCCTCCTTAAGTCTCCAGCCCATCTGTCTCTTTGAGAATGTTTCCATTTGCCTTGCTTTCATGACATGAGATCCAACAGCATGACATGAGATCCAACAGCACACAGTTTGAAAGGGGAGCAATGACAGTGGCAGGCCAGGATGACACTGAAGCTTAATTACTTGAAAGCAGTAGAAGCCAGAATCAAATCTGGGAAGCACAAGATCTCTCTACTAATTGCCTTTGCCCATTAGCAAATCCCAGAAGAATTAGGCTTTCAGAAAAACAAAATTTCTTGCCTTAAGCTTGAAGTTCAATGGAAGCATTATGTATGTTTCCTCTACCATTATCACTGCCATCTCAAACACTGTCTTTCGTATAATTACATCATCTTAAAACAAAATACAGCATGGTTTAATTGCACACACATCCACGCAACCTGCATGTAAGAACCAGGAGCAGAGTGTGTAGAGCAGAGTAGAGCAAATACGAATAATTTTGTGTATATTATATGAAACTTCATACAAACATTTCATTTCTTTACATCTACAGCATTATACACAATGTTCAGACATTCAGCTTTTAATGATCCCAAACAGTTTCCACCTTTTTGAATTCAATGGAGGACAGTCCATATTCAGGACTGGAGCTTGTTACGGCAACAGCGTCTGGAAAACAGCATGTGGAATCAGTCAGTACCAGTGTCTAGAAGAAGAATAGGCTCAGCCTTGAATGTTCATGTTGGATATTGTCTGAAAAGTTGCCCGTCATGTTACTGCTTGGAAGCTCTGGCAGTCGGGGATGACACGCTCCGGCTTCCCTATTAGCCCCCCTGTGCCGCTGGGACAAAGGGAACTGCAGGCTCCCAGCCAAGCACATACATTTGCAAACTGCCGCCAGTCAGTTCCCAAGGCCAGGGGCTGGATGCCATTAACAAAGAGATGTGAACTGCAGGCACAGCCTGCACCACTCTCCCTGCCGAGCGAGTGGCGCTTCTCATGGAGATCTATAGGGCCTGCTCTCTCCCCCATCAGCACCCGCAAAGGGCTGGCTAGGACCCACTTCTGGTTTTTCAGGTTTTAAACCTGCCCCTTCTACCAAGCATAGGAGTCACCAGAGGATTGTACACTCCTTGCCCCTATTCCTGTCAGCTACAGATCTATGCAGAGACATTTATCTGTCAATGCACACAACACTGCGTTCTTTAATCCACAGCATGGGAGATCAGACCTTGATAACTCCTGCTGCAGATGCAGCACAGCAATGGAGGATCTCAGGAAAAGATCACAGAGGCATGCAAAAGGGAGACACCAAAGTACTTGTGCTTGACTTCCATTGTGCTGCTTTACTATAATATCAGCCCATGGGGCTGAAGGGAAAGGAAAAGTAAATCCTCTGTGAACTGCAGCATCCAGTTGAAGATGCCCAGAGTCCAGGGCCAAGCTCCTGTCATGCTGCTATTCCAAATCATCACAAAACCAAACAGAGGCATTTTTTTGCCAGTGTTACTAGCCCTGAAACTGCCCTGAGCTGATCCAGGCCAAATTTCAGCTTTCAGTAACAACAGTTACCTAGGCCTCAGCATAGCCTGTGTGTTAAGAAAAGCCCTGTTTTTGTCAGGGTGGTGGCCCCAGCCAGCCAATACCTCCTTCTTTGGAAAGAAGATGATGGATGTTCATCTCAAGGCACCAGCCCTATGAAAGGCAACCATGATCCTGCCATGCTTCCCACTCCAGGTTTGGTTACTCAATTCAAGTGTGAAAAACAACCTGGAAAACGTTGGTACTGGAGCACATGAGAGCAAGAGCCAGGAAAAAAGTACATCTCCAAATACCCTGTGAGATGGCACATGCAGTTCCTGCCCATCCTTAGAGGGGACCAGGGCACAGGGGAAGAGTGATGCCCTGCACTTAGAGAGTGACCAGTGCACAGGAAACCCTCTTCTCTAGCACTTTGCTGACAGCATCTGCTCTCCTCGTCTCCTTCAGGCTTTGTACCCACCTCTTCCTTTTCCCATCTCTATGCCTGGGCCCTACTTTTCTCTGCCATGACACTACCTAACATTGGATGGAGACAGGAAGCATCTCCTTATTTAGAGACTGAAAATACTAACCCTGCTTGGAGGCTGTGCTATTCATAGCCGAATTTCATCCTTTCCCTGTGACCTTGTCCTGACAGGCTTTTATGTGTGGTTCTTCTACAGGCAGTTTTAATCATGCTCAGCTGAAACCACACAAAAAACTGTCCCAGATCACAGCTCTTCCTAAGCCAAGAACTCTAGACTGTGGTTCCTGCTATGTGTGCCTTCACTGCACTTACAGCACTCTTGCCTTTCCCTGTCTGGTTATGAAATAGGGACTGCAACACTCCTTCTTCCCTGGTCATCAGTCAGGCCACCTCAACCTAAGCAGGCCTCTCTTGATGTACATAGATGATACTCAGTCTGTTGCAGCAGCAATAGATTTATCTCTCTTTTTTCTTTTTTTTTCTTTTGCTTCTTTGCTTGCTGCAGAAATGAATTGTGACAGTCAAAACTTTCAAAATTCCCAAGCACAAAGATGAAGGACTATGCTGTCTTGAGGACATTACTAGTAAAAGATGAAGCAAGGCCAGGAATTAAATCCCACAAGGGAAAACTCTGGAAGTTTATTATTTTATGTTTACCTAAGAGAATGTTTCTATAAAATACATATGAAACAGACTGATTTTATCTAGCAAAATTTCATTCTTTCCATTATACATCAAACTGTGGACCTGCATATGCATTGAAAAGTGTACTTGGATACCAGGAATCCACCAGGCTGAAGAATCACGGCATTGCTGTGACACCATCATATGTATCTGACAGATTTTGCAGAGCGGAGATACAGACCTCACATCATCACCACTCTCAGTTTACTCTCACATTCACATCTTTAGGCTGGGGGAGAGCAGCGACAGAAATGGAGAAGTTTTCCTTTTATTTGCAAACCTCATTCCCAAGCACTCAGTAGTCAGATTGTGGACACATGGCGAACATTGGCTATGCCCTCCTCCTCCTTTTTCTTCCTAAGACTTTTTCTCTTCAGCAGTAATTTCAAGTGTGCAGCCTTATGTCTACAATAAATATCACAGGGTCAAAATGATTTTTGCCATTTGTCTAGTTTTAGCCCAGGTCTCCACAATCTTTTCTCTGCATATAAAGCCAAAACTTAACTCAAGGCAGAGATAATGACTGTACTCTTTAACCAGACCTATGTCAAATGAGAAGAAGCATCAAAAATCTTTGTTCCATTGGGCATTGCATTCAGAGTCCAGAAGAATAAATACTGTTGTCATAACCAGGAGAGAAATCCCACAAGACTGAATATGCACACACATGTGATTGCAACACATACACAAGCCCAGATTTTTATGAGCTGTGCTGTCAGCAGAGAGATTGTTTATAGTTGCCAGTAATTTACGGATTTTAAACATAATGTTGGAATGCAAATAACTTTCCTCATGCCCTTCCCTCAGTGATCTGCTCATGAATAAGGCTGAAAGGAGCCCAAGCAGGAGACACCACCGGGGAGGATGAGGAGACAGGGAATGATGAGCCTGCCCTCTCTTTTGCCCAGCCTCTTGAGATGTCATTCCCCAGCCACGGGATCTGCTGCCAGCTCAATGTGAGGACTTACTTGGTGCACAGCTTTGTGGGACATGCACTTAAAAACTCCGGTCCCAGGCAATGAAAAGGAAATAATGCTCAGTCTACCCTGCAGCAAAAATATATGAAATGGCATTAAGCAAGGAAAACCCCAAGCTTATAGGTCTTTTGACAGGAAGCCAAGATTTTTCCTTTCCCTGCAGAATAAATTACTCTCCTAATGCTTTCATCTACTCTTTCTTCTGCCTCTTCAGATCACTAGGAAAAGATGAAATACTGAAAACTGTCTTTCCATGCCTTTGGCACCGTTCAACATCAGAACTGTAGCAAGGCACTCTCAATACATGGCTTGGAGAAAGTCATGCCAGAAATGGGCTGATGAAGAAAAGCAGCCATCCACTGAGAATGCTTTAACAACTGATGTTTTTGGTGTAGTTTGAATGTACTTAATGTAAAACTGCAAAGTCACTGTCTTCTTCCCAGAAGCCCTCTGCCAGGCCAGAGGGCTGGGACACAGATAGTGACCTCCTGTTATCTGGAACTCTCTCACATTCAATGTAAATCCCCTTACTCCTATTGGCCCGAAGCCAGACTTCCCCCTTGTCCCTTATTGGAGAATTTGTATCCCCCCAAGTCCTTTATAAACCTGTTCCCCTGAATAAACCACCTCTTTGTTCCTGCCCTGACCTGTGCCTCCTGTGTGTCCTTTCAGGGGGGCTCTCAGGGAGCACATGGTTGGGCTTAGACATAGAGCACACACTTCTCCTGGGTTAATGGATTGAGAATCCTAAACCTGGCAGAAGCACCATATCATTGCAGATTCCTTCAGCACACAACATCAATGAGGCTACAAGAAACACACCACCTTACAGAACTGCTGACATCAGTTCTGTCACTGTTTAGTGGCGGCACTGTGATTTGTTGGAACTATCAGAAATGTGGTTTCTCTTTATGCAGTTATGGACCAACAAAAAAAACTTCACAAGGATGCTCTCCCAGGCAGACACCTTTGCCCAGCCTGCCCGAAAGACCAGACTGAAACCAACTGTTTTGCCTGCTGATCAGGTTTCATTGCAAAGACTCACATGAAGATACATAAAATGAGGAGGTCAGCAAATTACTGTAGTGTCCATACTCACACTGTTAAAGACAAAAAGAGATTGCCTGCAGACCTTTTAATCTCCTTTCTCTGGGGTCTTCACCACTGAGTGTTTTCCTCCTCCTTCCCCCTCAATGACAGATATTTCTATTCATTAATATCTAGAATAAGTTACAATTTGGACTCCATAAAACATTTTTGGATAAACACAGAATTGAAAAGATCTGCCTCACCTCTCACACTGGTGAACAACAGAAAGCAATGAGAGTTTATGGCACCAGGCAGACATGAAGGAAGCTGTCAGACTGATCTCAAGCAAAGACAGAAATACCTCATTAGTAAACATTTGAGTCATCAGCATCTCAGAGAAATGATAAGGAAGCACCCTGGGCCACTAATTGTTGGGAAAAAAACCCCAACAAAACAATACAAATGAACCAAAACAAACAATAATGTGTGTTTCCAAATGCTTTTAAAAAACAAGCAAAAAATTGAGCTTCATTTAATGTCTGTGAAAACTCTGAGAGGATTTTTAGTGAGGAGAACTTAGGGGTCAACTTTTCCAGCTTCTCCTCCACAGCTCTGCAGACAATAAAGTCCCATTTCATTTTGAAGGGGCAGCTGAGACTTTGCTGTGCTCACATGCTCGCAGAGTGACGATTTTAGAGAAACCCGTTATCATCACAGTGGCTGGCAGCTCTGGGAAAGAGGGCTGTGGAGTGAGGGAGCAGCAGCTGCCAGGGAAAGGCCAAGGGGGAAGACTGCTGGAGACTGAAGAGGGACACAGACTTTATGGTCATCATGTAAGCTTGTGAATGTATATGGCAGCCTAGTATTTGTAGTGCATGCCAATATATGTGTATATAAAGTAGAAACAACACTGTCGTGATAGAGCTAACAAGAACTAGCCTTGGTCTGAAGAGCTTTGGGTTTGTGACATAGCAATATAAGTAACGTTTTTGCCCCTTTAATTATTTTTATGTATACATAACAAGGCCAAGCACTTTTAAACATGTGGAGCTACTACAGATAAACTACCTATATTATTACTTCAATTATTTCAGATAGATGAGTAGAAAATTTATTTTGCTGGTTTTGTTTAACTGGAAATCTCTTCAAGAGTCATCTTTTTTCACATAAGACTATCATTATCATTACTATAATTTTAACAAACCTGGAAAGCAAATAAAACAAACAGTAAAAGAACCCAACAGCCAACAAGTTAGTTTTCATCTAAAAACTGTAAATACTTTCCTACCAGTTAAAAATTTCAATTTGTCTGTTTGAGGTAATTTTAAATTTTTCATTTTTCTCATTTTCTTTCATTTTTTTCCCACAAGGACTCCCAAATATATGAGGAGATATTTTTTAAATTTAAGTCATTCAAAGTAAAATGTATGTCTTTTGGGAGAAAATCTCCCTGATGTTGCACTGTCAGAAGTGTGACTCTTTCCACCACTGCCAGGGCAGCTGTCTCTGCACTCACATGTTATGGTTGTGACTTAGTCCCTGTGAGACCAACCTCCAAATCTTCACTTGGTGAGCTTAATCCAGTCCTATTGAGGTGAATGGAATTTTTGTCCCTAGCTCCAACTGATGCAGGATTATACCCTTTGACTGAGTCTTTACCTTACTGAAGTCTTGGGAAGAGGTACCTTTCTTTTCTGAGAGGACAACCTGATTTCTGAAAGGGTTTTGCCAAAGTGCATATCCTTTACCTATGTGGGTAAAACTGGACTCTCAGTCTGACACAAATAAAACAGTAACAACACTGAAAGACATTGGACAAGGGCACATTCCCTAGTGAAATGAGGGATGACCTCTGCCTTGATGGGCTCAGGCTGCTTTCATTCCACCATCCTAAAGCCCAACCTGTTCTTTCCGAGGATTTCAACACAGTGAAGCTCCATGACATTTCACCAGCAAATGAGCCTCCACAACATTTTACAAACTGGGTTTGAGGGCAGCAATGCACATGTCTTGTACACCAAGAACCAGTAGCCAGAGGAGATGTTCTAGCAATGCCACACCAATGTTGGCCTCCTGCAGACACATCCACCCTCTGCCAAATCCAAGAAACACCTGCTCCCAAGGAGGTACTCTAGGGGGTCACTGTTGAGACACCACATTGGAAGGATACCAGTCCCTGCACCTGCTCCAGGGTCAGATCTCCTCTCCCAGTGGCAATGTCAAGCAGGCCAAAAATGGGCAGGAAGGATCATCTGGGTGCCAGTGGCATGTCTCCAAGGACATACACAGACCTGCCCTTTCTTGGGACTCCCTGTCTGCATTTCAGTCTCCTCCATTCTCATATGACCATGGGACAAAACCAGGGTCCTCATTCTTTTGGAACATTTCCTAATTCTTAATTGATTAATCCTCTTTCTGCTTCCAGGAAGGATTCACCTGAGGTTCTCTTCTTGCAAAGTGGTGGGAGCAGCCCATTACTGTAGAGCAGCTCAGTGATCACCCCAGAGGTGCCCCAGGGCAATGTCCTAGGCAGGTGTTGCATATTTAGCTTTAAAACTCCAGAAAGTTTCTGCTAAGGCATGTAACACAAGGAAATGGTTTCCCTTTATATAAATTATTAACACCTCAAATGTCCCCTAAAATCTAGTAGCAATTTGCAGGTCAAATTAATGTCAGTGGTTTAACCTGGAAAGTATCACAGAAGTATCACAGAAACATGAGTTAAACATATTTACCTCATATTCAGAGAGGTTTCACTGCCAACTACTAAACTCCAACCTTTGCACTGAAAAACCCTTCATGGCACAATAGGTATCAGCAGCATACAGAGAAATTTACCTGACCTATCCCTTCAACTTCCATGTCAGCAAGTTCTTCTGATGAAGTTAAAGGGAAGTTTTTATGCACTTAAAGTAGTCACCAATTCATTAATTCCTTACGGTTGTGTTTTATTGAACATTGAGTACTTTCTATCTAGCAAATAAAAAATTAGTGCAACAATTTACCTTGAAAAACGCTGTGATACAATTAATTTGGAAAATTTTAAGCTGTCGCTGCTTGCTTAAAAGAGCCAAATGACTACATTTATAGTATATGCAATCCTAAATTGCAACTAATATAGTTTCTGTAACAGCACTTTCTAGAAAAGAGACTGCACATTCATGGAAGTTTATTAAAGGATTTAACTTAATTATAAAAATGCTCAAGTTGAAAATGTCTGCATTTGCTTGGACCTGTATTTCTTGGGAATATTTTGGATTCTTTAACTTCTCTGCACTCAGGCTCTTTATGAAATCTGCAAATCTAAAGCAAGTCATAAGTACTGTATAAAACCCTCCATATATATAAAATATAGGAAGAAGGTTTGCTGTAAAAATACATCACATGCAAACTGAGGCTGGACTGAGCAGACAGAATGAAGGTAAAGAAACCAAATGAAATATGTGATTTGCCCCAGTGGAAACACTTAAGTGTGCATTTGTTCATTTTTAATTACACAAATATGAAAATTATGCCATTCAGTACAGAAAAATTTGGCTTCAGATGGAAAGCATAATTCAGGTCAAGTAAGCAGCTGAAGGAAAAAAATTCTATAATTAAATATTGCCATTTGTATTCTTAAGACTCAGGTCTACCAGAGATGAATTGACATCCTACCCACCCAGAAGCAAAATATAGTACTTTTCCTGAGTAGTTATTTGGGAAAGGTTTTCAAATTACTCCAGATCCTGTGGAAGTCTCCATTTTGATGTTGTCCTGCACAGCACTGCAGTTGGTTTTACCCTTAGAAGATTGCAAAATACCAGTGTCATATTCTGTGATAAGTAAGCACTTTTATCAAAATATGCGTATAGAATCCTCTGATTTCTTTCAGCATATTCTACTGACAAGATCAGCGTTATGACAATCATTAAAACTTCAGTGTTGAAAACAATTTCAAATAAATTAATCATTCCTAAACATAACAAATATTCATCCAAGAAACAAATATACATGAGGATACGATTATGTGATGATTATTCTTAAAAACACTTTTGGTTTTGATGGATGAAAGTATTTTTGAATTATTATTATTATTATTTCATCATTCTTAGGCAGAAATATTTTTTTTATTCAGAATAATAAGGGCTGATGTGTATCTTTTAAGTTAGAACCAAAATATCCCTTGCCATTAATATTTTAAAGGCAGTAGCATCCTTCCTATTCAGCATTTTACACCACGTTTACCCTTCTGACAAACGCTGTTAAATACCAATTGCCACAGCATCTCTGGGATTGTCTAGAGAATTGCAGTCTGCAACCACAGCCTGCTCAGCATCAGTTCTGCATTCTGGTTCGATCCTTTGCTAAACAAACTCTATATTTATTTGTCTCATGGCTTAGGATATTGTTCGAAAGACACCCTTGAAATAAAAACACTCAAGACTAAAAGAGATGTAGCAACTACAGCAGCAGTGGTGCAGTAAAAGTCTCATTTGATACTTTGGCATGGTCTAAATATCTGGATTGCAAATGATAATGTGGAGAAGAGACAGAGGATAGCAGAATGTTTCATAAGAAACATGGCTATGCTGTTCCCGTCCAGGGAAAATCTCCCCATTTCTGAAATATACCCAAGATTTCTATATAAAACTAAGATGGATTCGTGTCCATTCAAGTCACTATTAGTCACTGAAACTGTAAGGCAATAATTTAATAGACTTTTAATACTGTTCCTTACAGCTATAATGCTTATTTACCTCTCTGCCAATCACACCATTGAAAATCACTGAGTTTCATGTTGACTTGTTACATAGCATGTCATCTTGTTAAAGGGCATGCTGAAAATGCTTTGTATCCATTTAGACTGGTGTAAAGAGTATGCTGCTTTGTGTTTTAATCTCCTGTAATCCTGTAATCAGCATTTGTGAGAGTTACTGTATAACGGTAGTGGGAAAAAAGATGGAAGTTTTAAATTAAAATTCTTCAGGGGACATACACCATTCACTATTTATAACTTACAACCCGATTCCAATGCTTTTCTCCATAGCTGTGCTCTGTCAAACTCCGTCCCTTCTTGCAATCTTCATTTGACACTGGGCTCTTTCCCAGTCATATCTCCCTTTCTCCCCAAGCTTCCAGCTCCGCAGAAGCGCGTGTCTACAGATACACAGGATTGTACAAACAACCCCATCCCTCAATGGGACCATACGCCTCACATGAACACGTGCATCAGTGCACAACCAGTAATGAAATCATTGTCTTGTTATTCTATCAAATTAATGCTTTGCTTTTACGCCACTTCGCAAAGCATAAAGATAATCCTCAAACATGCAGCAAATACACTATGACAATATCTGCTTTCATAACCGTAAACTCAAGCACATTATCTCGTTCAAATGTAAAAGGAAGGGTCAGTTATTACCAGCAGCTCGGATCAGTCCCGCTGCTCACGGAAGCGCCCTCGGGGGATGCAGGGATAGAGCTCGGGAGCTCAGCGGTTCTGCCGCCGCCCCCCTGTCCGGCCCTAGCCCGGCTGCTGTGTTACAGCGACTCCAAGTGGTTTTGAGGAGATACTGCAGTGTCCGAGAAAGCCGAGGATACTTTGCATCAGTTTGATTAGAACCAAACTTCACTTTACTGCCTCCTTAAGCTCGTGCACAGCTTTATCCGGCGAGTGATGACACTGATGTTATTGACCTCACTGATCTGAAGTTTATGTTTATTTGAATGCCTGCGTCTGAGTCTTTAGATACAGGTTATTTATAGAGAGAGATACAAACACAGAAAAAAAGGTTCTGAAATCTAATTTTGCAAACTCTTAAACACATCTTTCTCTGTTAAGATGGTACACCAGGACTGGCCATGGGTATGGGTATGAGACTGGCATGGTTATGTCCAGCTGCAGGCTGACTGAAATCCCCTAAATACTCTATGATCTCTACAGCAACTAACTGCAAATCGTCAAAGAATGTGCCCCTGTAATTCATCTAGATATTTTCTTACTGAAATTTTCTGAAAGGAGCAGCCCATGCACCATCCCAATAGATTCTTACTGTTGTTTGTGTCTAATCCATTTTTTCCTAGATACTTGTTACTCTATTATCTTATAAGAATGACGTCTTTATAGAAAATCATCACATTTTAAAGCAGAAAGGAATACTTTTCACAGCCATATCTGAAGGGAAGTTCAGGTACTCCCCCATATCACTTATTCAGTAAGTTTGTTATTATAAACAAGCAGTGAGCTACCTACGGAAATTCAGAAGATTTGCAGTGGTTAAAAAGGCTTCTTTAGGCACTGCTAACAAAGTATTTATAGACAGAATAAATTTTTGGAAGCACTTATTCCTGTTCATCCAGCATGCTGGGATTTGCATCTACCCCTAGTCCCAGGTGAAGAGACTCACCTAGCAAGCATGGCCTCTGTCAGTGTTTGTAAGTGAAACTGCACATGTTTGTGTTCGGCAGTTGTCTGCCACACTCTCATAGCCCAGTGCCTGTCTCCAGATCTCTAGAACGGAGTTTTCCAAGGGGAACATACATCTGGCAGCAGGATGTCATAGCCAGCTGTGAGCTGTCCCTGCGCAGCCTGGGGAGCTGGGAAAGTTCTGGAGGCAGAGAAACTGCCTCCATTGGGGTCCCTACCCATCCACCATTGTGATAGGGATGGCAGTGCTGACCACCAGCAGTCTCTCTGAGGGCTGCTCAGGTTATGGCTTAAGCAGAACTAAGTGGTGCATCCACATTCTCCGTCTTTTGCCCTTCTGTGAAACAAGTGTGAATAATTTCAAAGGCATGGAAAATTCTGATACGGTAAAGCTTTAGGTGTCCTCTGCAGGGGTGTGAAATACATACCATACAAGCACTTTATCAGGTCCACAAAAGCAGCTGTGCTATGCAGTCCAGCTTTCTTCAGGTTTTTGCTTACAAACCTATTTCAGGAAGAATTTTAGGCAAGGTCAACATCCACCTCCAGATCTTCCAAGGTAAGGGCCAGAGCGCCTCCCCAGTAAATTGTTGGCACCTAATAAAAAGGCTAAATCCTTCCTTGGAGCACAGCTTGACTCATTTAAAACAGAAAACAACTAGCAGAGCCACTACTGCTCCATAGTGAGCAGCCATTATTAGATGAATTCTCAGGGGCAAACTCGGTTGCGGTTGGTCAATCATTTAAATATTCCTATTCGACTGCCCTCATGCTGTCCAGGACATGAAGCAAATGAAGCCTGGCTGTTACCCAGATGATCCACGATGTTGTGACCAGATGGAACTTCACTTACAACATGTGTAGGTGGCTGCTGGACAATAAACAGGCTTTTGCTGTCTTTTGCTCTGATGAACTCAAGGGGATTACTGGCAGGTTAAAACAATCACAGTCCCCAAAAGATTTTTTTAATTTTTTTTTAATTTATGCCAGATGAGCAGAACAGAAACAACAAAAACAAAAGGTTAAATGGATGTTTACTTTTTGTATTAGTGCTCATTCCTCGTTTTGTCACTTAATCTGAAATCAACAAAATAAAACAAACTGCTGTATTTTTGCCCATATGCTTGTGTTTGTTTAATTTTTTGGTCTTGAAATTATTGTGATAGCTGCTAACAGCTTACAGATAAAACAAAAATATTTATAGCCTCATTTCCATTTGGAGGGGAGTGGTTGGGTTTGTGCATGCATGTGTAACCTCCCTTGTGCACTTCTGCACCAGTGGTCATCCTCCCTTCCAATAACTTGCAAACGAATTGGACAATTTCAGTTAAATGTCATGTAAATTCTTAAAAATATCACTAAAATAATAATTAAAAAAAACAGAGAAAGAAATTCTGACTCCTGCTGAAAGGAAAGATGCAGTGTAGGCTCCACCCTTGCTACTCATCAGGAATTTGAGAAAAGGGAGAAACATGCATGTTCACACAAATACACATTCTGACTCTTGCACTTGCAGGAATGGCCTTATTAGACACCAGAGAAGATGAAGATCCGTGGCCAGGTAGGCCAGCCCTGCTGTGCTGTTTCTTGGAGCATGGACATGTCACCGGATCACAGAATCATTTAGGTTGGAAAAGATCTTTAAGATCAAGTCCAACTTTTCACCAATCACCACTTTGTCAACCAAACCACAGCACTAAGTGCCAGATCCAGTTATCTCTTGAACACCTCCAGGTGTTAACAACCATTTCTGTAAAGAAATTCTTCCTGATGTCCAACCTGAACCTGGTGCAGCTTGAGGCTATGTCCTCTCATCCTGTTGCTAATTACCTGGGAGAAGAGGCTGACCCTCACCTGGCTACAATCTCCTTTCAGGTAGTTGTAGAGAGGATAAGGTCAACCCTGAACCTCCTTTTTTCCAGGCTAAACACCCCCAGCTCACTCAGCTGCTCCTCATATAACTTACTCTCTAGACCCTTCCCCAGCATCATTGCCCTTCTCTGGATGCACTCCAGAATCAAAATGTCTTTCCTGTCGTGAGGGGCCCAGAACTGCACACAGTATTTGAGGTGCAGCCTCACCAACACCGAGCACAGAGGGACCACCACTTCCCTGGTTCTACTGGCCACTCTATTTCTGAAACAGGCCAGGAACACATTGGCCTTCCTGGCCACCCAGGCACACTGCAGGGTCATGTTCAGCTGTCTGTCAACCAGCATCCGCAGGCCATTTTCTCCCCCAGCCTCTAGTGCTTTAGGGGTTGTTGTGACCAAAGTGTAGGACCCAGCACTTGGCCTTGTTGGACCTCATACCACTGGCCTCAGACCATCAATCCAGTCTGTCCAGATCCGTCTGCAGAGCCTTCCTGATCTCTAACAGATCAACACTCCCACCCAACTTGATGATGTCTGTGAACTGACTGAGAGTACACTCCATTCCCTCATCCAGATCATGGATAAGGATATTAAAGATATTAAACAGAACTGGGTGCAGAATAGAAGGACTGGGCAGAGGTCAAAGCATATGTGGAAATCTCAGTTGCTCTCCACGCCTTCAGTTTTTGTATTGGTTAGGAAAGTCCTGGTTGCTTTAAACCACAGATGAGCCAGAACCAAACAGCTTTTAAATAAAATTTCCCCATTTGTGACAAAGGATGCAAAAGCTGATGCCAGCATTCATCCTTTAAAGAAAACTTGAAAGGAAACTTGTTTGGTTGCCCCTTGCTCAGGTGTAACTCCCAGGTCTAGAATCTGAACACTGATGAGTTGTATGAGCACCTCCAATCTGCACCTGGAGAAATTTGGCTTACTTTGTTGAAAGCACTGTTAAAGCTTGTAGTAGTATGTCCAGTTCTATAATGTAGAGAACACCCACTGGATCTGTTCCAACATCTCAGCTGCGTGGGGAGCAATGTCCAGATGAGAAGTTTTAACGAACATCTGGCAATTTTTTCAAATGCTTCAGCTGTCTCTCAAACAATTATAAAACAGTGTCTCTGCAAGAACAGAAATATCTGCTTTTTTCAGGAAAGAAGATGGAAAATAGGCATTGCGCAATATAAACCTTGCTATTTTCCTGTAGTTCTACACAAAGTATAGGTTGATTTCTGGAAATACCCCATTTGTGCTGGACTAAGGAACAAATCAGAGTTGCCAGAGGGCACAAACTTGGCAGTCTATGACTTTCCACATTTTCCTGCTGTCGAATATTATTCTGCAAATATTAATTCTGCAATTCTTCCTTTAAAAAAAAATCTCTTATTTTTGAGAGCTATCACATGTTTGTGAGGTTGAGGAAGATGGATTATCAAAGAGTCATTGGTACATTTGTATTTTCATTTCCTTGAGCATGAAAGAGAAGCATAAGATGACAAGAAAAGTTTGAGCAACAGCTGTATCTAAAAAATCCAGAACCTGTATAGGCAGATTAAGCTTCTTGTTACCTTGGATAGCCGGTGCCAGAATGGTGTTTATGCATAGAAAAGGAGATGTGCTGTGGTGAGGGGCTGTGCCAGCGTTTCATATGGAAGGCATCTGTGATGGATGCCTGATCACAGAGAAGGGGGGAAAGTTTTGTATTTTATCCTAGTAAATGGAGACACTTTTAATAAGAAATAGTGGAGTAGAAACTAGTTTCTAAACCTAGAGAAATCCTGGCTTGAAAGTGTTTCCACAAACTTACAATGAATGTTTAATACAGAGTGATAAACTACTCCAAACAAGTGGATATACAGGAAAAATGCTCATTGGAAATGTTCTTGCCTTTTTGAAGTGGAGAAAACCTTCAAGACAGCAGGATCAGCCTTGGAGAGGAAAAAAGACAGGATAAATATACATGGGAAAGAGATATGCAGAGATGAAATTACCTGTCCTGTGTGTCTGTGATGCTCACCAGACATTTGAGTCAATTAGAGACGTCAAGGCTGGGCAATGAGCAGTGAAACCATTGTATGTGGCTGTGATGAGCACCATATGCACAGCCCATTCATGCCAAACCACTTTCTGAAGCAATTTCTGACCAGACTCCAGCACTAGCTCACATCCATCTAGTCCTGAGTGAGCAAAACTCCACTTTCAGTTCTGTGGGGCAGGAAGTGATGGTAAGGAGAGGTGATGGGAGAGCTCAGTTAGGCCTTGAGAAGCTGATGGGAACCAGCATGATTTTTGGAGGACTAGGCTTGTAGGCCAGGATAAGACATAGAGGTTTCACTGGTCTGTGGGTAAAGATCTCTCTGTTCCTCCTTGTCTCTCACAAACTCCTCATCCTCCTGGTTTATCTGATCCAAGACTTTGTTTTCTGCCTCATCTCTATAATTACATGGGTTATTCAAATAAGTAATTACCATTGTTGCTTCATAATTTATCACCTTACAGATAAACAACACCTGAGAAGGTAATTTTCAAGACAGGCTGTAGTGCCCTGAAGAATTTCACCAGGTCAATTGAGCTAAATGTATCTTTAATAGAGGTAGCTGAGCTGATGACTGGTAAAACAGTCCTACTCCGGGCTGTGATTTGGGCTTTGCTGAGGAACTCAAGACTCCAGCTGAGGTCTGGCAAGGAAAGGGGAACATGCAGCATGCACAGATACTATTGCTGCTGACGTCCTCTCTGAGTTTTTTTCACACTGGATACCATCTCCAAAACAGGATCTTACTTCCTGGCTCTCACCTCTTTGTTATCCAGGGCTTCCTTCTGTCCAAGTATTTTCTAACCTTTCTCTGACTTTTGCTTGGCTCTTCTACTTAAATTGCACACTTAAAGCACATAATGCTCACTAAAGTGGTTTAAGGGAGAACAACAACCTGATTGATTAATTTCACAAATCCAGCTGAAAGTCTTTAATGCTATCAGGACTTCAATCATGCAGTCATTACTACACAGACAAGTTTGGCTGTAATAATCGCTTTTGAAACATTTTTGTGGCAGGTATAGTAGGTTAGTACACCTAAACAAGTGCACTGCAAAGTGCAGTCAGCATCAGAAACCCCACTATTTTTGTCTGGTACTGCCATGGTTTTACAAATATAACATAATACAGGGTTAGTATGGTAACAGAGCCCTTGAAAAGTGGAGACACAGGATGCAATATAGAGGAGTAAACTCATGGGATTATAAGAGACCAGGCACAGGCCTGGCACTGGAGACCACAAAGGTACAAACAATTTGCGACCAGCCAGTTCAAGAAATGCAGATTTGGAGAAAACTTATGGCAACAAGGAGAACACAGAAATAGTATCTGACGTACCTAAAAGGCACAAGATACAGTTCATTAAGATGTAATGTGGATTTGCAGGCCAGCAGGAAAAGAGTAAGATTTAAAAGCATGTTAGAAAGCCCATAAAAAGGAAGCAAAAAACCATCATGATGAAGGTTCTTTCAGTGAAAGACTAGGGATCTGACAACTTTCCTTAAGACCCACGGCACCACCACCAGAATCAAACTACCAACCACAGTAGCCAGAGGATCATGGGAACATTAAGCAAAACATTGTGAAAAGAGGTAGAAGCTAAGAAGTGTGTATATAATGATTTTAACTGCGTTATCATTATTGGTACTTTTCCTGCAAGAATGTATTCTTTCCATTTCTGCAACAGTTACTAATAATTCTTGGATTAGACTGCTGAGATTTGATTTCTGCTAACAACAAACTATTGGCTTTAAGCACAAGGTGAGTTTCCTTTCTGTCCTTAAATAAAGGGAACCCTGCACACTTTGATGGGTCCAGGATATTTTATCATGTATGATAGATTAATAGACACATACAGGAGATGAGAGGCACTTTTGGCATCCAGCACCAGCAGCCAGTGTCCCAGCCTGCAGTAGCAGGACACCTCCTTTAAAGCAGTGCCGCCCCCCTGGACAGTCACCCCCTCAAGAGGCTGATCACACTCAGCTCCTCTCACTTTCTGAGAAGAGATTTGGAGGGCAAAATCCTGTCAGGACAGCTGGGTCAGGAGCAAAGTGGGCCATCAATATCCCTTCAACACAAATCCCTCAGTCATGCAGGGGCTGAAAATGGCGTTTTGTAGCTGCTGAGATAACTGTGCTAGCATAAAAAGGGATCTCTAGTCAGCTTTCACTGAACTCCAAGTCCAGTTTATGGATTTACCATCAACAGCTGTGAGCAAGTACACAGTGTTTGCTCTTGCTGTGATTCCAGGGCACTTGAGTAGGGAAAGAGCTAGTGCTGTCTTCTACAGACAGCCAAGTCAGCAGTCTCGGGGTACCAATCTCTGGCCTAGTTGAAACTCCCCACAATCTTCTGCCTAAGTCACCAAGATCTGCCCAAACAACTCTGGAGCACATAGCCAAGATACTCAGGTTGAACTTCTGTTAGGCAGTGACACAGCATGAGTTTAGTCTGCTGACAGCAAAATAGCATCCTGAGGGATAGGCATTATACTAGTATTTCAAATGCCATTAGGGTTTTACCCTGTTTCAGCAGAGGTAGCATGAGGTCTCCCAAGGTGCCATTTCCACAGTACTGGGCAATGAGGCTCAGCTCCCAGTAGAAAAAAAGTACAAAAGGTACACTTACGCAACACAAAAGCAAGTTGCATCATGGCAGTAATTTAAAGCCCCAGGACCACTGAACAAGCATCATCAAACATCTCTCCATTGCCACAGCATCCGTCACCTCAAGAGGCAACTGCAATTTTTTTAAGAACAATTGGGGGAAAAAACCCAACACATGCTCACACAAAGCCCCAACAACAGCAAGATTTTCTCCAGCTCTTTATATCCAAGTTAAAACCAAACCATAACAAAGAACTTCTGACACATTATTGCAAATAAGCATGATTTTGTCAGGAAAATAACATGCTCTGTCATCAGCTCTCCTTCTACTAGAAGTCATTGACATTCAGCATCAGCAGCTCGGGTCAAAAGGAGGCAGAACAACATGGTCAGCACTATCAGGAGCAAGAAATAATAGATTTTATGAAATCTCTAAAAGTTCTTTGTCTTCTTCCTGTGGTATGTGAAGTCAACTTATTTAGGAACAGAGCGTCTCTTCTATTTTTACAGTTCTGCAGACAGTACAGAAAAAGGGTTTCAAAACTCTTTGAGGGAAGTGGTAGTTGAAATGTTCTCTATCTTGTAGCACTCTGGCACAATGTGAGCCTTTAGCACTGTTTACCAGCCACAGTTGCTAATTTTGGCAGGCTCTTACATACTCCTGTATAATTGAAGAGACAATCATCATCACCTAGTCCATCTTTGTGCACTGTGTGATCAGTTCTTAATTTCTGCATTATACTTATTAGTTTCTGCATTACACTTATTATTTTCTGCATTCATCCTAGAACAACTGTTAAGCTATGGTATGTTTTCAAGAAAAGTTCTTGCTCTTGATTTCATATCAAGTGCTAAAGATCCTGTCTGTTTTCTGCATCATGTTCCCCATAAAGAGGGCAGGTTTAGATTAGACATAAGGAAGGAATTCATTACTGTGAGGGTGGTAAGGCCCTGGTACAGGTTGCCCAGAGTTGTGGATGCCTGTTCTTGGAAGTTTTCAAGGCCAGGTGGCTTTGAGCAATCTGGTCTTGTGGAAGGTGTCCCTGCTCATGGTGGGGGATTGGAACTAGATAAGCTTTAAGGTCCCTTCCAACACAAACCATTCTGTGATTTCCCAACCATGACATTCCTTAGCACAGGTACACCTAAACAACAGGAGATTAAAACAAACATGCTCCAGACATCACCACTCAAGCCCCTTGGATGTGAAGAAATAAAAATGGGAGTACTATTTTTGCCACACATCAAATCAACAGGGGGAAACGATGGGGACTGGATGTGGCAGAAGATGCTGTGCAGGCTGGTAGCTGTGGAGAAGCTGGACAAAAGCTGGACAGGTTGAAGAGTAGGGCTGTGTGGATAAGATGCCTGTACCGCAATGGGGAGGAGGAGATCAAGTCAGATGAAAGGAGAGGTAATGAGCAAAACCTCATGTAATCCTTGATAAATCTGTGCCTGTGATACGAAGTATCTCACTTTGAAGGTCCCAGAGTCACCACTGACACCTTCACTTTGTAATTAGACTCACCTAGGGATTCGCACATAATTTGACACTGCTTCAAGACAGACTTGCTATCCATTTCTCCAGATGAAAGCATTACTTATCCTTTCCCCTGAAGTTACAATGCATGCAAGACTAAAGCAGGAAACCAACAAAGAGATCTACCAGTCTTAAGTTTTCTTACCAGACCGTGACTGACATTACTCATCTTTGTGGGAAAAAAACCCCACAGTCAAAGCACAAAATGCCAACCAACCAACACCTCCTTGACTGCTTGCTCTCTTTTTACAGCTAGCTCTTTTACACTCAGGCAACTCTTGAAATCTCATGAACGTTTCTGTTCTGCACTCTTGCCTCTGGAAGGGTGAAGTGTTTTAGTTTTACCCTTCTACCTGTTTTTATTTTAATTCTCCTGAAACTGTGCACCTGAGACCTGGGCATTACTGTGTTAGCATTCCTTGTTGGTTCTTTAGCAGGCTCTTCACAGCTTTCTTTGATATAATTCTATCTATCCTGAAGATCATACAAAAGACTGTAGCCACCAATTTGATAATTAACTGGAAATACAAATAATTCATCAAACTCATAAGGAAAAGAAAGCAGACATTGTGGCCAGTCATTCCAACAGCCACACAGAGACACATGGGAAAAGGCAGAGGCCCCCTCACCATAGCTATCCACTTCTGTTTATCCTCCAAGATACATTCACATAGCAAAGCCTTTGTTATGGGCATTTTGGTTGCAAAACAGATCACTCAGTCATGTATTCAGATAGGAAAAGAAGAGTAGTTATTATGTTTATATTAATTTTCCTCTGCAAATACGTGTTAGTCCGTATGCTGCTTTCAACAACAAATGTCAAGACCACAGCTCTCGGGTCATCCATTACAACCACTCATTTAACTACAGAAGCAATTAAAAAATCTACTTTATGATAGATGATTAAATCTAATAATCTACTTTTCATGCTTTGAAACATATTGTCCTGGTTACAGGGGCCAGCATGAGTTTATCACTATGTGGGTGTAACCAAAACTGTGTATGCTACACCCTCTATGTCATTTCTGATGGACTGTTAATAATGGATCGTTTGCAGCAGTTGTCCAGGGCACACCTGACACCTCAGGCTACAAGCTGGGTGTTAAAGAACCCTGTGAGATAGGGGAGTGCTTCTGTCCTCACACCAATGACTCAGCTGTGATAACTCTCCTCCAGGGAGGCATTAGTCCCTTCACACCCACCCTGAGAGATCATGTCTGTTAATGGGCCATTAGGGACTGGCACAATAGGCAGCTGCAACGACCTAGACCATCAAAGATTCGAAAAATATCCCATGATTCACAGAGTTAAATCACCCATTGTGAAAATCCTAGCCCTAGGAAAGATACTGGGCATTCCCATCTGATCTGAGCACATAAAATCTTCGGGTTTTGGGACTTCTAGTACCACTCACTGGATGCAAGAGGAGGACCAAAACCTCAACAAGACTGCGACTGCCACTCTTGACAAGGCTGCAATCATTACTTTGACAGAACTGTGACCATCATCCTCGCCAACAGGTTTCCTTTCCTTTTACTTTGTACTTAGGGGGACCATGTGCCACTCAGCACAGGGGATAATGAACACCATTCTGTTTATGTCCCAGGGTGCTGGGTTATACATCTCTTTTTGTGGGTTAAAACCAGGGCTTTTTCTGTATGATTGTATTTATTGTAATCTTTTTAGTAAATTGTAACTCTGACTTGTAATCTCTCTTGAATTGGTTCCTTTCTCCTGATGGTTTACCTTTAAACCAGCACATATATCAACAGCTAACATTTGTTTTCCAGCAGAAAGCCCCATACCTTTAAATGTCAGCACAAAGAATAACATTCAGCCCTCTGACTCCATTTTGCCAGACAAGTCACTGATCTCTCGGAATTACAGCAATTGGTTAGGCAAATGCTTGGTTATAATTTCTGTCTCTTGAAAAAATACACACTTCCTCTTTGGCTAAAATCACTCAAACTAAGCAATGAACACAGCCCTCTGGTGCTACATCTCTGCCTTTAATAACTAACTAATTATTTCTGGCTCCCTTTTATATCCACTCCACATTTCTGTAACCTATTGCTTTTTTCATGTGTTATCAACCAAAGACAACAACCCTCACAGCCACAGCAGGCACAGCACAAACACCTCATGCTCTCCTCTTTGATACTCTGGGGTATACAGTACATTGCTAATATATCAGGGCCGGGCTTGAAGCACATGGTGAAACATCTCAGCACATGGTAGACTGCCATAGGAGAAAAAAACCAAAACAAAACAAAAACCACAGAAACATTTTTTAGCCTCCATCCAGAAGCCAGAAAAGTTAACAGAAGGTACAGGAACCATTTTGCAGCCCAAAATTGCTGATAAACTTCATTGTCCCAATGTATCTTCATTGCCAAAGAAAATTCTATGAACAGCAGTCTCCTCATAAGTACTTTTATGTCATCTTCTCATCAGTACTTTCATGTCATGACATAACATCTGAGTGGGCTTTGGTTACACATCTCAATATTTATTAAGTTTTGCTCAAAATGCATAGCATTAGGAGAAAAAGGATGAAAACTGAGTAAGAGCATTTTTTCTTCTTACCATATTGTAGTGTTTTGAAACAAATATGAAAATGAAGACTTCATCTTTGATCTGTAACATAAAAGCAAAGTTCATATTTATTTTATACTAACAAAATCCACAGTGTATGAAGTGCTAACTTGGGTCTTCATTGTTTATCTCATACCTGCTGTTGTTTACTGAACACACACTGTTTCTCCTTTTGATTCTTGCTGATTTTGGTTCCCTGTAGGTGCAAAAAATGAAGAGTGAGCCATGGTTTCTTTTCTAACAGAACCTGAACATTGTAAGAAGGAAACAGGAAGAAGAAAGTTATTTTCTAATATAGTCAATCTCTTTCCAAAGCACTGCTCTTTCTACAATGTTCCTGTTCTTTGTTTTATTCCTTCAATTATCTTTTCCGCTCATAGTTTGAGATGTTTTTAATACTTTTCCTTCCTTTTACTTCATGGGCTTCTGAGTATTGCTTTCTGCCACATGTCCCTTACTACTGCATTCACAAAGCTCAGCTTCTGACTTGCATAGTGGCCTACATTTGAGCTGTATCTCTAGCTGTTTCAGCTATAAAAATTGTGCATGCCCTTGGGGCACAACTGCAGTCATGTCCCCCAGCTGCAGTGAAGTTTTGCAGTGCCAGCAATTTAAATAACTTCTCTCTCAGTTCTACCCATCTCCCTAGTAATGTTCAGAAGCGTGACATTCTATATGGTCCAAAGAAAGTGAAAAGAAATAACAACAGATTGGAAATAGCACAAATGCAGCTATTACAGAGAAGCCAAAACTCCAAAGAGCATTCATGTACAGAGACCCTGCCTCCATTATTCATTTTCCTGAGCAAAACCTTTGCTGTTGTCCAAGGAGACAAAATCCAGACAGAAATAGGGCATCTATGCAGAAGGATTCAGGCAGGTTGCACTCCCCATTCCCCATGCTGAAGATCTATCTGACTAGGGAGAGAGCCAGACTTGCTCTGAAGGCCAGTGATAAGACTCCTTCAGCAGAAAAGGAGTCTTGGACTCCGGTTCTTAGTAGTAGCAGTACTACAGTAATTACCCAGTTATTAGTGTACCAGGTGATAGTGTGGCAGCAACCTAGTCAGCCACCCCTCTTGGCCAATGATCATCAATTCTGTGCCTTGTGTCCCTAAAACACTGGGAAACAGCATATTCCCAAGGCTGCTCTTCCAATTTTCTTGTTCTTCATTGTGTGTGCTACAAAATCCAGAGCTTGTGCATACATTGTCAGACTCCTTCAAAGACTATGCATGCCTACATACCTTCATTTCTCCCCAGTCCTATCTGGATGTCTTCATTTGCATCTGGTATGTCAGGAAAGCAAAAATCTCTACTGATCAACCACACTGCCAAGTTATATCCCTTATTTTATTATGTCAGATTAATCTCTGATTCCTAGTAAAGTCTTGTCCCAGACTGGATAAGTCAGATACTTTTCTTTAGTTAAATTTTCCTGAATGTCTTCAGCTGAGAGCTTGAAACACCTTATTCTTTTTCACTGATGTTTATTTTCACCCTGAAGTTAAGCTGAGCAAACCTCACAGAGAAATCAGAGGAATCCTCTCAGTGCCAACAAAGTTTTTATTAATTGTGTGCAAATTGGCTCACATTCACTTTGTTTGCACTGGAAGACATTTAGTTCCAACCCTCTGAACTTTGCAACTGCTGGGACTGTAAACCACGGTGAGATACAGACCAGGAAGGGTACAGAAATGGGCAGACCTATGCAAACTCCTGGAGTTTTTTTCTTCTTTTGCCTTAATCACAGCTCTAACTAAATTTAGGCACTCTCCTTTTATTGATGAATGTTAATGATTCTCCTTTCTATCACAAACCATCAGAGTATCTGTTCCAGTCTAAGAGCAGACTGGCTGCTGTGTAAAAGCTGGATTGCATTCTGCCCATTATTCTGGTTTTGTCTCAGCGTGCATACCAGACCACAGGTGCATTAGATAAATGCAAGGAAGAGAGCAGGAGAGGTCATCTGCTAATTCAGCAGCTACAGCTGAGCAGCTGTCACATTGAAAACACGGTAGCTTTTTAGAGACTTGCTCAATGGCACAGAACTCCATCTTCCTAATCTATACATGCTGCCTTTCTCTTTTTGTTTTCTTTCCTCTTACAATTCTAGCAGGTACCATCCTCAGCCTCATCTAAACCTGTTGTCTTTGATTTGATGGTTGACTTTTAAGTAGTGTTCATTGTTGCAGAAGAGATGGCCACTCTAGTTGGCTGTCACTGGACTAGTAACAGCACTTGGTGATACCACAGATTTCTTGGTTCTTTATTTACCTTCTTCATTTAGGATTTGGTACAAGGATAATTACAGGATATGCAGCATGGGTGTTTAAAAGAGCTCTAATCCTAGGATGTAGATAATTTCCTGAGTAGTGGGACTGTTACTTTCTCTTCCAAAGCAAATGATAGAAGTCTCAGATAAGAGCACAGCTTAGACTACTTCAGGGCTCCTTGACTCAGTTCTCTGGTTCCCAGAAATGTGAATTTGGAAAGAATGGGTAGCTGAGGGAATCAAAATGGGCATAAATTTGAAATGACTGTTAGAGAGTTAGGAATGATGGTCCTGGAAGATTAAAACATGTATTTCTGTATAAGTCCATATGAGAAGATCAGTGAACTTCCTGACAGATTAATGGGATGTATAGATGCTAAATGATCACTAATGAGCACCTTTTAATTTTATTTCTTTTGAGGGGGTGTGCGTGTGTCTGATGGCTTTTACCTTTTGAAGGCGAACGCAGCTAGTGCTTGTAATCACTGGGGAAAGTTCTGGTTAGAGATAACTTCTTTGTGGCTGTGATATCTCTTTATGATTACATTTAAAGAAAAGGCAGTTCAATGACTGTCATATTGAATCAAAGGAGCAGGCATTTTAGACTAAGTGAAGTGAAAATTCTGTACCTACTTCTGTATGGATAGCAAAACCACAAGAAGCGTTACTGCACATGCATGTGAAGGTGCAATAACTGTGACAAAACTAGCAAACAAACAAGCAAACAAACAAGCAAGCAAAAGACTGTGGAGACTTGTCCCATGATGTGTGAAGTTTTTTACCTTACCTTTCCTGACAGAAAGGCACATGACACTCCTTGAGTTGAGCATGGGAAGAAGTGCAAAGGAGGAAGTTACAAGATGCTTTACATAATGGCTGATTTTTTTTCTATTCCAATGTGTAACAACTCAAGACAAGGAAAAATTTTAGCAAGTTTGCAATGTCTTAGTGGGGATGGAGTCCACTGACTGCATGATAGGAACAGCCCCTACCAGGAGGTTCTGGCATAGGCAGCAGGTGTGCCAGGAACAGCTCTCATAACTGAAATTACATTTACTTTTCTATACCAAGCTAGCTTAATTTTTATTCATTGATTTCACCTTTCAAGTTTTGTCACGTTTGTGCAGTATTGTCATAAAAATGCCACAACCTTATTAAGCTCTGTTTATATGACAACCACCTTAGGCACACTGTCGGCCTTTGATGCGACTGTCAGAACACTTAACCTCTATCCAGGGGTACTGATTCCTTGTTCTTACTTAGTTTTGTGTAAAATTTCATTTCAATCGTAGAGTCACAGAATCATGTAGATTGGAAAAGACCCTTAAGATCATCGAGTCCAACTGCTAATGAAACACTGCAAAGTCCACCCCTAAACCATGTCCCTAAGCACCACATCTGCACTTCTTTTATATATCTCCAGGGACAGTGGCTCAACCACTTTCCTGGGAAGCCTATTCTAATGTTTGGCAACCCGCTCAATGTAGAAACTTTTCCTAATATCTAAGCTAAACCTCCACTGATGTGACTTGAGGCTGTTTCCTCTCATCCCGTCATTTTGTGCCAGAAAATACATTATGTGTTAAAAAATACCAGACAAGCATGTCACCATTCAGAAAGTTAAAATTCACATGCCAGGGAGTGGTCAATACTCCAATCAAGACAGTTAAGTGCTTGTTGGTTGTACTCACATTAAGTTTTTTATTGCATTCATATTAAGCACAAATGTCAGTCTGTGAACGTAGTGTGACTACCTAAAGCCAGTGGAGTTTCACAATTCATTTTCTTCAGCCTTAGCACAGCTGGTTTATCTCTCTACCTCCATGCTGATCCTACACACCACAGCTCCACCTCATCACCTGTGGGAACACCACAGTTTCTGAGGGTTTAACAGTGGGGTGTTTTCTTCAGTGTCCAGTGCTGGCTTGTGATCTCCTTGCTACTCATTGCTCCCCACTCAGCAAATGGTGACGTCTCCTCAGTTTTACAAATAGGGACAGCAGATGGCAAGATCAATTTTTTCCACACCTTTCCTCGGGAAGTAAGACAAAGTCTGGGAGAAGAAACAAAGGCAAGGGAACAGCTGAACTATTTCCAAGAGAGGTATGAGAAAGGGGAAGGGTAATGGCTCTGGAAAGTAGCTGTTTCCTCTTTTCTGTCTCCTTGAAAGCCTGAGAAGACGTGTGGATGTCAAGGATCCCTCAAAGTGCCTCCATTTTAGGTCTAGAAAAAGTAATCTCTGACAGGAGCTTAAAAACCTGCTACATCCTTCTCACAGCTGGGAGGTGTGTAAGAGGTTTCTTCTGTGTCCATTGACTCAACTGGTCCAGGGGTGGCATTAAGTCTGAAAGGTAAAGGTGCAGAATTACCTGGCACTGGGACACTGAGATGGGAGACATAGGACCAGGAGAGTGGAAAAAGCTGCAGTCTCCATCCTGCTTAGCACCACTTTAATTTTTTGAAGTGCATATGCATTTGGAAGAAAGAATGGAGTCTCTCAGCATAAATTAGGATTCCTCTATGTGTATGAATTCAGAGTACCGTTTCTGAAACACTCCACAGGGTAAAGGCCTTGAGGTGTTTTAAGAAAAGGGGAGAGAGCACAAGTCCCAACATGACGAGGAGGATGCTTTTCCAGCGGCTGGTGCTGACAGGTATGCTGCAGCATCGGCACTTAAAAAACAGCATTAACCAAGTCAGGGCGAGCATCGCGGAGGCCAATACCCCCGTTTCCCACACCCGCTGTGCTCAGTGATCGCTGCCAAGCCACACCGCCCCCCGCCTCCATGGCTCCGCAGCTGATCCCCCGCCCTTCCCGCGGCGCCCCTGCGGCGCCGCCCGCCAGTGACCCGCTACCCCCGCATCCCCTGCATCCCGCCCCTTCCCGGCTGGGCGCAGGCGTCGCGGCGGAGCGGGGCGGAGCGCGCCGATAGCGGAGGGAGCGGAGGCGGGCGGGCGGGACGCGCCGGGGCGGCCTCCGTTGGTTCCCCCTCAGCCGCCGCCGGCCGCCATGCGGGGTCTGCTGCC
>VWZD01007414.1:182446-195375 GCA_013396695.1 Sakesphorus luctuosus | reverse complement strand
ATTTGTGCAGGTGCAACAGATTTATTCTGAATTCATTTAATCTTTGAATCATGTTCAAATCAATGTAAACTTGGGCTAGAAGGCTTCATCACTGAGCATTGCAGAAATTAAATAAAATGTTCACAGGGCAGAATTAAGAAGTGTCCACTTTGCAGCCCATGTGAACTACCTGTACTACAGAAGAATATACAGAACTGCTGAGATGTCATGGTGAAAGTCATAATATAAAAAGAATTGTGTGGTGAAGTTTCTTGTATTTTTTTAAAGTGGTCTAGAAAGTCACTAATTCTGCTGCTAGTGAAATTCTGTTACTTTGTGGTTCACAAAGTGACACGGTGGTTGTAGCTGTGGATGTTGAATTGAAAAGCCACGCATGTTGCCATGCAAAATCTGAGTTGAAGGATTGTATTTCAAAACAAAACAGGGTCAGAAGGAGAGAACATGCGAGAATGCTCTTCTCATTGCTTTCATGTTTAGTCCAGCTCTTCTCAGAGTTCAGTAAGAGTAGCTCCCATTTTCATGCTGAATGTTGGTTTTATAAAGAGTCTGTTGTCTCTGAAGTTAATTAATGAGGCATTTAAAAAGCATGCTAGATTTAAAAATTATTGCCATAATTGATTTTGCAGACATTATGGTTATACTTTGTTTTCTTTTTCCCCTTACCTTTCCATTAAGAAAGGCTATTGAGGACTTCTCTGTATTTCCTCCTTCCCCACTGAATCAAAGCCTTTTTATGGTGCAAGATAGAGGATTGTATTATATCTGGTTTTGGTGGAAACATTTCAGAAAGAATGTCCAGAAGTATTTGTTAAAGGCTGAGGAATGTAGAATAGTACATGAACAGTTAGGTTGTCTTAAGTCAAATCACTGCAGAGGCTGCTATGGCACATGCTGTTAGTGATAGACTTAATATGGTCTTTCTGACTGGTTGAATTTTCTTGTGCAGAAATTGTTATTTCACTTTGAAAGCTTTGCTGTGCTACAAGGGGGAGGAATTAAATTGTCTGACTGAGAGGTCACTGGTGAATAGCACCACAAGATGTGTTACGGTTATTTGAAGATTATGAGCCTGTAGAGGACATGCATTCTTTTATGATCTTTCAACTGCTAGAATGAACTATTTTAGTGGTAAATGACACCTAGGAAATCCATCCGAATATGCATTATTTTCTGTTCTTTGGGGTCCAGGAGTGCATTAAGAACCAGAATGGTAAAATACGTTTTTATTTGGGTAGAAAACATGTTTAAGGATACTGGATCTGGCTCACTTGGGTGGTGCCTGATGCTAATTTTTTAGTTGTTTGATTATATACACTTCAGAGAGCCGCTGTAGGGAAGCAGCAATTGTATTGCCAGGTCTTGTGGATTGATTCTTCATTATTGAAATTTACTGGTTAGGATCCTGCTAGGGTATGTGCTAGAGTATAGGTTTGGAAAACGTAGCTTGTGTTTTCTACAAAAAACTTCTGATTTTTGAGAGAAATTTATTTTGTAGCTCTTAGAAACTTAGTTACATTTGTGCACTTATCTGAAAAACTGTTCCCCTAATTTGTCTGAATTGTCCAGTACTTTTGTGTTGCTAACTGGAGCAAGAAATGCCAGAATGCTGAACACTTTCAGAAACCTCATTTCACTGCCTTCATTTGAGAATGTTGAGCCTTTGGCCCTCAAGTCTTCTTTTGGGTTCTCTTTAATCAGGAAGTTAATTGTAGTTTTCTTTCTGTGTACTAGTGACCATAATTTTCTCTTAGGTAGCACTGTTGTCCTTTTGGTATGGGTGAAGTGGGAAAATACAACTGCATTGTGCACTGGTGTCTTGGATTGAGCTGGCAAAAGGCCAGCTGTCCAAGACAGAGTGAAAAGAGAAGAAGAGGGAGAGGGAAAAAACCCCTACAAACTAGGTTTATGCTTAAACTAGCTACATATATTTATACAGAAAAGAGAAAATTAAGAGAAAACTACAATATAACACACACTTACACAAGTTATGTATAACAAGAAATAACCTCCCACTCCCCAGTTAATACAAAGTTTATTACTCTAGATTCATAAGCACTCTAAAAGACACCCTGCAAGAAAGAGAAGATGTAACAACAAAATATTTCTACTTCCCTGAACTCAAACAAAAGGCAAGTAGGGGCAGCAGGAGCAGGGCCTAGCACAGTAGAGGAGCTACAGCATGTCCTTCTTTTACTTAAGCCGTGGTGGAACTGACCTAACACCTCCCACTGCTGCACACATATTTTAGGTTTGCATCATCTGGTATGAAATATTTCCTTGGTTACCCAGTCAGGTGAGAGCTGTCTCTACCAACCCACATAGATTCTCTGAGCCTGCTAATTTGAGGCCTAGCTAAAACCACTACAACAGGTTAGCCTAAACAAATTGTTACAATTAGGGAAATTAAATCTCGTGTTTTGTGTTCAGGTTTCATTTTTCTGTTTCAATATTTACACAAACATCTTATAACTAACTTTTAACTGTGACCAGAAGTTATGTTAATCAAACTGTGCCATATTCTGGAGAGCTGGTATGCTTACTTGCCCCACCTGTGTTTGTACTTCAAAGAATATTGTGATAGCAAGGAAGATCAGTTATAAACACTGTTTGGTGACAAATGATTTCCAACAAGGTGAAGAAAATTACCTCTATCCCAGGAAAAATGAGGACACAACAGAACCTGGAAAACTGTTCAACTTGAATCCAAAGGTCTGAAAGACAGGGAAGGGAAGTTGCCAGTGAGAAGATGATTTCAGTTTGGAATGAACAGGTGGAAAAGTGAGATACTTTAAATTTTCATTGGAAGTGATTCTGGGTGTGCAAGTCTGCTTAAAAGAATATGACTCCAAATTCTCAACCACATTTGTTGGTTTTGCTTTGAATGACTTACATACAGCCAGTCCTCTGTCTAGGCAGGTGATAGGGTGATGGCTACTTACAGATGGTAGACAACAACCTTGAGGAGTAGAGTTGGAGGGATACTAGTCGATGAGTCAAAAATGTGGGGAAATTTTGGTTTATAAAGAGATTTATCTATTTAAGAATGCAAGTGCTATTTCTAAAATGGGAAAAAATGATGTATTATAGTTAATTTACTAGCTAGTGAATGCAGATTCCAGAACTTAGTTTCAGTTTGTGGAAACACAACTTTAGATTACTCACCTCTAAAAACAGTGATGTCTTGTAGAATAAACAGCATTTTTTTTGTCTGTGATTTGGAACCAGAACAGACCGAAGTATTGGGGCATGCTGGGGGTCACCATTTATGGGGGTCCCCTTATCCCAAGTAAGGGGACAGTGTGAATGACGGTCCAAAGAGCTCAGGCACAGCAGGCATCAGAAGGCTTGATCAGAAGGCTTACAAGAGTTCAGTCAAGAGTTTCACAGCTAGTTTCCTCATCATACATAGATCATACTGGTGTTCCTAGTAGTAGTTTCTAGTAGCAGAAGTAGTTAGTTCTGTTCTCAGTAACATCCACACCTTATATATCCTCTCACATCCAGCATGTCATGACACTATTGGCCAGCCCATTCACCTCACATTCACTAAAGCATCTCATTTGTCACAGGACCCCCTCCACACTACATGTAGCTCTCTTCTCTTTCAGGGAGAAGTCTAAACTGCTTTCCTTAAGGGCTGCACTCACTGTCACCTTTATGCTCCAGTATACAAAATCCCAGGGCACTTGAATTTTTATTCAATATTGCTCTTTCTGTGGACTGAGAAAGATCTTTTTACATTAAAAATGTTCTTATCTGCTCATGTAAAAATGCATAGTGAGAGAATGTTCTAGCAGAATTTTCCATTAGTATTTTTTTAATGAGTGTCTGTATAAACCACCTATATGATTGTGCATGTGTGTAACTGCTTTTACGTACTCATGAAGTCAGGTTGGAAAAATCCCAAGGAAATCATGAGTAGATTAAGATTAGATTTAATCACATAGTGATAAGGGGGTACACAAGAAAAAAACTATAGGACCTGCAGGTGCAAAAATACTGAAAATTTGTTCAAAAAGTCTCCTTTCCTTTATTGTCACTTCAAAGGCAGCTCACTGGAAGTTTTGTACCATATAGTAAACAATGCAATAAATGATTTTGTATTACATGACAGGTTTGTCACATATGTCTAGGCAGAAAAAAGAGCAAAAAGGTAAGTGTTTCTAATATGTTCTGACAAGTTCACTATCTTATGCAAAGTGTCACATTGGCAAATTCCAATTTATTTCCTATGTTTGTTTTATTTTAGGTTCCAAATCTGATCCCAGTTCTGGTATTTAAATTGGGAAGACCTTTGGAGCCTGCACTTTACAGAGATATACTGTATACTTTGCCAACACTTGGTGTACACAAGGTCAGAATGAAACATTTTTAATAAAACAAAAACTGTGTCAGTAACAGGGCATTTATTTATGAAAGAGTATTTAGACTAAGCAATACGTGTCTTTCTTAACTGATATTTAAGCTTCTGCAAAACTTTGTAATATTTTGGATGGGATATGATATTTGTTTTCAAATGAAATGTGCATTGTGCTTTACTGTCTACAGTGTATCATCATATGTGCCATGAGAAGATAGATGGTATTGGACCCCTTATGTGGTAAAGCTTTTTAAAAAATAGCTTCCAGTTTATTTCTGACATTGCAGTTGGACAGTTATCTCCTTGTTGTACTGGGTTATAAAATAATGATATGTAGTTTAGGTTTTGTCCTTGGACATATGACAAGTGACACTTGGTTAAAAAATTTCTTTCAGGTTTGTGTAGCTCCGATTCTACGTGCCATACATATGCTGGGGAGCACGCCAAAGCTCAGAGCAATTGCTTCGCGGCTAATGACATCATTATGGGAAAGACAGGTTAGAAAGCTCTTGTAGTTATTCACTATTACGTAGGAATTATAGAATATAGTTATTACAGTTATTCACTATAATAAGTCCAGCTGAAAAACTTCATTGCCTTTAACCAAGAAAAGAAATTAATTTTGGAGCATTGCTTATACTAGTATGTCATTATCAGCACTGTGAAGTAAATAGTGTAAGTGGTACCTATACTGATTCTATTCTAGTGAAAAATTTCAATAGTATGTCTTACATGAAACTTTCATTTCATAAGGTCTCAGACTGGAATTAGAAAGAAAACATGTTTGAAGGACAGCTTTCTGCTTTTCATAACGTGCAGTAATAGCAAGACCTTAGTGGTGTGGCTTAACCCCAGTCATCAGCCAAGTACCTCACAGCCACTCACTCACTCTTCCACCAGTGGCACTGGGGAGAGAACTGGAAGGGTAAAAGCTGGAAAACTCTTGGTTTGAGAGAAAGTTTAATGTGGGAGGCAAAAGCTGTGCACATAAGCAAAAAGAAACACGAATTAATTCACTCTCTCCCATGGGCAGGCAGGTGTTCGGCCATCTCCCAGAGAGCAGGACCTCATCATACATACTGGTGACTTGGGAAGAGAAACACCATCACTCCCAACAGTCCCTCACTTTCTCATTTTTCCCCCCACTTTACATACTGAGCATGATGCTATATGGTCTGGAATATCTCTTTGGTCACTTGGGTCACCTGTCCCAGTTGTGTCTCCTCTAAGTTTCCCATGCATGCCAGTACAAAAAGCAGAAAAGGCCTTGGCTCTGTGTAAACTCTGCTCAGCAATAACAAAAATGTCTCCTTGTTATAAACCCTGTATTCAGCACAAATTCAAAGCACAGCCCTATACGAGCCACTGTGAAGAAAATTAACTCTGCTCAGGCCAAAACCAGAAAAAGGGACATGGCAGTAATTTGCTTCTCAGTTTTTTAAAATAGCGATACAGATTTGTTCTGCAAAAACCAGTTAGAGCTCAATGTAGTACTAGATTCCTGTAGTGAAGAAAAGCAAAATATGACATGCAACAAATGTGGTATTTAGGAGTCATGTAGAAATGCTGCCAACTGAAAATCCTGTCACGAATTTTGAAGGCGTGATAATTTTTAAATTAAATCTTTTTTAGGATCGAATTTACCCAGAATTGCAGAAGTTCTTGGCAGCGTCTGATATACCCTCTGTGTCTGTTGACAAAGATGCTCAGTGGGAAAAGCTGCTTGCTAAAGCTGCTTGTATTAGAGATATATGTAGGAAGAGGTAAGCACAAATGTTACCCATCTTATGTCTTTGTAAGGGAAAACATTTTTTTTTCAGAAAAGCTGCATAATTATTTTTACCTACTCTGTTACATTAATTGTGAGTAGTATTTTTCTAGTTGAGGCATGGACTCAGCCATTCCTAATCTGTGCAGCTAGTAAGTTTGGGGGTTTCTCTTATGACTAATAGAAAACACATATAAATGCTGTGAAAATTAGATGGTCTTCATCCTGAAATAAAAGATGCATCCTATAGTGATCTAGGGTAGAAAATTTAGGCATAACACTTCCAAAGTAGAGAGAGACAAAACAATAGGAGAAACAACTAATTATCTATCTTTTGATCTATTCAAAGAAAGATTGGATGGTTTTTTGAAAATCTTCTTTTGTCACAGGGAAATTTCTAGTCTTTATTCACAAACACCATTGTGCAGGTCTGACTGGATGAACCTTTTCAGCTCTAGCAATCCATGAATATCAGTAGTCAATAATAATTTACAGTTCCTATAAAGATTATTTTTAAATGGCTTAGTATTTATTTTTTGGTATTATGTGCACCGTACCATCTTTTCTTTGTCACCTATCTTGGGTTCCAGTTTTCACTTTCCTTCTTGAAGGTCAGTTGCTATCAGCTGGGAAGTTTCATAGATCTTTTAATCATCAATTAAAAAACCAGGTTCTTAGAGAAAATACCTTATTTTTTGCCTCTTCAATCCTCTTCAATTTAGCCAAACAGCATTGTTCAAGAAATTTTTAAAGAGTGAAAAGCGAGAGAGAAATCTCGATGCATCTGTAATATTCTTTTTGCCACGTAAGTGGTATAGAGTTCAGATGTATGCACATTCTTTGTGCATTTAGAAATTATTTGCGAGAAAGTGAGATTGAATGGAGGAAGTCAGAATGTTCCATGCATATTGTTATGGTTTAGCTTGGCAAAATGCTAACTGCGCAATACAGAGTCAAAGGGTCCCCCTCCAATGGAAAGGGAGTTGTTAGGGGAAAAAACCGCTAGAAATGGAACTTTGAAATGGCAAGGTTTTTATATTTACACAGAAGAAAAGAAAATTTAAAACAGAATATGATATAATACATATATATACAAATGTGAAAAGAAATAATACCACCTTCACCGAGTCTCCCAAGTTAATAATACAGAATCCAACCACCCAAACCACAGAAACCTCCCAGAAACTCTTCCCAAGAAACCTCCCAGCAAGAGAAAAGAGAAATTAACAAGAAAATGTTCACCTCCCTAGATAAACAACAGCGCAGAGAGCAGCAAGGCATAATCTCAGGAGTCAGAGCAGCACATTTTCACAGGGCTGAGGCACAGATCGAAAGAGAGAGAAACTCCTCCTCTCTCTTTTATACCCTTTGACACTTCTTGATGATGTCAGATGATACAAAATACCTCTTTGGTTGCTTAAGTCAGGTGATGCTTGTCCCTTCTAATCTATGTCACATCCTTTATAGCCTGCTAAATCTGAGGCCTAAATAAGGCCTAAACTGAAACTAAAGCCAAAACTACCACACATACGAATCACCTATACAGGTGCTATTTACTATAAGTAGTATGAGGAACTGCTGAATTGGCACTTGACACTTCCCTAAAATGCAACCCAGTAAAACTGAATGGATAGTAAAAGACTGCAAAGCTAACAAGAAGCACATGCAGTCATTGAAGGAGAGACAGATGGCCTTGTAGCTACAAAAGAATTGAAAAAATGTAGCTATCTGATGTAAGAGGGACAAAAGGCTTTTGGTGCCAGAATCTCTACCAAGGCACAGTAGTGACTACTTGCAGAAGACTGTAACAAAGAATCATAAAATAGTGTCTTTAATAGCACATTTTCCTTCTTAGTCACTTCTTGAATGATGTAATCTTTTAGCGTATGCAACATGTCTGCACAAAAACTTCCATAACTTAACCACTGTGTGACCTTTTATTTGGAACTTGATGCCTGCTGATTTAATTCTTCGTATCATTCAGTCTTCAGAGCTGTCTGTCATATCCTCTTTGTATCTTTTTTTTCCCCTCCCAATTTTAGGCTGGTTTAGTTGTCACATAAATAAAACCAGCATTCAGTGAATTTTTGTGTATGAATTATAACTTGTGTGTATGCATGAATATTGCCTTCTATCTTCATGTGTTTTCCTTTAGACCATACCAGCATGGAGCAGACATGTTGGCTGCAATTTCCCAGGTATTAAATGAATGCACAAAACCTGATCAAGCTTCACCTGCTGCCATAGTACTACAGGGTCTCCAGGCACTTTGTGAGGCTGAGGTAGGATTAAATTGGCTTGTCCTTGTGTTTCGTGTTTTGCTTCTGGGTCATGGACTTTTGTCCCAGTTGGCTTTTTTTTTTAAGAGTATATTGGGTTGTTGCAGAATTTCTTTTTCTTAGGACAGATTTAATTCCTCTCTTCCAGTGTAAGTTAACAGTTCCTGGGAAATGGTACTGTGAACTTCTACCGTGGCAGATCAGCCCTACAGTTCATGGGCTGAAATTTTTGGACAGCTTTGCAATTTGTTTCAAAGACATCCTTCCATGTGTCTTTCATTGAGATCTGAAAAGAAAGATTGTGTGGTACATAATTCTGAGGGGCATTTGATAGATATAAAAAAAGCTCTTTAATGAGTAGTACACAGTGACTTGCACATCAAAAATTAAAATACACACAATTCTTGCCAGACCACATTTTCTGTTTTTTGGGATATAGTTTGGGTTTGTTTTTTTCTGCCAGTGATTTTAGCAGTAGCAAGTGTACTTCATATGAGCCTATCTGTCCTGTCATCTGATTGATTTCATGTATCAAGTATAGGACACTAGCCAAGAAATATTCAATATTGTATTTAAATCCTCTTTCTAAGCTTTTTGAAATTGCTTTCTTGATGTTTATTCCCTCAGTCCAACTGAGTCCAGCAAGTTAGACCCAAAAAACTACAAAGGATAAAGAAATGTCACAAGCATTTTTTACACCTATCACCTTACAACTGTTAAAGCCACTGTTTCTCCTTAAAAAGCAAGTGAAACAGTCCCTGGATAAGCTAATCGATTGCCCCTCCTTTGTGGGTTAGGCTGGGCTAGGTGGCTGCAGAGGTCCTTTCCAACTTGAGTATTTGTCTGAGTCAAGGTTTCTGTGATAGATGTGGTACACCAACTTTTCTGAGTTTGGGTATGAACAGATGCTTGTCTCAGAGGACATACTGCTTCAAATAATGTGCTTGCTTTCCATCCCCTCTCTCCCTTGCAAATTCTATGTGAAATTTGATTTAAATGTTGTTCTCTTTTTTTCCTCCCAAGATTTCTCACCCTTTTAGGGCAATAGGTCACCTAAACAAGGGTGCTTTGTCTTTTTTTTGACATCTGTAAAGCTTAGCTTTAAGTTTTTCCCATCTAGCAGTCAGTGCTTGTGCAGTGGCAATCTTGCTATTTTAAAATAAAATCTAAAAATAACAGGAAAACACAAATATGAATCAGTACCAAAAGCACTGTGTGGTTGTTAATGTCTCCAGATGGGAATGATACTTTTTCTGAACAAACACAGAATTAAAATAACACACAAAGAACAAAAAGAGGAAAATAGACATAAGAACTTTTACCAAAGTATGACACTAGTATGTCTAGTTCTGTGAACATATATTTTCTGATTAGCATTGATTCTTTTTTTTTTCCAGGTAGTAATTGGCATACCTGGGTTGTAAAGTTTTCTTATCTTGCTAGTTTTGTAGAGTATTTTGCATTTTCAGAGGACAACTTTGTGGAGCTGAGAAGTGTATCTGGAATTACAGGGCTTTTCCTTGGGGATTCATGACTAGTGGTAAACTTCACTACAAGATATTTATCACAATTGCACATTCCTCCAGAAAGACATTATGTACAGGTTATTGCTGCTTTTATAACCTTTTTAAATTTACTGTGTTTATTTGTGGTGTGTGATGGGATTGCTGTTAGTAATGGTGCCTCCAACTTTCCTTCCAGGTTGTTTGCATCCGTTCTACATGGAATGCTCTGGCGCCAAAGCTGAGCTGTGATACAAGACCTCTTATTTTAAAAGCTCTGAATGAATTGTTTGCCCTAGTTCCCTCATTAACAGTGAATACAAATGAATTTGAGGTATGTGCTCATGCATTAAGGTGAGTCTTTCATTTAGTATATCTTAGTATATAACTTTTAAATGAGCCTGCTTGTTTTTAATTAATCATAATGCACATTGTATACAGTTTTACAGTTTTTGCTTGCATTAGTGAGTGCTTGGAGATAGGTGAGAAATTTCAATGCAAGGTTAATCTGTGGTTTCCCTCTCCCAGAATGTGAGGACATATGAATGTGTCTGGAGTTCAAACCCACACCCTTTCCACTTTCCTAACTCAATGCATGTTGATGTAGCAGCAGTTTGTTTCAGGTAACTGCCTCTATTTCAACTGCTTATTTAGTTAAAGAGATTGTAAATGCATATTTTGTTTGATTTTGTAGAAATTCAAAGCTCAAGTTATCAGCTTCCTTTGGAACAATACACAGAACAAGGTAAGTGATATAGTTAAAAATCTTAATTCTTGATGTCAGCAACTGGATATTAAGTTTTGTACTTCTCTGTCAAGACAATGTCAGTAATCTTGTTTCCAGACAGAGTTTTCTTCTTGTTGCTGGCTATTTAATACAGTTTTTAAAGCAATGTACTGCACATGAAAGGTGATAACTGATGATCCTGACATGTGTCATTTCCAAAGAGAGTTATAACCCAAACTAGTTTGACTTCTCCTGGAAGATTTCAGCCTTGACATGGTGAAGCATTCTTCACAAAGATGCTGTTCTGACAGCTAAGCCAATTCTTTCATGGGGTACTACAATGCAGTGGGAATGTTGGACTATAGTAACTGTGGAGCTGGTGGAACTAATGTATTTTAGTTTAAATATAGCTTGTATATTTCTACCTAAAATACCCTCAGAATGCTTGCTATCAACCCTAGATACTAGGTCTTGCTACTTTGCATTGTGTGTATATAAAGTAAGCACTGAAGAGTGTGCCTTAGGTAAACATTGTTATTTTAAATGCTTTATCAGCATTTAAATCTGTTACTTGATAACTCTTTGCATGTAGAGTTTCCGGTAGTTAGCAATACCATATACTGTGTGTTTTTCTTCCTGTTAATTTTCTAGGATGCTCTTGTAGCCATTTCAGCCTATAAATCACTGTCATCATTTGACTCTGAAGAACACACAATTCTTCATCTTCCTGAACAGGTAACTGTATTGTGTGTTTAATAGTAAGGATATCTGATACTTGAAAGGGAAACCAGGCCTTGAGTGTTCTCTGACAGAAAACCAGGAGAACCTCGTTGAGGAATGCAAACTGCTGCTGGTGAAATGAGATGATATTATCTGCAATTAGCATAGCTAAGGCTTATGAGCAGAAAAAGGCAGAAATGAAGCTGAGTGAGGGCTAAGCAGTCAGAAGGTAATTTTTCTTATTTTGTTAATTAGATCAGCAGGTTATCTTTTGGGCACCTGATTTCCTTTTTGTGCTCTTCTGTTAATGCTTGCAGTTGAGTCTTAACAATAAGCAGCTCTTGGATTACTCGTTCATCTGTTGCAGCACACTAATGCTTATTACTTTGTTCCTGAGATGGGCAATTCAGTTTGAAAAATGGGTGCTGATTTTGGAATTAAGGTGAAAAAATTTCCTGTGTTTTTGTTCTGAACTTTTACTGTATAACATTTTGCTTTTTTGTCTAGAAAAGCAGTCAGAAAAGAATTGAGCTACTTAAGGGCTCTGTTCAACTCTGAAACTTCTGATTGATTGACTCAGTAACCTTACAAAATGAAAGTGTACAAGAAGTTGAACATAAGGCCACCTATGTGACTTTTTTTTTGGTTAGAGTAATGTTGTATGAAACACTAGTAGACTTGGTAGTTCATTGGTACTTTATGGTGTAGTATATACATCTATAAGGTTTTATTTACTGCTTTATTTACAAGGTAGGCTCCATTGGCATGTTGTGACTGGCTATTATGAAAATATTGGATAAGCAACTTTAAAAAAAACATACTTTTTATAAATCTATGAAAAGAGTTTAGCATAAACCTTACAAATGGAAAACGTATTTTACATAGAAGACCACAAGACAGAATGAGGGGAATATCTAAATGTTGCTGCAATACTAAACCCTTGACAGTAGTACATAGTTCTGTATTATCGATGAAGTTACTTTACTCTCATTAGAAAATAAGTGTTATAATTTAAAGCAATGTAAATACGTTGCAGCTATTCAGATTCTAAAATCTAATACATCAAAATAACATCTAGCAAAAATGTTCTGTATGTATTAAAGTGCTAATACAAAACATTGTTAAATACAAGAAGAATCAAAATGAAAATAAAATTTTATGAATTTGTGTTCAGTCTGTAAGTGCCAGGATAAATTTTACTATTACAGATATGGATTTACACACTCTGTGATTTTTATCAACCAGTTTTTACTTTCATTCAGGCAGAAGAAAAAGCTTTTATTCAGTCAGTTTCAAATTAATAAAATGGAGTTAAAGTAATGAAATGGGTAACTTTTCATATTTAATTGGTATTTTTGACAGTTGGAATTATGGATAATAATGAGGTTTTGGGATCTTTGTGGCAGCATTTTGGGGTTTTTTAAATCTTCCAGGCACGACCAGAAGTTGACTCACTGAAGGAAACAGACCTGAATGAAGATGAAGAGCAGGAGGCATATCTTTTTGTTCCGGGTTCTTCTTATATCAAGCTGTTATCTTTAACACCAGCTTCTGTTTTAGGAGGTATTAAATA
>VWZD01007414.1:116315-166154 GCA_013396695.1 Sakesphorus luctuosus | reverse complement strand
CACTCCTCCCAGCTTTGTGCCATCAGTGAACTTGAGGCATCTTTCCCTTTGTCCAAATCACTGACCGAGGGATTAAACAATATTGGGCCCAGTACTGAACCTTGGGGCTAGACCCTGTGCCACTGATTATAGTCCTCAATCCACGTCACTATCCACTCATCCATTCCTGAGTTTGCCTATGAGGATGTTGTGAGAGAAAGTGTCAAAGGCCTTGCTAAAGTCAAAGTAGAGAATAGCCACTGCTCTCCCCTCACACATCTGGGTAATCATCCCATCATATAAGGCAACTGCATTGGTCAAGCATGATTTCCCTTTAGTGAATCCATGCTGACTACTCCTGACCACCTTGTTGTTATCCGTGTGGATACGGATGGCCTGCAGAATGAGGCTTTCTATGAGCTTTCCAGGAATTGAGGTGAAGCTGACTGGCTGGTAGTTCTCTGTGTCTTCTTTCTTGCCTTTTTTTGAAAACTGGAATAGGATTTGCTTTTGTCTAGTCCTCAGGCACCTCTCCTGATCTCCACAACCTTTCAAAGGTGACCTTGAGCTGCCTAGCTATGGTGTCCATTAGCTCTCTCGGCACTCATGAATGCATCCTGTCAGGGCCCATGGACTTGTGGATGTCAAGGTAGCCTAGGTGTTCTCTAATCTAATCCTCCTTGACCAAGAGAAAGTCTTCTTCCAACATGCCTTTACCCTGAGCTCCTGGGTCAGAAATTCCTGAAGGCTGGCTCTGTCAGTGAAGACAGATGCAAAGAAGGCATGCAGTAACTGCCTTGTCTGCTTCCTGTGTTATGAGGATCCCCATTCCATTTAGCAACAGGTCCACAGGATCCTTAGCTTTCCTCTTGTTCGTTATGTATTTGAAGAAGCCCTTCTTGTTGTTCTTGACATCCTCAGCCAGATTTATTTCCAGATGGGCCTTGGCCTTCCTTTTCTCATTTCTAGTTATTCTGGCAAGCTCTATATTCATTCCAAGTGGCCTGACCCTGCTTCCATCTCCTGTGCATCTATGCAGGTCTCTTGCCACGTTTGCCTGATTTCTTGCTCACTGAGATGCAGTGTTCTTGAGGTCTTGCAAAGTCTTACAATATTTTGTCATTCTAAGTGTGATGTATTTAAGGTAGTATTTTTCCAACTTGCTAAATTCTTTGTGTGTTATACTTAAAGGAGAACATTAACATCGTGACTGGTTTTTGTTTGTTTTTCTGGTCATGCTACTGGGTATTTTAACAAGGAAGGTGAAAACTAATATAGACCAAAGCATTTATGTGCAGAATAACTGTTAAATTCTAGATGATCATGTCTTATCATTTGATTAGTTTCATGCTTAACAATCTTATTTACACTAAGAAATTATATTCTGAATTGCCCTGGTTTTAAGCTGCTGACAAAGTAAGCCAAATAGAAAAGATACCATACACAGTTCCATGAAATACTATTTATTGTGAGATTGCAGTACATTTGTACTGCTTTTTGCTCTATAGATACTTATTTTAAATTCCTAAAATGCTGAGTGTTACTAGCTGGAAAGGTATTTTATTTCCTTCCCTCAAGAGGAAAAGGAAAGAAACTTCTTTGTGGTTTTTTTTTCTAGAAATCCTATTCAGGTGAAAATACTGCTAGTATTATAGCTCGTTCCTGTGCAGCCACAGCTTTGTCTCTCCTGGTGCCAGTTTTCATTGTATCATGCAAGGAGAAGGTTGAGGAGGTCCTGAATATGCTGACTGACAGGTTACCTGGGAAACCAAATGCTGATGAGTCTCAAGCTGTTCGAGTCCACATGGGTCTTGGTTTGGGGATGTTTATCTCACGTTTGTATGAAGAAAAAGTGAGGTAAGGATTACCGCATGTAATGTAGTTGTGCAAATAACTGCTTTTTTTCTGCATGTGGCATTAAGGTCTGTGGAATTACAGTATTTGCAAGTCATAGGCAAATTATTCTTGAGGGGCTTTGCAATGTTTTTTAGAAGATGCTTTTTATAATCAGTCTTCACCCTGATGCCTAAAAGTGTGATTTAATATAATTCTAGAAAGTTTTAGAATCATATAGACTCTGTTCGGTTACCCTGATTTTAAGTCTGAATATTAGAGTGTCTTTCCCACAAGCTGTAGGCCTTGTCAAGGCCGAGCTATTTTCCAGCAGACACCTGCAAGATAACAGAAGACAAACAACAGGAGAAGGCCCGAGAAGGCCCATCTGCCCCCGCTATGACAAAGGGGCAGATTGGCAGGACTTTTGGGTGGGCATTAGAGAGAAATGAGAACTTATGATTGGATGTCCATGAGGGTTATAAAAACCCTGAGACTTCCTGACCTAGGGGTCAGACCCTCTGTAACACCCTCTGGGTTTGGTTGTCAGACCCCCTTGGGTTTGATCGTGGAAGCTTCTTCTAATAAAACCCTATATCTTTCTCCATTAACTTGTCTGCAGTGTGTCTCTGTTCACAGGGGTACGCAATCAAACGGCAACAACCCCCCGCCCCCCCCTTGCCAGAGCTATCTGAGTATTTTGTTATTCTTTCAGGAGGAATGTTTGGTTTTCATATTATTCTAAGGTACATGTGCAAAACAGTCACCCAGAAGAGCCACACATACTCTTAAGTGGGACTAGGTGCCCTAGAAGACTTAATTGTAAAATAATTCGCAGTTCTCATTGGTTGCTTTCTAAGTGATGCTCTGGACACTGGATAGTGTACACTTACATCATGTGAATTACACGTATGGGGATGGAGCTACAGTAGAAGTGGTATAATGGACTGTCTTTAAAGCATGCTGTTACAGCAGTGTTGGCAGCAAAGAGATGTTTTGCAGTTGGTAGAAAACGCCTCCTTTTCAGAAGAGTTGGCCTCGGTTGAAAATTTCTGACGATTCCAGAGAAATTAAGAAGTGGATTCGGCTTTATACTCCTCCAGTTTCTTGACTGCTAGGGCATTGCGTATGTTTGGTGAGGGGTATTGAAGTGAATACGTGTTTGTAACAGTTTCTTATGAACTGTTTTTACTCTTCCACTGCCCTGCATAATTTGAAAACTTCATCTCAAACATTCTTCAGAGCATTGATTTGTAACAACAGCAAAACTTGTAGGGATGTAGCCATAACTAATACCAGATCATAGTTAATTTCCATTAAGGATGTCTGTTCATTAACAAAATTGTGTACATGTTTCATAAGAAGGGACTCCTTATGACATCTTTGGAGTGAGATGTAAATGCTTCTTTTTTATCAGTAAGTTAGGCAATGAGATGGAGAGAGATTTCCAGAGCTAGTAGTTTAAAATACCATGAATTTTGAGCTTATAAATAAGTTACAGGTCTAGCTGACGTCATGTTTTATCAGTACCTTCCTTGCGCTGTCAGGCATTGGATGTTTTTTTTGGTTGGTTGTCTCTGTTTTGTTTTCTTTTTGTAGTGATGTACCTGGTCAGCAGATTAATTTGGTTCTAATGAAGTCCCTGGATGTGCTGGAGGACTGCTGCTTTGACACCAGTCTGGAGTATAAGTGGGTTTCCTTCATTACTTATTATACTTTATTTTGAGCTCCACCTTTTTAACTCATGCTTTTAGTCCTTAATTATGCACTGGAGAGTATAACAATAGGATAAGGAGACAACCTGTTTTGAATACTTCCATAGAATAACCAGCTCATTCCGGCTGAAAAAGCCCTTTGGAATTCCACATGACTCAGTCATGGACTTGGACTACATTGCCCAAGGCTTTACAGTCAGAGTTTGAAATGCCCTCAGGGGTGGAGGCAGCACATTGTCTGTGGACCCTGGCTCTGCTTTTGGACTGTCTTTCTCTCCATGTGAACATCTGATGCTTCAGCTTGTGCCCACTGCCTCTCGGCCTCCCACCATGTAAGAGCCCAGACACATTTCCTTAATTCTTTCCTGTCATTGCTTGAGATACTGCTCAGTGCTCCTCAAGTCATCCCTTCTCACGGCTGAACCAGCTGTGGTCCCACAGCCACTGCTCACTGGGTAAGGACTCCAGCCTAGCTGCCTCTGCAGCCTCCCATGAAATTCTAGTTTTGTTGATGTCTTTTCTGCATTCAAAGCAGTATTATAGGTATGTTGGTGAGCACAGAGCAGAGGAGAAGGATCATCCTTCCCCTAGCTCTTGTGGCTGTATCCTAGTCATGCTACCTGTGCACTGCTGGCCATCACTGGGTGCATGTCTGGCTTCAACTCAGCTTGCTGCCCACCAGTGCCCAAGGCTGTCCCCTAGTGCTGACACACAAGGCCTCTAGTCCCAGCCTGTCTGTTTTCATGTGCAATACTCTGAGTTGGTGCTTGTTGAATGTCAAGATGTTCTGCTGATTTATTCCTCTGTCCCCCATCTCTTTTAAGTGAGCATGTCCTTAAATAAATAAATAAATATAAAACCCACTTTATGTTTTTTCCATACAGTCCCTAGAATGACATGAAAAGGAGTAATAACTACCACTGCTAATCTCTGCCAACCCACAAGTAAAAACCTTTGGCATACATAAAGAACCATACAGTCTTGCTCACAGCCTGCTGGCTGTGAGGGGTAGGGTTGCTCATCACATCTGCATGTTTGTTCATGAAAGATTTTTTGAAAGTCCTCCTTTGGTGCTCTTGGGTGGTTGCCAAGGTTTTCAGTAATGTTGAGCTGCTTTTATGCTGGAATCTGTCAGTGGAATATACATGTGGTGTGTACAATATAGTGTGAGCTCCAGGAGCAGCTGCCTCGCATGGCAAATTTATGTGGGAGAACTAGGCCATTAATTTAACAGCTGTGGATGGCATGTTGAATATTGAATAAAAGAAATATATTTTATTTAAGCAACTGAGGCTGTGCCTCAAGAAGAAGAGTGGCCCACCAGCAGGGCAAGAAATTATTGAAAGGCATTGCACAATTACTAGGATTGGTAGACCTGGAATAATGGAACAATAAAACACTTCTGCCAGTTGCTGTTAGACAGCTAACATAACATGGTAGTGTGTTTCTTCCACAGTAGTCATTTTCCTTTCAGATCAGGGAAGGAACCGCAGTATCTTGAGTGACTCAGTATGGATGCATAAGGTTTTCTTTTATTTTGAACACTGCTCTGCCCTGCTCTTCCCTATTCAAAGGAAACAGTAATAATTTCCATTTCCCTTTACCCTCCTTACTCCAGGAGACTTCCTGAAAAACTGTGAGGAGTCAGAGCTGTACATTATTGGGCTGTGAACCTGTATAGCTTACTGAGGATTTGTGTTGCCTGTTGAGTGGCACCGAGTGAGAGACACTCAGTGCAGAGAGGCTGTACCAGCTGTACTCCTTTGTTATACCTGTTGCTATTTGTTTGTGAAGCCTGTTAGCTGGAGATCAATGCTTCACAGAAAAACCAAGCCAGACTTCTGGAGCAGCAAGAGGCTGCCAGAAGAATACGAAACAATGGCAAGCAGGAGAGTGAAGATTGAAGAGGGGGAGTAGTTTTCTTATGGTGGCTATGGTTTTTAAAGTTTAAGAGTAAGCTGGTGTAATATGAGCATTCTCTGTGAGCAAAGAAGTAATGTAAAGGTGTCAATGGTGCAAACTACTCCAAATTTTGTGTTTCTGCACTTGTAAATTGCTATTCCAAAGGAAGATCCTTTCCAGCCTTTTGATCCAGTGCAACATGGGCATGGCCAGCTGTGGGACATGAGTATTACACTGATGATCTCACTAGTGTTTCACCCCTGCTAAACTGGTGATACTCTTTTTTCCTAAAAACAGGCTGCCAGTGTTTTGGGTGTAGGTTTGCAGAGCAGTGAAGGTGTGGGATTCAACATTGGCTGGGCTCAGGCTGCCCCCAGCAGAAGCCAGGGCTCCCCACACCCTGATGCTCTGTCAGTATAATAGTCAAAATGTACTGGGAGATCTGAGATACCATGTGGGTGATACAAGGTGGCTGAGTGAAAGCAATTGTTAGTTAAAAAAGGGAGAGCAAAGTGGGTGAAGTTTTAGTCTTGCTTCAGCCCTCACTTATGTTTTGAGTTTCTATTAAGAGTCAATAACATAAAATACTGTAGCTGTAATGAGAAATTCCATTTTCTTTCTGTGTCATTTTGTCAACAAGCAGTAGTGTAAATTTGGGTGTAGGGCTCTTGTGTGTAAGCCATGTCCCTATTTTTGTTGGCTGTTCATGAATTCAGATACACTTATCTGATAGTTGCTTAAAAAGGTTTGTTAGATTTTCTTTACTGGAGAAAGATACCACTGCCAAGACACCACTCCAAGTCTTCAAGCCATGCTCAATCATCTTGATCTCCAGTTACTGTAAAACATTAGCTTATAAATATGACTGAAGTTATTCTCAGAAGTTTCTCTTTTCTCAACTGAGTAAAAGCAGTAACTTTTCCCATTTATAAGCTGGGTAAGAGAAGCTTAAAAGGGTGCCTAAGATCCCAACCACATTCATTTGATTGCTCACTACCCACTATGTGCAGTGTCAGGGAGATGTGCGATGGGGAAAAAAATTATCTCCAGATAAGTGTTGTTTCTTTCAGCTCTTGTGGCTCTGTGCCAGGGAGATCACCATCGGAACAGTCTGGTATGCTTTAATATCTCATTATGACAGCCAGAACTGTTTGGGAGTTTTCTGACAAAACTGGTAACTTGGAACTCGCCATGGACATGCAGGTGCAGAGTTTATTGAGAGTTCTCTGGTCCACAGTGACATTTCTGGTAAAATCTGATCAAGAGGCAGAGACGATGAAGCTGTTTGTGCCAGCTGCCCTATTAAATTATATGCTTTGAAGCTATGTTTTTGTTGCAGTGTTAAGTGTCCTCAGCATCAATTAGTTAGTGGTGCTGGATATGTCTGCCCTGATGAAGCTGATCCTCTGCGCACATGCATATGGAACAACTTCTTGTAACAATCTGACAGCATCAGATTCTAATACGGCCAGTGAATCTCCATTTTGTATGTTTAACTGGGATGTCAGAGTTGATGTTCAGGATAGAAGTCTGGATCCATACTTCCTTCATACTAGGTGGTGTACTTGTTGAGGCTGTTGGTTCTTCAGAGGCAGAAGGAATAATGAGATTGTATATGTAGGATTTATTAGTTAAATACACATTTTCCTCTTATGTTCTTCATTAATCCTGTGTTTCTTGAAAAGCATGTGTGAAATAAAAAACATTGGTAACACTGACTGTGGTAAGTCATTCTCTGTGCTAGTTATCTGGCAAGGCCAAGGGATTTTCTTGCCCTGTGTTGGGGTTTAAAGAGAGTTCAGAGCAGCCAAAGCATACTTAATTCTTCTTTTGTTTTCTCTTACAGCACTGGATGTATTTTAGGAGTAGGACTTGTTCTTTCATTCATGAGTCACAGTAGCCAAACAGAATCACGAGTGCACGTTTCTGCTTCTTTGCGAAAACTCTGCAAATACATGGACAGCAGTGGGGACCAAAACAGATTGGTCCAGGAGGTATGACTTATTTTAACACAAATTTTAAATCTTCCTTTTACTTTGTTGCCTCCCTTTAATAACTGCAGTTAATAACTGAAGTTTTTTTTAACTACTATTCATAGTACTTGAATGCTTGATTTCTGTTTTTTCTTTTACAATATGTGGATTTGTATCTGCTGAAAAACAGTGACAATAAAATAGTCTGTAATGCTGCACAGACATTAGGAAACTGCCTGAAAAGAAAACAGACTTAATTCTTTGAGGGACTTTATTAATTCCTTAATCCCAAATTGAATTGTTGAAAATTGGGTCTTGAGTAACTATGGATATGGGTCTTTTATATACAGTTGTTTGCTTCTCATCTGATCTAAGAGAGCGCAGACAGCAAGTTACTCTCAGGGAGAACCTTAATGCTCCTTTCCTCCTTCAATATGCTTGTGTAGCCTTCCTTGAAAGCTGCCATCACTAGCTAATGTGAATCTTTTGCCTGTGCATTCTGCTATGACACCATTTGCTGTTCCCTTTGTAAGTATGTTTGAGGACTTAAACTGAGCTCTGCTAAGTTTGAGCATGCATTTCAGGATTTTTTTTTCCAGGTTATGTCCTGTAAGTTTTGACACAGTCCATGCACTTAGCAGCCTATTTGTACATGATGTATGTAAGCCTGTGGCAGTTGAACAGCTGAGTTGCATAATCCTGCTTTTCCTAAGGGAGTTAGAGATTGATAGTATTATTCTCTTCCCTCTCTTAGTATTGTTCTGAAAGCTCTTTATGGAAGGTCTTCTTGAATGGAGTTTAACTTCTGTGGCAGTACATATGTGTTGGGGGTTAGTCTTTTGCAGTTTATGGTTCATGCATTAAAATGGCTTACAGCTATGAAATAATTTATCTGTTCCCAGACATCTTCAGCTGCATTACTGAGCTTAACATTGAGTTCATTACAACAACTTTGGAGATTAAAGACAGCAGCTGTTTAACATTGTGAGATAGTTTGGGTTGAGAAGCAAAACCTACCCTTTTCAATTAAAATCTCTGTAAGGAATTGTACAGATAATGACATGAGTAAAGTTTGGCCAGCACCCTAGGATGAATGCTACTGTTTTTATGAGATACACTAGAGGCTCTCTCAGAGCTATAAATGGCTGGGATATAACCCTGTACTTGAGGGCTAGTTTTGTCCAGCTGCAGCAAGAGGTACAGTCTGAGCCTTACTAGCTCCAGATCAGATTGTCAGTCTTGCAGGGTAGGTAGGTGCTCTCTGCTTTCATTTTGGTCGTGTGTTCTTCAGCTGCTTAACTTTGGCACGGAGAGGTCAAACAGTTAGCATACTTGCCTTCTTGCTTTATTAATAGTTCAGACTTCATTTCCTTATTGTGCATGACTAAGGCAGAAAAACAGAAAAGTATTATTCCTGGTGAATCCTTCTGCAAGGACAAGAGTCTAGTGTTGTGGGCTGTGTGTGAGACACAGTTCCACTACGTGCGTATTTTCTGGCCTGGTGGACCTGCATGTAGCCCTGATGGGGCCACAGCAGGCTAAGTATGCTTATATAAACAATGATCAGATAATTGTGTTGAGAATACCTACATTTGTTGGATGGTCAGGAGTTTGAGTTCTGTAAAATCGGAAGTATTTCCAAGCTTTAGTTGTATTTGTTTAACATCAATGAAGAGTCTTTCAAAGAGAGAATAAAACATTGGAAAATACAAATTGAAAACGCTATGTCTTCTTATCATGCTGGTATGTTATGCAATGTGAACATTATTTGATCAGACACTAATTAACAGAATTAGGCAGTTAAATGCCACCCTGATGCCCGATCCCATCAGATCTCAGAAGCTCAGCAGGGTCAGCCCCGGTTAGTACTTCAATAGGAGACCTCCTGGGAATACCGGGGTAGGTATGTAGGTTCTAGTCCTGAGGACGTCACTGTCACTGTCCAAGCTTGCTTGGCCGTGGCAGATGAACCTCAGGAGTTAAAGGGTGGGGCCAGTTCTGCACATGCTGTGCCTCACCTAAAAAATCCACTGTGCAGGCTGAAAGGGCACACCCACGTGGGGAGAGCCCTGCCCAAATCTTCATTCGCGAAGCCCAGCCTTGGTGGTGATGATGATGATGGTGATGGTGATGATGATGATGATGAATTAACAGAACTAAATATTCTTTTTGTTTCAGGTGCTAGCCTATTCAGTGGCCTGTTCCTGTGTCTCTGCTTTCAGTGTTGGAATAATAGAAGCAGCTGAGGCTGAGGAGGCCATGAGCAAGCTATGGACCTTAGCACAAAATAGTCAGCAGGTGTTGGGGCTTTGCTTCAGTTCTGTTTTTCTCTTACTTCTTTCACATGGCATTCTACTTTACCCAGACTATAATTCAAGAAAATTATATTTATCTAGTTTTATCATTAACTAGTATTAAGTGTGTTGTGCTTACTATGCAGTTCCAAGACTACCACTTGATTCATTGTTGCATTGCCTACGATGTATGGCAATTATCAGCCATGGCCATGCCACCCTGACTCCCGATACTGTCAGATATTGGAAGCTAAGGAGGGTCAGGCCTGGTTAGTACTTGGATGGGAGACCTCTTGGGAAGGCCTTAGGCCTGAGGACTTCACTGTCCCTGTCCAAGCTCGCCTCAGCCGTGGCAGATGAGCCTTAGGATTTAAATGGTGGGGCCAGTTCTGCGCATGCTGAGCCTCACCTAAAATATCCACTGCGCAGGCTGGAAGGGCACACCCACATGGGGAGAGTCCTTCCCAAATCTTCATTCGCGAAGCCCAGCCATGATGAGCAGTTACTAGATATGAAATGAAGGCAGGTTTTATGTTTTTAATTGCATTTAGAAGGGAAGTTAGTACTTTTGAGTTCTTCATGTCTTTAGTCCCTGCATTCTGACAAGTTTTGTCTCTTTTATACCATGTTTCTTCCAATTCTTTTTCTTGGTAGGAAAATGCATCATCTGTGCCCTTCTGAAGTTTTGCTTTCCCTTTGCCTCCAGACGGTGTATCATAACCATAGCCACAACTTTGTTCAAGTATATGTTTCATCCTTAGGGTACCCCTAAAAATGCCAAAAATAACCTCTATATTTTAGTGGAAATTCTTTTCTGTTAAATGTTTGCCTAGAAGTGAAGGAGCCAGGGAGAGGCAAACATTTGGAATCAAAGCCTGGTGTGACACTAATCAGCTGTTCAGAATGTTTGTCTGAAAACCAGGAAATCAGGACAAAGTACCTAAGCTACAGCTTTATATCTTCATTTTAGAAAGTCTGCTCTAAAATAAAGACTCTATGTGCCAAAGATCACTATTTAATCTCAGAAAATCTCATGTCATTTGACATGAGAAAACACTTGAAATAAGCAAACAATCCAGTATTTTGGACAATGACATTTCTCCTAATTTTTGGGAAATAATAAATATTTAAGTTAAAAAGAATACAGAATCCTTTGGAAGATCTGGGTTTTTTAATGTGTCCTTTTTATCTTACAGTCATACAGTTTTGCTTTAGCTTTGGGCCTAATAGTACATGGATTGTCAGCTTGTGGTCATGGGAAAGCTGAAGATCTGAGTAACAGACTAATGCCAGCCTGGATAAAAGTTGTGCTTGCAGAGGTGAAGGCATTTGAATTCACACCCTGGGTTTTGTACTTGTTTTGGGTTGGGGTTTTTTGAGGAGGGAGGGGACAGTGTGTAAATTAGAATTTACTGTCGGGACATCATTTTCATTGCTTCTACAGAGCAATGCTAGGAAAAGTTATGACTACCTGAACACACTGTTCGATTGATACTTGGAAGTAAAAATACATCTTTGAGCTGTTTGCCAAAGGGGAAAAAACTTATTTCTCTTCTCCTCAGATGGTTTATGAGAAATGCGTATCTCAATGAGATCTTAATTTGGACATTTTTACTGATTTGGAACAATGTCAAAGGATTAAATCTAAGTTATTAAATGAAAAAGTCTTATCAGATTAGATGTTGCTTGTCAAAATTAGACTAAAAGAGTGGTGATATATATTGCTTTAGTTGTTAAAATAATTTTAATTTATCTTATTAGAAAAATTAGGTGTTTGAAATCAAACTCGAAACTTGCACATTAATATTGCAGCTGAAGGTAAGTATCAATAAAGAAACAATGTTTTAGATTTGAATTGCACTGGTGTATTTTGTGGAATATAGACTGTGCTAGGCAAAAAGTGTTTGTCAATTAATCATGATTTCAGATATGGAGGAGTGAGAGGGAAGCTCCATATAAAGCCTTCATGTAGCAAGAGGGGGATAAGTATTATCTACCTTGCTGGAGTCTGACCTGAAAAGGATGTTGGGATGAGAGGTGTACAAGTGATAATAGTCGTGGGTTTTAAGTTGGAAGAAATAAGTGTTTTGTCCTACAGTAGTTTTGTGTGATTGCATTGACTCACTTGTCCTGAATTATGCTTCCAGGGTTCTCCAACAATGGAGCGTCTGGCTGCTGTCAGTGGGCTGGTTGCACTGGTGGGCTCTGAAGGAGGCCTGATACAGGTGAGAACATGCAAGCAAATAGTACCTTAATCCTATGGAGAAGTGTGGCTTTAAGGCAAGATGGAATGCATTTTCTCCATTCTTACAGCAGGGGTTATATACCAGGGCATCACATTTTTGCAAGAATTCATGGTGGGTACAAACCAAGCAATACTGAATTGCAATGTATAAAATTGGGTCTGTTCCCTTTTCCCATCATATAGACCATGTGCATGGCACTGGGGAGAAGTTTTCAGCCATGTACATTTTCTCCTTTTCTCTTCCACTTCCCCACAAAAAGGCATGTGTGCAAATGTAATCTGTCTTTTCAGGATCTGTTCTCTGTTTTGTTGCTTCTTTTTTTTTCTCTTACAAAAATTCAATTTTTTCTTTGGCAGCTGAAGTCTGAGAGTGTTCAGTCCTCACAGTTTCAAAGTAAGCTGAATGAAGTCATCAGAACCCTTACACAGGTAAGAAGGTGGCTTCTCTTTCCTGCTTTGAATAATGCACTAGTGTAGTGTGACACCTTGCACAAACAAACCAAATCTGTTTGAAGAAACTACATAATGTCTGTGTCCAGCTTGAATGAGGCAGTGTAGGGAAATTTTTCTAACTAGTGGTTTATTGTCTCAACAGATAATCAGTTTCTCAGGACAGGTTGGCCTTCAGACAAATGCAGCAAGACTTCTGGGATGCCTTCACATGTCCTCTTTGTCTTCTACCCAGAACAGGGCATCTGGTAAGATGATTTATTATTGCTGCTTAAAGAACATGTAGAAATAGCATATCGCTAAAAGGACAGCAAGGGACACATTAGATAATACAGGCTGGACATGGCAAACCAATTAAGTAACATGACAGCCTTTGAATTGGAGATCTCATGGTCCTGTATGCCAGACCTGAAGGTTAGGATATGAAGCAGGAATCAGTGTGATGAATAAGATCCCCCACATCTGCTTTTACTTACCGTATCAAAGTAAGGTTCTAGGTTGTTCCTGTCAAACTTCTATATTGCTTCTTTATTTTTTATAGGATAAACTGTAAAGAGGTTTTATACTACATATGGCATTTGTGTTTGACATACACATTATCCATTCTGTGCCTTGAGAACTGATTAATCTACTCTTTGTTCTAGTACTTCCCACTGTATGAAGAAGTCCATACTTAAAAACTAATCCATAACAAGAACAAGGTGACATTTTAGAAAAGTTTTTCTAGAAAATACCTTCTCTGGTTAGCTGAAGTGAAAAAACTAGTATTGTGTGCTTTCAGTGTAGTCACTTTCTGGTGTTGATTCAATATCCATTGGTAAAATAAAGGCAGGATTACATCATTGATGAAATACCAGTTACATGCACAAACTAATGAAGTTGAAGCTATTCACTTTGGTGACAACCAAGTTGGGAACCAATAATACAAAATATAGATAGACCTAATCACAGAAAAAGAGATTGTCAGGGTTTCTGCATTTGTATAATCTTGACACATGTGCCAGAGGTTAGATATGGAATATCTCTGTTGCATTAACCTTGCTAAAATTTTTAAGCTCTCCCTTTCAAAGCTCAGCTTGCAGTGCCCAATATGTTTTTAAGGAAGTTCTTATCCCTGGCTTTTCAGTTGGTCAAGGGATTTGTTTCAGATCTGGCACGTCTCACCACCAGAAATGCTTACCTTCCCTTGGAAGTGGACAGGCCAGTGCATTTATCTGTCTTGTGGTCTACATACAGTCACCTACAGAATTCGTTAACTCAAACATGGCTCAGTTTGGCCTTTAAAATTACATGGGAGCAGAAGGTTATAAATTTTTGTTGATGATGTTTTAGAATATAAAGTCTTTTTGTCTTCACAGTTCCTCCAGATTTTAGCTACTTACCTGTAAACAGCTTTATCAGGGCAGCCATTGACTTTGCCATTGAAAGTGGAAAAAAAGGTAAGGAAAGATCAAACTGCAATATCCGTCTGGGAAATTTGTTATTACTAGGCAGGATGACCTTAATGACCTGCTTTTATTTGCTAAGAGAACTTTTCTAAATACTAATTTGAATGTGTCCAATGTGGGATATTTAAACACAAAAATGAGTAACACTCTAAAAGATAAGGTAGAATTGTGGAGTTAGGGCTTTAGTTTTCTCCATTTTATTTTTGACTTTTAAACCCCTTTCCCTTTCTGTGGATGAGATGATGTATCTTGCCTGTGGGAATGGAAGTCAAATCACTTTAAGCGTTGGCTTGTTTCCTTGGGAATACTCCATTGTCAGGCCAGCTTTATACTGCCTCTCATTTCAGTGATCCTAGGTTAAAACTCTGTGTAACAGAGTAATATTCTAATAGATTGCTGCTATGTGTGATAAATGCAAAGGAGCCCGAAGGAAGTATGGTCTTACATGAGGAAGGCTGCTAAAAGGTAGATGTCTTGGAGTGAAATCTTAAGGGAGGTAAAGCAGGAGGAATTATTCCTGTGTGGAGCTTAGTGAATGTACTGCTGTCCTAAGAAGCAAGTTTTGCTTTGAAGGGAGGTCAAAATTGCTCATGCTTTGCCTCCAGGAGAACTGTGTTAATGCTCTATGTTGAAGTAAGATTAGTGCTTTTCTGACAATTCTTGTGGTCTGCACCTACAGAATGAGGAAGGAGAGCAGTGTCAGAAAACTTTACTGTTCTCCCAATAGCAAATGCAAAAATACTGCCTTACTAGATGAGGAATATCTGCAATTAACTCATAAGTTAATAACTCAAGAACAAGGAACCAGAAGTTTTCTGTATCAGTAAAAAAAGCTGTTTTAGACAAATACAGCAGTTCATTATAAACAAGACCGAACTAATTCTCAGGTGCAAAAGGAAATAAAGATTTCATTATGCTTTCCAGTTCTTCACTACAACTTGAACTTCTGTGCAGTGTTGACATTTTTTTCCTGAGCTGTGCAGCAAAATGTTCTGTGTATGAAATTCAGGTTCTGATTGAGTCTTCTGTTCTAGGCCCTGAAGCCATCCCAGCTGAGCTGGTGAAAGTAGCACTGGCACCCATTGCATTAGTTGGAGAAAGCCATCAGTATCCACCTGTAAACTGGGCTTCTGTTCTTTCTCCTTTGATGAGGCTAAACTTTGGTAAGATTAATAGTCTTCTATTAAGTCTTTTTTATTTGTCACAAGACTTCTTCAGTAATGCAGCTTTCACTAACTTCAGAGCCTACTTCAAGACTTGAAGTTAGTGCAGTGATTAAAGTGTTTATTATGCTTTGAAGACCAACTTTTTATTTTTGCAAACATACTGTGTTTGTGATCACCATGTGGACACTGTTTTAACTCAAGAAGAAACTAAAGAAGATCAGACCTGAGAAGTTTATAGGAGTATTGGAAGTTCCCTAAAAACTGGTGAAAGTAGACTGAATATTTCATTTGAATTATTTACAGTAAGAAGAGCCCATCATGAAACTCAACTCATTGTATCCTGTTTTCAGTACCTGCTAAATGCTAGGTCCAGTGTTCATGTCAGAGGCTGCAGGCAGCTTTTTCACACGTTTGAACTGCTTGGTGGTTCATCTAGCTATCACTAGTTTTAAATACACCTTCTACTAAAGTCCACTGGGTGACAGTTTTAAGAATAATTGACATAATTTCCTATTCTGAGCTGTGCAGTCATTATGAATAGCTGAAACTTGTTAAATATATGGGGGATTTTTTTTTTTATTTGTGTTTTTCATTTAGGAGTCTTACTTTTGTAAATCAGGGAATTTCCACAGGAAGCAGTACATTTGTTTTGTGTCTGGTTTTACGTTTCAGGCAACATCATAGTCTACATTTTTATGCATAATTTTCCTTGACCATCCCTCTGTAGTGTTGTGGAAGTTGCACACCCTTCTCTAGATTATATATGCATTCAGAAATAGGTCTTTCTGTGTGCTAATGAGCAATATTCATTTTGTACTAGAAAGTGTAATGCAGAACAATTGTATTATGACCTAATAGTCCACCTAGAAACGTGATACTTTTACACCCTTTTTTTCTGCTGCAGCTGTATCGTGAATATTTTTATTAAAATTAGACTACATGCTTAATTCTGTCTGATACTCTGGGTTACTTACTCATGTCTGAGAATTCATGACTTCTTTTGTGAACCTGAAGTGTTTCATAGATTCTACTGTGAAGATTTCTTCATTTATAAATATGGAAGACAGCAGATTGCTTTCACATCCTACAGTGTTTATTGCAGGGTTTATTGCAGCTGTAGTTGCACAGAAACAATATAACAAGATTGAGAAAGTATATGTTTCTTATTTAGTAGTCTTAGGCAAATCATGCATCCTATGCATCGTAAGACATATAATCTGTGTCATAGTTCAAGATACAGACAGTTTTTTTAATTGGCATCTTGTGAAAATTTCACTCTGTCCAGACTCTGCAAATTACTTGTCTTGTATAAGGTATTTTATTTCCAAGAGCCTGACACTAGACCCTTAAGTCTTTGCTTTGTTCATGCACTAATTTTAGTGAACTTTATAAAAGTCATATTATATTGATTGCCTCTTTCATTACTGAAAAAACATTTTAACTTGCAAAGCACCTATTTAAGCTTTATGCTGACATATAACAGTAAAGGGTCTTCTGTCTAATGGGTCAAATGCCAGTATAATGCTTAAATTGTTTGTGGTCATGAACTGTATGGAACCCATGTCATTGCTCAAAGTACCTCTTCATCATCTTTATGACCAGTTACTCTATTGAGTAACAGACTCCACCAGTCCTTATGGGCACTTTAAAGAAAAAACAGCAAGGATTTCAAAACCATCCTGACATCTATGCAGAGTAAGTTCTTCCCATGTGCTAATCTAGAAAATGTTGCAACCAAGCGCCCACAGCAGTAATGGTGACTAACCTCTGTTTGTGACATATTACATCGACAGAGTGGGGTACATGGAAGAGTAGAAACATATGAACAAATGCTAATTACTCCTACATTTGACAGGAAGGGATATGGACTCATTTTTCCCTCTGTGGATTAAATCTTGCCTCTTTTTGTCAAGGAGGGTTTTTTTACTTTTCTTAGCGTTCCCACATTTTTGTTCTTGAGTGAATTGGAATTAATTGTACAGATACTGAGATTTCTTCCTGAAAGAGCGTGAATGCGAAGAGGATTCTTCTAATGTGTATGTCTTAAAAGCTTTAAGTAGCATCTCTAGAAAAATAAGTTTTAATGTAGTGCTCTAGTAGAACAATAGCCCTCCTCTATTTTATGACTTCAGAACAAATATAAAGAGAAAATAATTTCTTTGCAACTTATGTTTATTTTCTTCTGTTGTAGGTGATGAGGTAAAACATCTCTGCCTTCAACTGGCTGTGACTCAAGCCCAGTCATCTAAAAATGCAGCAATGCTTTTGGGCATGTGGGTGGCACCTCCTCTTGTCTACAGTCTCAGTGTACGTACGTCAGAAAATTTCTGGGAGCGCAACACCTCTTTTCTGTAAAGTTCCTTGGTGATGATGTTTAGGATGTATCACCAGAAAAGGATTACTGGGTTCAGAATTTTTCAGAAATATTTATAGTGAGAAAATATTTATAGTGAGAAAAAGGTATTCTGGGGCCTTGAAATTCATTCTTCTTCACTAGCTAGGAACATTAAAGGTGCTATGACTACCATACTTCTGTCCTTGGCTGTCTAGACGGTCACATGCAGTGGGCACTATGTAGTAAAATTGTTCTTCCTGTACAGAGATGGGGTATTTAGGGTTAATTGAAAGTAAGTTCCTTAGTTTTCAAGGAAAATAGAATATTGACGTTTGAACTTTTTAATTCAAACAATTCAAAGTGGGAGGAATAAGTGACAGGTATTTATGGTTTTGAGTGCTTTTTAAGTGGTTTCTCGGCGACTCTTTTATAATTTCATCCTTTATGACAGTAGTTCAAGGTCAGTGAAGAGCTAGAATCTGAAACTGAGCAAAAGCTTTTCCTTTTCAGATGAAAACTCTGAAATACCTTTTCATGTCCCTGTCCGTGTGGATGCAACATGTTGCAGAGGACAAACTGCAGTCTTTTACAGAAGTGCTTCTGATACAACAATTTGAAGTGAAGAACCACACAAAACTCCCAGAAGTTTGCCAGTGTGTTCTACATGGGCTCATCCAGGCAATGAAACTTCCCAACCCTGCCCAGTTTTGCTGGAGCTTTCTGTGCCAGGCTGTGGAGAAAATATATGAGCTTCTTCCAAATGAGGTTCAGGTAAGGAGTAAGTATGAAGTATATGAACATTGTGGTTAGATATTTTTAGTGGTGCTAAGTCCCATCTTTTGCACTGACCCATCTGATTTGAAATATGAATTAGTTGTAATTATAATAGTTAAGATAGCAGCATAATTTCCATTCAAGTTACTTTTGGTTACTTTAGAATATGACATTGTGAAACCAATTTAATGTATGCTTTTCCCTCATAAGTGATTTGGTAATGGAAAAATACAGTATTAGTGCTGAAATAAATATTCCTGAAACAGAAGCAGAGAACAATCAGAAGGCTTTTTTTTTGCCCACAGAGGAGTCAGCTTCTCACAGTGGTTTAAAGAAACTATCTAACTATAGAAAATACCTCCAACGAGGAGCACTTTTTCATTAAAAATAAAACAAGCTCTTTGAAGGTATTCAAATCTTATGTAATGAAGTACATTGAATTCCCCAGAAAATACAGAATTTCTAAAAAAGACTGAGTAAAATGAGGCTAGAGGCTAGATTAGTTATTCATCATTATCATCAACAAAGCTCCTTGAAATATGGAAATAGACATTTTAACCTCCATTTACTTTTCTCTTTGCAGAGAGCAGAACTGGAGATGTATATTGATGTAGCAAAATGTATCTCAGAAATGGCTGATGCGGAGATTGATCGCATTGTCCAGATTTCAAAGGTAATTATGTTTGAATTCTGGTCTTTTATCACCAAACCACATGATACAAGCATACCTTATCATTTTCCTGTCACCAGACTGTTTAACTTGTTGAGAGCATTAATTGTCGTATCTGCTATGCAAGTAAGAGTGTTCTGGATCTAATCTGCAGGCAGCAGAGAGAAGGAAAAGTGAGAAGAACCCATATGCACAACTTTCTCAAGGCAGCTGAAATACTGCTGATTTCACCTGTGAGCTTTGAGCTTGCGAGAATCTTAAATAAGTTGGTCAGGTAGGGACTGGCCTCCTCTCCCAGGCCCCTAGTGATAGGACAAGACAGTCTGAAGTTGTGCCAGGGGAGGTTAGGGTTGGGCGCTGGGAGGAATTTCTTTACAGAAAGGGTGATTGGGCATTGGAATGGGCTGCCCAGGGAAGTGGTGTCCCTGGAAAGACTGGACAATGCACTTAGTGCTGTGGTTTAGTTGACAAGGTGGTGTTTGGTCACAGATTGGAGTCAGTGATCTCAGAGGTCTTTTCCAAGCTAACTGATTCTGTGATTCTGTGAAGTTATTTCTGTTAGCTGAATAGGTATGGTGTTAGTTCTGAATCCCAGGCCAGTGATGCAAACGGGAAACCATAGTCCTCTTTGGTTAAGATAACAACCTCCTTGAATGCATCCTGATGACTAGTTGTCCTTGAACCGGTGGATCCATGCTTCTGTTAAAAATGTGAAATAATTGACTGAACATCCTTTGGTTCTTGACTCTGGCTGTATTTGCATTCACAGTCAGAATGTTACCTGTTGGATAAAATGGCTAGAGATGACTGTGGAATAGGAAAGCTTTCAACTTCTAGCTCACTAGTGGATTCAGTTCACAGTAGAATTCTTAGCAGCTGAAATGCTAAGCAAGTGACCTGTGTGGAAGGACTTGATGGTTTCAGATCAGGCTTTTATAAACAAACATTCATGACTTTAAGCCATGCTGTTCTGTTTGCTAACAAACTCACTAGAGAATCAAGCATTCAAATAGTTAGGGAAGCTGAACTGTCATTACCTTGCATTTTTTAGTTCTTATTCCCACACTGAAAAACACCATTTAAGAAAACCTTTCTTTTTGTTGTCAGTGCAATGAATCTGTCTTGCAAGAAGAGTTGAGTCTCCCCAACTGTCAAGCTGACTTATCTCAATTTAAAGGGGAACATAAAATTTAAAGCAATATTGAAACGAACTGTACTGAGTTGTGCTTTGCTGGACTATTTGAAACAGTGTCAAGTTCAAGTAATATGTGCAGTCTTCTGTTTAATAATATATCTTGAGGAAAATGAGCCTACTAGATATTCAAGGAATTTCTTATATTTTTATAAAGAGAAATGCAGCATTTAACATGTTGGGTTTTTTTAGTTGCATTTACAGAACAATATAGAGAAGGCCACATTCACGAAAATGTACTTAGTTTCTCAAGGCAGACTGCCTCTGATGAACTTGGATGCTGTGATTGACACTGTGGCAGGATATCACCAGAAAGAAAATATTTTATGGATGCTCTTGTGTACGTCTTATCATGCTCGTATTATGAGACATGAAAACACAGGTAAGATCAGGCTTAAAGAAGAATCAACAGCACAGTCAGCAGATACTGATGAATCTACACGGATTCTTTTAAGATAATCTTAAGATGTTTAACCCAAGTGTTTCCAAATTTATCCATATTAGAAACTGCTGTCTTCAGAATTTCTGTAGTATTCAAATACTTGTATCAAACATTGCTTCTATGATTTTTCCAATTCTTTATTTTTCCATGGTTCAGCTACAGGTTATTTATTTCATCAAGGTGATTTACAGACCAGAGTTTTTACTACATCTGTGTATCCCACTCTTTTCAGTCTTTCACTGTAAGGTAGTGCAAGGTCATAAAGGTATATACTACCTCAGAGACCTTTAATAGTACAACTCTACTAACCTTCAGATCTAATATCTGACTTAGTGGTATGTGACACCGTAGGTGGGAGGTTGTGCCCACGAGACTGGCTGAACCAGGGAGATGGCCTGCTTCTGTGAAAAGGTTGCACTGAATTAACACAGGAAACAAATCTAGTGGGTTAATGATTTGGACTGGCTCAGCTATGAGTGATGCAAAAGAAGTAGGAGAATCACATGGAAAGATAAAGAAGGAAGAAACAACAGAAGGAGGCAACAATGAGGCCTCCTTATCATGGCAGAATGGTCTTTGTCTGCCTGTCTTCATAGAACAACCTTAGAGCATTATATTGCCAGATGCTGTAGCTGCCAGCTGTGTTTGAAGAACTTCAAACAACAGTGAGTTTTAAGTGAGTGAAGTGAGGCTTCTTTGGGTAAAAGAGGAGGCAGCATGAAAGAGGGGACTTATAAAGATTACATGGAAATGGCAGTGTATGAAGTGACATGGTGTCAAAGCTGAACATGATTATTAGTTTGTAGGAGATAGAACAGATTATGGACAGCAGTATCTGAATCAATGAAATATGTTCCATCCTTGGGTTGAATTGAAGGCTGATTTTATTTGCGTGCCTTGACCATATTTTGCTGATCTTCTCAATGTTGTAGGAGCTTTTTCACAGCACCCTGCACATTATTGCCTACTGTACAGTGACATCAGTGCTAGACTTAGATGAAGTACTGGGGCAAAAACTTGAGGGAGGCTTTAGGGTTCTATATTGGTCACATATAGGAGACTTGGTTAGTGGGACCTGCAGGCTGCCATTATGTGAAACAATTTTCACTCAGCTTTCTTTTTTCTATGTGTTCAGTGTGTTGCCTGCATTATAAGCAAAATTTCTGTGTGAGAGTGACAGTGTGTGTGTGGATCTCTTAAGGTCTGAGGTGATTGATGAAAGCATCCTTAAGGACCAGAGAGCCACCTGTGGAAGGTGTATGCCTTGTAACCAGTAGGATCTTTCCATGTATGTGAGGTGAACTACTGACCAATAGTGTACTGGCATGTTATATACAGGAGTAGATAAAAGTGAAGCTGTAACTAAAAATAAAGTCCTTTGTCTTCGGTGAAGCCTTCTTATCACACTGCAGCCTGAGTTGTCTCTGCCTCCTAGACCACCGCTAAGCTAACCTACTTTACCCCAACTAAGGGTGCCCCCAATAGTTTCTGCACTATTTAAGGGCACATATGTCTTCTGTCAGTGGCAACCATGAATCAAATGTGATAGTGGTGTTGGAAGTCATTGTTCTCCTACAGTCAGTGCTTTCTTTCTATAGTGATTTTCTGTGTTGCTTTTTAATTAAAAACAGTGCATTCTAGTGTTTTGTGTGAGTCAATGCTCTTCCTTTTTTCTAGGAGTTATGAAAAGAATGGACTGGCTGCTAGACCTAATGGGCTACATCAGAAATGTAGCATACAAGTCAATACCCCTACAAAATGTCGACCTTAAAGAGGTACATGCTGTGAAAATAATTTGGAAAAGGAGAAAAAGGAGGTTCTGATATATTTGATATTCTTCCTCAGTAATAAGTATTATTCCCCATGCTTTTGTGTTTTAGAAGATTGTGATCTTACCTCCAGAGAGAAAATCTCAATTTTTGTGAATGAATGTGTATTTAATAAATGAATGTTTATTTAAAACTCTTACATATAAATAATCTTGACATTCAAATTATAATAGAAGCTAAAGACAACTAAAGGAAATGATTACTTCAAAGTTACTGTATTTAGAATAATTGAAGGAAAATTCTGAATTCACTAGTAGAACTGTCTAAGCAGGTCAGAAGTGCATAGCTGCTGTTTCTGAGAGGGCTTGGGCAGTTTTTGTGAAACAATATTGTTTAAGTCTTGTGTTTGAGGACAAAAAATAAGCTGCTCTTTACATCAGGAAGGCATTTATTACATTGCTACAATATTTCCCTACCATTCATAGCACCGTAAGGGTGACCATCTCTGATTTCCCTCAAGAGGCAGGTTGTTGTGAAGAAGCGATTTCCCCACTTTAAATGAAATATGTTTCAACTTTAATATAAAGGATGATTTTAGAAGAGTGTGGTTTTGATTTTCTTTCTACAGACATTTCAGTTTGACTTTACAAAGAGGCTTATGCTGTTTCAAAGAATGGAGAATATCAAGAACTTTTTAGTTCTTGCATTTTGAGTTTTAGCTGAATTTTCAGGTGATTGTTTTGAAGAGCAAGTCACCACCTGGATTTTAGTCTTGGGTTTTGGGTTGTCTTCTTTTTTGGATGGATTTTTTAGTTGTTGTTCTTGTGGGGTTTTTTAATTGGGATTTTGCCCCACTTCTGTATATTAATTTTTGCCTTTTTCCTGTTTAGTGCATAGATTTTCTCCTGTGGGTGTTTGCAGCTTCTGTGGTGGCTTGGGCTGACCATGGTGCACCATTACTGCTCGGCCTCGGTGCTAACTGGTCACTATTGGAGCACCACACAGTATTACTGGAATTATCTGAGGATCTCATTGGCATGCACCCCACTGACAAGTTTGCTGTGCAAGAGACTCTCACTCTTCTTCCAAGCAGCATTTCCCTTTTGCTGGCTAAAGAGCCTTGGAAAGAACAAACACAGAAGGTAAAATTGTGTGTCATGGTAAGCATTTTACAAGAGTCAGAAAGCACCCCATTTTCAGTAGTCAGCTCAGGTCTTAGGTAAAGCAGTTATTAGCTCTTTTGCGTCTGAATTGTTATATCACTTTTCTTTATTTTTAATCAGAAGTGAATGTAGTTTCTCCAGTAAAATGGGAGAGTTGCAAAGAAAAAAAAAGTCCAAGGATGAGAATGAAACTCTTTAAAAGGTACAGTTGTGAGAGGAGAGTTGGGAGGTGCTGGTAGCAAGTCAGTCTTAAAAACACTGAAAAACAGATCCCCTAAGGTGGGACATACAACAGTGTCAATTTAGGGCAATCAAGGTTGGTCTTTGTAGTTTGTATCATTTGTTTTCAAGTATGAGTTGAAAATAAGTGTGGAAAATTGTGACTAATTTGGCCAACTGCTGTAGGTTACATGTAGTCCATATATGTGGAAATAATGTTATAAACCTATAGATTAATAGCTGTTTCATGCAAACCAGAATCTGTTAAAAGCTCATTCCTCTGAGCAGGTTCCTGTGCTCAGTCGCCACCGAAGTCAGAATTCAGAATGTGGGAGGAATGCAGAGACAAACTGTTAATGTGCAAGTGCTAATTAGGTTTTAAAGAAGAATTTGAGGTCTTGCCCTCAAAGTCATCCTTGTAAGTTTGAAATACCATGTTGTCCTCCAGACACCCCACACTGCGAGAGAAAAGCAGCAAAAAATAAGAGAGGCCAAAAGAGGAACAAAGGCAGTAAGAGTTCTGAAGGATTTGCAGTAGAACATTTGGACAGGAGACTGATAAGAAACAATCGTATTGATAGGTTAAAGCATGAACAGTCAAGATGGAGGCAAACTTTTTACTGTGCCTTCTTCTTTACAAAGCATTATTGCTGAGATAATGAGAAGAAACAAAGGGAATTTGAGATTCAGCTATGAGAAGAATTACACTGACAGTGAGATGTACTCCAGGGTGTTTGGGTACTTTGGACAGAAACTTCATTGCACACTGCCTCTGATTAGATAACTGAATTTAGCAGCAATCAGATGTTGCCTGTCAAACTGATGAGAATTTGTCATGTTTTGATACAGAGTCTCTTTAAATCAGATTTTCTTCATGTTTCAATCTTTAGTTTATTGACTGGCTGATCAATATGATGGAAAGTCCTAAGGAATCATTGTCAAAGTTTTCCATGGACCTGCTGAAAGGTAAGATATTTTTAATTGAGTCCTTATTTTTTCCTAACTATCAGGGCAGATCAAAATGCAGTTGTTAGAAGGAGTGAGATGAGCTGTATTTTGTCTTCAACAAACCTTGCACGGATAAGTTGATATTCTTGTCTGTAGCCTTTCTTATATTTGCTCTCTCATCTGCTGATGCTTAGTATGTAGCACTGAGGGTCCAAAGAACATAAAGGTACTCTAGTCCTACAAACTTATTTCAAGGATAGATCTGTCCACTGTTTTTGAAGTTACCCTTAAAAATAAAATACAACATAGTGTTTGGAAACCCTCCAGCACTAGAATAGAAATCACATAGCTTAGATGCAACTGTAGACTGCATTGTGGGGAAGGGATAGGAGATGGACAATGTCAGCCCAGTATATTGGTCTGAAAAAAAAGAAAGAGGAGTAAGGGTTGCTGAAAAGATATATGAAAATAAAGATGGAAAGTAGATGATATTTTGGCCTGTGGCCCTAGCATGAGTCCCATTGCACACCTACATATGTAGGATTGTGAATACAATCAGTGCAAGTAATTTTAAGAGGACACCACATGTACTCTCAAATGAAGTAATTGAGGTGCCCTTGTGCTTTCTTCCATTAACACAAGGCACCTCTTTGGATCACCTGATTTGTTGAACCTAAACAAGGCTTCTTGAAATCCAGTTATAAGTTCTTTGTATTGTGCTCTGATAAATTCCCCTGTTGTGTCTGCTGGTCTCCACCAGAAGCATTGCCAAGGGCTGTTGGAGAATCTGCTCTGTATATCAGAGGATTCTGATATACACAATATATTCTCAGTATGCCCTAATAGAGATAAGTCATTGTTCGCCTTTAAACTTTTCATTGTTTGTTTTACTTTTACATACTAGAGCACAAAAGTCCCTCCTGAATAACTAGACTGACTAATTTGGCTGCTGGATTTTGTCTAAACACATTATCTTTTCAAATTGAATTAAGGAATCAGTGAGTTCCATTTCCTATCAGTGAACTGCCTGGGTTCCCAGTGTCTCGTATCTCTCTTCCTGCATCATTGCTCTCTGAATTCAGACTTTCTCCAGTGTAATAAACTGTCTGTGTTCCTAAGTGACAGACTGATTAGCAGATGATATGATGTGATTTCAGTAGGAGACACGCCATAAAGCAGGAGAAAGGCCTAGTACAACATCACGTTTCAGAAGGATGTAAAGACCCGTGTACCTTGCAAACAGTGGCAGTAGCATCAGAAATCGTCAGACTAAAAAGTGAAAGATTCATGAAAAGAAACAGTAAAATGAGAACTAAACCTATACCTCTGTTAAAAAATTACTAGGGAGAATACTCTCACATCCTTTCCAGTTTGGACTGCACAAATTAATTTAATTTGTCCCTGTCTTCACAGTTACACTTCTGGCCTTGAGATCTGTTCCAGAGTTCAAGAAGAAAGCAGTGTGGACTAAAGCTTATGGGTGGTAGCTGCACACCATATCTTACCCAATGAAGAAAACTGTTCATACTTGAAAACATAGTATTATGACTCAGACATCACTAAGCCAAATTTCAGAGGTTTCTATCAGAAGGTTTTTAATTGTTTTGTTTTCCACATTTTCATCCTCATAAAGACTCCTACTGAAACCCAGTATTTTGTTTTTAACTTATGAGTTGGTGTTCTTTTGCAAACACGCTGAATCTAAATGAGTAATACACATTCAGATGAATTTCAATTGAGTTGTTTCAGTGACATCTGGGAACCTCAGAAACTGGAGTGGAATGTTGCATTAGTTCATGGAACCTTTATAGCAATGGCTGGAAATAAAAAAAACTTGTAAAATTTATTTGGATATAGCCTATTTACTGAAGTATGTTTTAGTGTAACAGACTTCTACTTGAACATTATTTTTATCTGATAATCCTTTTTTTAGAAATCACACGATGTTCTTATGCAGTAGTGACAACACATTGCACGTATATAGTGTGAGCAGGGTTTCTGAAAGGTGTGGTATACCTGTCAATTTTGCAGTGGCTTTATAAAGATCACTGACATAAGTCATTGATCCTGATGGTTGTTGTACCTGCAGCTCCAGGGCAGCTGTAATTTTCTTTCCACTTACTACTCTCCTTTACCCTTCTTTGCCCATAAAGAGAGTTTTTCTTTACCACTAGGAAAAGGGACAATACAGCAACTCTTCTGCCTTTACCATCTTAATTAGGTTAGACCCTGCTATTTTCCTTATTTAATACTTCACCCTTTCTGAAGGAAGAGAGAACTTTGCCACTTTCCAATCTTGCTAAGATCTTAAAAGAGGTTTTGTATTTAGCAATCCTCCTAGCTGGAATAGACAAAAATTAACTGAATATAATTGCTTGGCCACTGTTCCTTAAGGCCTTTCAAAATAGTACTAGTGACAGGATTGTTTATTTTCATCAGCTTGAAGGAAATGTTACCACACTTCATCTAGAAGACACATCTTGTTTCAGGAATTCTCTTATTTTCAGGACTCATAGTATTTCCTCTGTGAAAGAAATTCTCCTCTGACTACTTGGTCACTTAGTCTGCTCATCCTGGAGAAGAAAAGACTGAGGGTAGACGTCATTGCAGTCTACGACTTCCTTGTGAAGAGCAGACACTGATGTCTTCTCTGGGGTAACCAGCACCCAAGGGAATGGCCTGAAGTTGTGTCAGGAGAGGTTTTAGGCTGGATATTAGAAAAAGGTTCTTCACCCAGAGAGCGGTTGGGCACTGGAAGAGGCTCTGCAGGGAAGTGGTCACAACCCCAAGCCTGACAGAGTTCAAGAAGTGTTTGGATTATACTGTCAGGCACATGGTATGACTCTTGAAGGTTGTCCTGTGTAGGTCCAGGAACTGGACTTCAGTGATCCTTTTGCATTCCTTCCAGCTCAGAATATTCTGTGATTTGTGATTCTTTCTGGGTTTTTTTTTAATCCAACAAAGCTACTGTGAGATGGCAGTGAGCTTGCCACAGTGATTGGACATTTCTTCAGCAATTGAGTGTGTGGAGGATTAATGCAGTCGTTTGTGTTTCCAGAATAGTGTATCATTAATGGTGATTTTCTGCTGCATATGCAGCTGTATACTCAGAATAGTGTCTAAAGGTGAATGTGCAGAAGGACTCACTGAGAGCAGTTGTCACTAAGTCAGTATCTCAGTTCATGACATTTTCCATTCGTGTGTACTTTTAAGTAACGTCTAACAAAGCCAAATATGTCATATTTTAATAGTGCCATCTGTAATGTACTGTGTTAACCTAACTTAAACCTTTACTCATTTCAGTTTGCATCTGTATTAGCACTTTAATTTAGATGAAATTTTTGTCTTTTTTAACAGGCATTGCTGAGTGATGCCTATTTGTTGTGTTTTAGTTTGCATAGCAGAGCAGTATATAAACATCGGATTTAACTGAATTTCTGCTGATGTATAGTAGAAGATGTAAGCCAAGGGATGGCATAGCATGGCCTGAGGGTGGCAATGCTGACACAGTTGCAGGGAGCACTGAAAGTGCTTGTGCACCAACACACATGATACAAGAAATAAACAGGATGAACTGGAAGCATTGGTCAGCTCCCAGACCTATGATATCACTGGGATTAGTGTAGTGACTTGGTAGAATGAGTCCTATGACTGATGTGCTGGGATGCAGGGAGGGATAGGCAGGGTAGGTGAGACAAAGGAGTTGCACTCTCAGTGTATGAGGGACAGGTTTGACTGTTCAGTCTTTACAGTTAGGGATAATGTGGTTGAAAACCTCTGTGTGAGGATTAAGGGAATAGAAAACGAAGCAGATATTGCTGCTGGTGTCTAGTGTTGTTCAGTCACCCACAATACCAGCACCGATCTTTTAATCTGTAGGTCATAAGGAGAAATCTCTGGATCAGTAGTCCGTGTCCTTACAGAAGATTTCAGCTTTGCAGACATAACTGGGAATACCAGATGACTGTGATAAGCAAGTCTGAGAAATTCCAGATTAATTCTTGTCACAAGTATTCAGGCAGCCAGCTAGCAAAGATGCTCCCCCTGACTTGTTGTTTGTGAATAAAGAAGGACTCTTGGGAGATAGGATGGTAGGTGGCTCCTTGTCTACAGTGATCATGAAATAGTTGAGTTTAAATTTATTTGTGTAAATGAGCAAAAAGGTCAACAGAATTGTTGCCCTAGATTTCAAGGGAAAAACCTTAAACTGCTCATGGAGCTATTTACCAGTGTCCTCTGGGAATCTGCTTTTGACGGCTTTGAGATCCATGAGTGCTAGTCAGTCTTTAAGAACCACCCTTGGGAAGCACAGGAGCAGGCAATCATACTGTGCCAAAAGTCAAGCAAGAAGAGCAGAAGAGCAGCTTGGCTGAACAGGGAACTCCTCTTGGAACTCATGAAGAAAAGAAATTGTATGATCTCTGGAAGCAATGTCAGGCTTCACAGGAAGACTACAGAGCTGTGGTTCTCACAGCTCTGTGTAGGGAGAAAACACAAAATGTCAAAGCTCAGTTATAGTTGAAACAGAGCAGTGGTTTAGATAACAAAAAAAATTGAAAATGTTAAGAGCAAGGGAAGATCTAAGGAAGATACTGGACCGCTACTTCATGAAAGTAGTCTCCTGGGAAAAAAAAGGATGAAGAGATGAAGAAAAGGCAGAAGCATTTAATGCTTTTTGTGCCCTCAGTTCTTATTAACACTGATAGACATTGGTCTGGCTGGTCCTCTGAGTTAGAGGACATATAGCAGCAGTGACTTTCAATTTGTGGACACTGAAACTACAAATGGGTGCTTGTATCAGTTTTCGCTTTGTAAGCCCAAAGGGATTCATCCCAGAGTACTGGAGGAGCTATCTCTTGCGTGGCTGGGGAGGTCCCTGCTGACTGGGAATTGGCTAATATTATTCCAGTTTACCAGAAGAGCATGAGGGGAGACACAAGGCACTACAGACCTGTTAGCCTAACCTCATTACCAGGATAAAATTACAGAGATCATACTAGGTACTACTATAAGGCATTTAAAGAACAGTACAACCATCAGGCACAGTCAAAATGAGTTCACAAAGGTAAAGCCCTATGTAATGAATCTGATACCTTTCTATGGTATGGTGACCCACCCAGTGAGGCTTTTGAATACTGTTCCTTACAACACCATTTTGAACAAGCTGTCCAGCTGTGAGGGAAGCAGGTTCATGGTGCACTGGGTGAGGAAGTGGCTGAAAGGCAGAGCTGAAAGGATTGTAGTGAATGGGGTTGACAGTCACCAGTGGTGTTCTTCGGGACTCAATTCGAGGGCCACTTCTGTTCAACGTATTTATCAATGATTAGGGGGCAGGAGTTGAAGGCACCATTAGTATGTTTTCTGGTGATCAAAATCTGAGAGTTGCTGTTGACTCTTGAGGGACAAGAGGCCTTGAAGAGTGATCTCTGTAGATCAGAGCCTTTGACTGTGATTAATGACATGAAATTTGACAAGTTGAAATTAGGATTTTGCACCTGAGATGGAGTAACCCACGATACAGGTCTAAATGGGAAGAGGAGTGATTGGAGAGCAGCCCTGCAGAAAGGGATCTGGTGGTGCTGAGATCTCAAGACTGATAAAAGTTTTGAACAAAGATGTAATCACAGAATCATTAGAAGGTAAGGGACCTCTGGAGATCATCATCCAATACAATCACCCTGCCAAGGCAGGGTCACCTAAAGCAGGTTACACAGGAACATGTCCACTTGGGTTTTGAATATCTGTAGAGAGGGAGACTCCATGACCTCACTGGGCAGGCTGTTCCAGTGCACTCTCAGTATAAAGTTCTCCTTATGTTGAAGTGGAACTTCTGTTATAGTTTATGGCCATTGCACTGAAAAGAGTCTGGCACCATCCTCTTGATACCCACCTTTGAGATGTTTTTATGTATTGATGAGATCCCCTCTCAGTCTTCTCTTCTTCAGACTGAACAGGCCAAGCTCCCTCAGTCTCTTTTCATATGGGAGATGCTCTAGACCCTTAATCGGTCATTTCATCTCTCCACTGAATGCTCTCCAGTAGCTCCTTATCTTTCTTGAACTGTGAAGACCAGAATTGCATGGACAGCCAAAGAGAGGGAGAGGATCACCTCCCTCAACCTACTGGTTACGCTCTTCTTGGTGCACCCCAGGATACCATTGCCTCTTCTGGCTGCAGGGGCACACACTGCTGCCTCATGGACAACTTGTCATCCACCAAGATTCCGAGGTCCTCTGCAGAGCTGCTCGGTAGTAGGTCAGCCCCAGCCTGTACTGGTACTTGGGGTTATTCCTCCCCAGGTGCAGGACCCTGCACTTGCCCTTGCTGAACCTCATTAGGTTTCTCTCTGCCCAACTCTCCAGCCTACCAAGGTCTCACTGAATGGCAGCACAGCTTCCAGGTTTATCAACCACTCCCCTCAGCTTCGTAACTGCCAGCAAGGTTGCTCAGGGTACAGTACANTGTCAGGCTTCACAGGAAGACTACAGAGCTGTGGTTCTCACAGCTCTGTGTAGGGAGAAAACACAAAATGTCAAAGCTCAGTTATAGTTGAAACAGAGCAGTGGTTTAGATAACAAAAAAAATTGAAAATGTTAAGAGCAAGGGAAGATCTAAGGAAGATACTGGACCGCTACTTCATGAAAGTAGTCTCCTGGGAAAAAAAAGGATGAAGAGATGAAGAAAAGGCAGAAGCATTTAATGCTTTTTGTGCCCTCAGTTCTTATTAACACTGATAGACATTGGTCTGGCTGGTCCTCTGAGTTAGAGGACATATAGCAGCAGTGACTTTCAATTTGTGGACACTGAAACTACAAATGGGTGCTTGTATCAGTTTTCGCTTTGTAAGCCCAAAGGGATTCATCCCAGAGTACTGGAGGAGCTATCTCTTGCGTGGCTGGGGAGGTCCCTGCTGACTGGGAATTGGCTAATATTATTCCAGTTTACCAGAAGAGCATGAGGGGAGACACAAGGCACTACAGACCTGTTAGCCTAACCTCATTACCAGGATAAAATTACAGAGATCATACTAGGTACTACTATAAGGCATTTAAAGAACAGTACAACCATCAGGCACAGTCAAAATGAGTTCACAAAGGTAAAGCCCTATGTAATGAATCTGATACCTTTCTATGGTATGGTGACCCACCCAGTGAGGCTTTTGAATACTGTTCCTTACAACACCATTTTGAACAAGCTGTCCAGCTGTGAGGGAAGCAGGTTCATGGTGCACTGGGTGAGGAAGTGGCTGAAAGGCAGAGCTGAAAGGATTGTAGTGAATGGGGTTGACAGTCACCAGTGGTGTTCTTCGGGACTCAATTCGAGGGCCACTTCTGTTCAACGTATTTATCAATGATTAGGGGGCAGGAGTTGAAGGCACCATTAGTATGTTTTCTGGTGATCAAAATCTGAGAGTTGCTGTTGACTCTTGAGGGACAAGAGGCCTTGAAGAGTGATCTCTGTAGATCAGAGCCTTTGACTGTGATTAATGACATGAAATTTGACAAGTTGAAATTAGGATTTTGCACCTGAGATGGAGTAACCCACGATACAGGTCTAAATGGGAAGAGGAGTGATTGGAGAGCAGCCCTGCAGAAAGGGATCTGGTGGTGCTGAGATCTCAAGACTGATAAAAGTTTTGAACAAAGATGTAATCACAGAATCATTAGAAGGTAAGGGACCTCTGGAGATCATCATCCAATACAATCACCCTGCCAAGGCAGGGTCACCTAAAGCAGGTTACACAGGAACATGTCCACTTGGGTTTTGAATATCTGTAGAGAGGGAGACTCCATGACCTCACTGGGCAGGCTGTTCCAGTGCACTCTCAGTATAAAGTTCTCCTTATGTTGAAGTGGAACTTCTGTTATAGTTTATGGCCATTGCACTGAAAAGAGTCTGGCACCATCCTCTTGATACCCACCTTTGAGATGTTTTTATGTATTGATGAGATCCCCTCTCAGTCTTCTCTTCTTCAGACTGAACAGGCCAAGCTCCCTCAGTCTCTTTTCATATGGGAGATGCTCTAGACCCTTAATCGGTCATTTCATCTCTCCACTGAATGCTCTCCAGTAGCTCCTTATCTTTCTTGAACTGTGAAGACCAGAATTGCATGGACAGCCAAAGAGAGGGAGAGGATCACCTCCCTCAACCTACTGGTTACGCTCTTCTTGGTGCACCCCAGGATACCATTGCCTCTTCTGGCTGCAGGGGCACACACTGCTGCCTCATGGACAACTTGTCATCCACCAAGATTCCGAGGTCCTCTGCAGAGCTGCTCGGTAGTAGGTCAGCCCCAGCCTGTACTGGTACTTGGGGTTATTCCTCCCCAGGTGCAGGACCCTGCACTTGCCCTTGCTGAACCTCATTAGGTTTCTCTCTGCCCAACTCTCCAGCCTACCAAGGTCTCACTGAATGGCAGCACAGCTTCCAGGTTTATCAACCACTCCCCTCAGCTTCGTAACTGCCAGCAAGGTTGCTCAGGGTACAGTACATCCCTTCATCCAGGTTGTTAATAAACAAGATGAGTAAGACTGAATCCAGTTTTGATCCCTAGGAAATGCCACTGATTACAGGCTTCCAACTGGATTCTGCTCTGCTGATTACGACCCTCTGAGCTCTGCTATTCAGCCACTTCTTGATCCATCTCACTGTCCATTCATCTAACCCACATGTCCTGAGATTACCCACAAGGATGTTATGGGAGACAGTGTCAAAAGCCTTGCTGAAGTCAAGGTTGGAACATCCACTGCTCTCCCTTCATTGACCTGTCCTGCCATGCCAGCACAGAAGGCTGTTAAATTGGTCAAGTAGGATTTCCCCTTGGTGAATCCATGCTGACTACTCCTGATGACTTTTCTTTCACTTGCTTGTTGATGACCTCCAGAAGGATCTGTTCCATCACCTTTCCAGGGACTGAGATGAGGCTGACTGGCTGGTAGTTTCCTGGGTCCTCCTTCTTTCCCTTTTTGAAGCTGGGACTAACATTGGCTTTTCTCCAGTCATCAGGCACCTCTCCTCTATGGCTTTCCAATGGTAATGGAGTAGCTTGGCAACAACATATGCCAGCTCCCTCAGCACCTGTGGGTGCATCCCATTGGGGCTGATGGATTTATGGTGTTAAGTCTGCCTCATCAATCTCTAACCCAACCCTCTATGACCAAAGGGAAGTCTTCCTTTTCTCCAGCCTTCTCTTTTCTGCAAGGTCTGGGATTCCTGAAGACTGCTCTCAGCAGTAAAGACTGAGGCAAAGAGGGCATTCAGTAATTTCACGTTCTTCGTGTCTTCCATCACCAAAACATCCATTTGATTCAGCAGCAGCCACACTTTTTCCCTAATCTTCTTTTGCTGCTGCTGATGCTTGTAGAAGCCCTTCTTGGTGTCCTTGACATCCCTTGTCAGACTCAATTCCAAGTGGGCCTTGGCCTTTCTTGTTGCATCNTGAGGCTGACTGGCTGGTAGTTTCCTGGGTCCTCCTTCTTTCCCTTTTTGAAGCTGGGACTAACATTGGCTTTTCTCCAGTCATCAGGCACCTCTCCTCTATGGCTTTCCAATGGTAATGGAGTAGCTTGGCAACAACATATGCCAGCTCCCTCAGCACCTGTGGGTGCATCCCATTGGGGCTGATGGATTTATGGTGTTAAGTCTGCCTCATCAATCTCTAACCCAACCCTCTATGACCAAAGGGAAGTCTTCCTTTTCTCCAGCCTTCTCTTTTCTGCAAGGTCTGGGATTCCTGAAGACTGCTCTCAGCAGTAAAGACTGAGGCAAAGAGGGCATTCAGTAATTTCACGTTCTTCGTGTCTTCCATCACCAAAACATCCATTTGATTCAGCAGCAGCCACACTTTTTCCCTAATCTTCTTTTGCTGCTGCTGATGCTTGTAGAAGCCCTTCTTGGTGTCCTTGACATCCCTTGTCAGACTCAATTCCAAGTGGGCCTTGGCCTTTCTTGTTGCATCCCTGCATACTCGGATAATGTTCCCATAGTCCTCCTGTGTGGCCCAGCCTTTTTTCCTAATCCCATAAATTTCTTTCTTCTGGTTTAGATTAACTAGAAGCTCCCTTGTCATCCATGCAGGTCTCCTGCCATCTTTGTTTGGTTTATTGATCATGGGGATACACTGATCTGGAGCTTCTAAGAAGTAATGCTGAATCCTGAGCAACTCTCTTGGACTTCTCTTCTGAAGCACTGTCCAGTGGGATTCCTCTAAGCAGGTCTTTGAAGGGGTTGAAGTTAGCTCTCTGGATATTTAGGGTTCTAGTGCTGCTTACTACTTTGCTTCCTCCACTCAGATGTGGAGTTCCATGATCTCATGGTCACTGCAGCCAAGGCTGCCCCAACCTTCATGTCTTCAAACAATTCCTCCTGGTTTGTTAGTACAAGGTCCAACAACACACTTTTCCTCATTGGCTCTTCCCCCACTTGCATCAAAAAGTTGTCTTCAGTGATCTACAAGAACTTCTTGGGCTGTGTGTGCCAAGCTGTGTTGTCCCTCCAACAAATGCCAGGGTGATGAAGGTCCCCCAGGAGAACCAGGGCCTGTGAACATGAGGCTACTTCCAGCTACCCATAGAAACCCTTATCAACTTAATCTTCCTGATCAGGTGGCCTGTAGTAAACACCAGCAGTGTCACCCATATTAGTCTATCTCTTAATTCTTACTTACAAGCTCGCAATTTATTTGTCTGCCCCTGAGTAGAGGTCAATACATTCTAACTGCTCTCTTACATAAAGAGCAATTCCACCACCTCACCTCTCTGACCTGTCCTTTCTAAAAAGTACATCGCTATCCATGACAATGTTCCAGTCATATGAGCTCTCCCACCGTGTCTATGTAATTGCAATGAGATCATGGCCCTATTGCCACACATAGATTTCTAATTCTTGTTTATTCCACATGTTGCATGTGTTTGTGTACAGGTCTGTCAGAGAGGTAATCAGGCATGCAGGTACCCAAGAAGGGGTGTAAGCGGATTCACCATAGCTATAAACAACCTTATGATTCTTGTCTTGAGAGGCAGCCAAGGAGTATCCATTGCTGCACTGGTTGGCATGGCCTACTCCCCAGGAGGAAATAATGGCATGAGCGTTACCACTTCGAACCCACCCCCTGAATCCTTTTGTTCAAAGCCCATGTTGCCAAATTTGGCAGGCTGCTGCCAAAGATTCACTTGCCTTTTTAGACAGGTCAATCCCATCCCTCCTATTAGGCTACAATCATTGAAGCCTATTAGGCTACTCATTGTCATAGAAGCCATTGTCTTAAGAATCTCTCTGCCTACCCAATCCACAGCTTTTCCAAAAATTCAGGTGAGGCATTGGAGATAAAGTTACAGTGACCTGCTGTGGTCACACATGGAAGTCTGACTTCCTGCATTTCCCAGCTGCCTGCCCCAAGTTACCTCTCTACCAGAAGGAGGTGGAGAAGTTTTCTGTCATTAACTTCATACCTTTTTCTTGCCATTTAGGTTAGAGGGTCCTCCCCGTAGTGAATTTCAAAAGAATCCTTTTCCTATTCCAGCCTTTAGGCTGCTTTAAGACTCAGTGACGCAACATTTTTAACATAAAACAATAAACATGACAATCTGCAGTAAGTGTGACCTCAGCTGGCTGCCAGATGTTGATTCTCATGCCACCTCCTCAACAGAACAGGGAGAAAACAGGATGAGAAAGTTCATGGGAGGGAGATCTTTTACCATTCACTGTCAGAAAACCAGATTCAACTCATAGAAGAATAATTAATTGCCAATTAAAAATAGAATAGGATGGTAAAAAACAAAGACAAAACTAAAATCACCTTCTCCCCACCCCTCCCTTCTTCCTAGGGTCAACTTTTACTTTCTCATTCCTGAATCTTCTATCTCATCCCTCCTCAAGCAGTGCAAGGTGGGTAGGGAGTAGGGGTTGCACTTGGTTCATAAAACTTCATCTCTGCTGCTTGTTTCTCTTCACACCATTCCCCTGCTCCAGCATGGAGTCCCTTCCATGGGATACATTGCCTCATGGTTCCTTCTCACAAGCTGCAGCTCTTCAAGCACTGCTCTACATGGCGTACAGCCCATCTGGAAAAGGCTGCTCCGGTATGGGTCCCTAATGGGCCTATCAGGAACTTGCTCTTGTGTGAGCTCCAGGGGCTGCAGCTTCATTCAGGGTACAACCACCTGAAGCTCCTCTGCAGGCTGCAGTGTGGATATCTTGTCTAGCGTGTTTCAACATGGGCCGCAGAGGGACAACCTGGTACACCATGACCTTCTCCATGGCCTGCAGGGGAATCTGCTGCAGTGCGTGGAGCAGCTGCTCCTCTCTTTCTCCATTGACCTTTTTACCTACAGAGCTGTGTCTCTAACGTTTTTCTTCTCACAGCTGCTGTGTAACACCTTTTTACCTTTTCTTATATGCATTTTCACAGATATGCCATTATTTTTGCTGTTTGGCTCAGCAGTGTCCTGCAGTGACTCAGTTTTGGAACTGGCTGCAGCCAGCTGTTTCTGGCATGGAGGAGGCCCATGGCTTCTCATGGACACCATTCCTGCAGCTTCCCCACTACCAAAGCCTTGCCACGTAGACCCAGTACAATATCACATGTCATGTTTCCTCTTACAGGGTGTGTAAACTCCAGCCAGTTTCATGGCAAACACATTAGATTGAATTTCCAAGGGGGAAAATGTTCATTTTTCAACTTTAGCAAGTTATATAGTGGTTTGATTTGGACTTACTCTGGCTATCTTCAACAAAACTCATCCTACTCAGCTGTTCTAAATGTTTCTTCACATTGTTCACACTGGAATCAGTCTGGGTCAGACAGAGGTTCAAAATGGAAGTTCTTTTGTTTCTCTAGCAAGTTCTAAATTCCTATCTGTTTGCAGTGCTTTGGAAAAAAATAACCTAGGGTTGACGTATTCTGTTGCATGCATGATCTTGTTGCTTATGGTTTGCAAACACTCAGTGGTCACAATAGTCTGCAGGCATTAAATATACAGGTTGCCTTTCCTAATACATTAGTTTAGCTTCCCTGTTTCCTTATATAATGCCTTAGGATACAAGGTCTAAAAAGTCATACAAGTAAAAGCCTCTTCATATTGTGATAATGTTTATTTTCCTATTAAATTGTCTCCTACTATTATCTTGCCTCCCTCCCCACAGTTTTAGTCAAGCTCAAAAAAAGAGCCTCACTTTTCTCCCCCCCCTGCTTGAATTGAAATGTAGATGATAATCAATACAAATATCAGAAAAGCCCTTTCCAGCCAAAAGGAGTTATTTGGCTATTTTTGCCTGTACAATCCACTGAGTTGCTGTTGGTGTTCTTCATTCCCAGCCTCTGAAGAGCCTATGTTCTAGCTGTATTCTCACAGACAGTCCTACAGAAGTGTGAGAAGCAATGCAATTGAGTAAAAGGCCTAGAATTTTGCACATGGCCTTTGATAATCATTCACTTCCCTTTAAAGAACAACACATATTTGGCCTGACTACTTTGTACTTCTTTTGCACACATCGGTGTGCTGTTCAACACGGAAGAAAATCATTGTGGGGAAAGAGACAGGCATGGCAGACACATGATTATAAGTATTTATTTCTGAACCATATATATATCCCCTTGAATATATAGTAGGTGAGTACCTGATCTCTTGCCTTTCTGGTTTAGTGGCATTTTCTGGAGTCTTCTTTTGATAAGTGAAGGCTGGGCCGCAATGTGAGGCATCCCTTGTGAGTGCCCAGGGCTAATCAGCATGTCAGTCTGATAGGTTGTAAAGGTTCTGGCTTCTGCTCCCTGAGGGATTTCAGTTCCAGCCAATTTAGCTTTTGTATATGAGGTACATACATATTGGCCTAATATAATCTTACTGATTAAATAGTATTGTCATTATAGAATATCTGCTGCCAGTGAGGTAAGAATTAACACCAAAATAAGGGTCATTGGTGTGATTATGAGTGAAGGCACTCTTCATTTTTTCATAATTCTCTAATATATGTTAGAAAAAACATACTGATTTTAAAAACTCCAGCCATTTTCAGTCAAAATTTTCCAAAGTTTTCAAAAATTGCTTCATTTTTGATGTGCATTCAAGAGACTGCCTTTCTGAAAATTCTACACACACAGATAATTTAAAGAGGGGGTTTGCATTGAAAAATCTTTGTCCAGTTTCTTTTTAACCTGTGATATGCAGCAGACCACTAGGAATATATTTTGTGCTTCCAAACAAAATATTGACTTAGCTTCTTTTTTTTTTGATGTTGCCTGTCCCTTGGTGTGCCTTTCTCTCGGAGAAGATGTTCTGCATGATAAAGCACATACCTGAATTAAAACAGAAAATGAAACAAGGGAGTTGAGTCCAAACTGTCTTCAATTCATTTAGAAGGAACAGTAGGAGCCTTCATCTGGCAACCTTGCACAGTTCCTTCCATGTACTTGGTAACAGAGCACTGCACCATAAAAACAAGATGCCCCAAATTCATATTAAAGTCAATGACAGAACAAAGACTTGTCTACAATGCAGCTAAATTCAATCCAATTTTTTCAAAAGTATTTTGAAAAGGAAGAGAAGGCATCTATTTACTTGCAGGTTGTGAAGGGGGCTAGTTTTTTCATCCCTTTGAAAAATCAAGCTGTACAAGTCTTAATTTAGATATAACTTCTCATCTGAGCTAGGTGAAATGAGTGAAGAAGAGTTGCACAGAACAAGAGTATGATCAAATGGGAATAGATTTGTTTAAAAAAAGAAAAAAAAAAAGCAAGCTTCACTGAGCTTCACATAAGGCCAGGACCACTGAAACAACTTTTATTGTTTTGTGTGTTTATGCCTCATAAATATTGTGTATCTTGCAAATTCAAAGATTTGTACTTGAAAGACACTGGAAATCAAAACAGGTGGTGATACATTTCCCTGCAGTGTCAGCAGAAGATATAGCAGAGACAGTTTGTGAAAGGCACAATGCTGACTTGATTTTTTGTTGCTATAGCCATCCCAGTTGCCTTGAGACCCAGCTTTCTGACAGGTGATTTACTTACCTGTAAAGAGCACTAGCAGGTACATTTTCAGAACATAAGGGAAGTAGATTGAGAAGGTGAATGGAAATGGTAGCTTGATGGAGTATGTACCAAAGGATTCAAAATAAGGCAGCGATACACAAATTGCATATGCTGTAAAAACATGGTAAATCCTTAGTCAAAAGGAGGTGGAAGATCATCAAAAAGCTTTATGTAAAATTTAATTATTTTTAAAGCATAAACAGCTGTATTTTATATACATATGCATTGAGATATATATATTCATGTTCATATCTATTCATACACATATGGACATTTTCTCCTTGAGTTCAGTTTTGTACATCTGAGGTGCTAATTGCTCTTTATACTAGAATTAGCAAGTATTTCCTAGTAAGTAACAAGTTCTGTCAATCATGTAGGTGCAGTGCTTTCAGTGTACTCTGAGTGGGCACTTTTCTTGGGACTAAGTATGATAACTGGCTAAGTATGGCCTAAGGCAGTAAGGTCAGCCTCTGTGGGGGAGAAGGCACCTTTGGAACCTGCTGTCTAGTGTGCTTAGTCTGGAATGGGGGAATCTGTTTGTCTTTTATGAGAGTATTTTTCTGCTTTACTCATAACAACAAACACTTTCCTGTAATGTTAAAAAGCAATTCAAAGAAAAACCCCACCAAACACAAACCCCAAGCCCCAGAGAGCCTCTATCAAAGATGAAAACAGAAAAGAGAAAAACAGGTGATAATACAGGTTAATATGAAGGTACATAAACATTTGTGACTACTTTGGCAACACAAGAAGAACTATCTTAAACACAAATGGCAGTTGAAGTGGTCAAGTTTTATCAAAGCATACTGAGGAAGGAAGCTGCTGGTACCTTTCCTGCCTCCTTACCTTCAGCCAGAACTGAAAGTGGATAAAGTGGGATGCACAGTGAGAAGTTGAGCCATGTCAGTGGTAGGTAATATATTCCCATCCTTGACAACATGTTGTAAGTGTATCTGCAGCAAGAGGAAAGCAGACGAGCAGAGGCAATGGTAATGTTTTTAAAATAAAGAGGCAGTATTGAAAAATTCAAAGGAATTGCAAAAGAACTTGGAGCTGCTTATCTGAGTAAATTTCAGAATCAGCAATAGTTGTGTTCAGACTCCATTGCCTAAAAGTAGGTGGTTCTTTGTTTTGGAGGCATTGTCTGTGGTGCTATCCCAGAGCAGGCAGATAGCAATAGAGCCCTACAGACAGAAAGCTGCATCAGAAACAAGCATGATTTTGTACTGGTCCATAAGAAAATGGATTTCAGATGAGGATATCCCAAATGGGAGGGGCAGATGGAATATGACTGTCACTTGGGGCTACTGAGCTAGTTAAATCACTGCTGGAAATGGCTAAATAGGAAGGTAATTGCAGGAACTTAACCTTCTGTAGAACACCTGCCACTCTCTCCTGACCTCAGAAAGGGTCATAGGGGCAAAAAAAGACAGTTGCACTCCAGTGTATTGGAGCATTTTACTTTTACTGTGGCTGTTACTGTTACTCACTGGGAGACCAGAATGCCCAGGACTTCAGTCTCCAAGGGTGAACTAGTTCTGGTTTGATCATAAAGTGGTACAGCAGCTTTCCAAACACTGAGAAACAGGCCTGATCACATTTTTGGTCAGCTGAAAGGCTTTTTGACCTATGGTCTTACTAGAGATATGAAAATCTATTACCCAAGACTTTCTGACAGATAAAACCAGCATTAAACAACTTTCTGTATTAATTAATTTGATGAATTTTGCATCAAACCTGGGCCATAGAGGAGCTGGAAATGTACCATCTGCTCTCAAGTGTGAGCTCTGCAACCTCAGGGTTGTCTCAGTTTTTTATTATTGTTGCTTTTAAGGCTGAATCTCAACCTGATACAAAAAGGAAACAGCTACTCTCTCTCTATACAACTCCATGGGCTGCTCATGGTACAAGCAGGAAAGATCAGCTATAGAGAGCGTTGCAGAATAGCCATCATTAACTATAATGCATGATAAATAGTCCTTCAGGGATATTTATGTCCTTGAAAAACTATGTTGAAGAACATCAACAACTTGTAATACTTAAGAGTAATTGGCTAGTTGAATGGGATACAACCCTGTGCACTTTCAGACATGGATGGTTCTTACGAAGTGGCACAGATGTTATAAAATAAATCAGGCAAGAATTCTAAACCTGTAGGAGTTGTACTGTGTGTTATTTGAACTGGTTGTTTGCTGCTATAGTCCACAGTATCTTTCTTTTTAAACAACTGCCATGACTGCTGTGATGCTGGAGTGTGTTCTTTAGCAATGGTAAAAAATAATGATGCACTGACATTGATTGCACTCTTATGCACTGACAGGACTTTACAGCCAATACTGTTTATACTTTTTACATCTCTCCAGCAGCACAGAACCCTTTAATTTCAGATTAGGTTCTACTATTTTAGCTTTACAAACTTCAAAAATATGTGGTATGGAGCAATAATCAAAATAATTATACAAGTAGTAGTCTATTAACACAGGTAATGCAAATACTCTGAAATGGACTTAAAATCTCTATCAATTCTGACACTTCCCTTTTTCAGATCTCTTTTATACTATACTTCTCCTTTGCTGCCTAAATCCATATTCTTCAGTCAGCACCCTGAGCAATATAGTTAAAGTAGCAGAAAGCTGTTTCAGCAGAAAGAGGAACAGATTTTGCTGCCATAAATATGTTGCTGTGAGGTCTATGTCTTCTTAATATGCTTCTTAATTCTGTATGTCTTACCTGCTCGGAGTCTACAACTGAGGTGCATAGAGGCTTATGTTACATTTGAGAAATATGTTTGTTGTCCTTCTGGTGTGATACATGACTTACTACACCAAAATTCTCAGTCTCTGCAGCAGGAGCTTTTGGCTTTTTGGAAAGCATAGTGCAATTAACCCAGAACAGTCTTTCCCTTTTAGCAAGGAGTTCTGCTGGTGCTGCCCTACTGTGCCCTTTTGGAACTTGCTATTCCCCAGAAGGTAGTTGTGATTTCCTTTTAAATTTTTGTTAAAAAGGTAAAAGCCTTTGAACTACAGATGTTGATGCATTACTCTTTTATCTGTAAGTCACTCTGCCTCTCAACCATGTAGATTTTTGTAAAAATCAGTAACTTACAGGTTTCAAGCTTTCACTTAAAATGGATAATATGCTTGGCCAGTTTTGAAACCATCAAATGAGCCTCCTGCACAGTGGGGGTGGGGTTCTGCTGGCAAGAATAACCCATTTTCCTGTTGTGGCTTTGACATTGACTCCTTACCTGACCACATCTAATAAATTCCAAAGGAAAAACAGAACACACACGATGTATTTCCCTTGAACTTCTTCTTGACTGTTGATCACGACAAATAAAACAATTATTCTCTCAGTGATCTGAAAAGAAAAGAGCATTTTTAATTCAGGTAGCTGTTATTTCTGTGCCATTTTAGCAAAATAGAAGGCTACAGGTGGATTCAGTTTCCTTTACAAAAACTGAGCAGTGAATTTTTCACTTCTTCACCTGCTTTTGTTCAAGATCCCGTTGGCCTTCAGCACAGGGAGCTGGACACTCTTAGCTGCAGCACCACAGCTCTGCTACAGTAGGTGTGGAGGTTTGCTTGCCAGCCAGGATGACTTGGGTTTGTAGCCAAGGAAGCCTGTGGATGAGCCAGCTGATGTCAAGGAAGCAAGGACTACTCCTGCTGCACACACACAGATGCCTGGAGGGCAAGCTGGGATGACCTTGCTTGCTCATAGGCTGTGTGGGAGGTAGTGGGATACAGAGCGCCGTTCTTGGAGGGGTAGAATGCCAGAAAGTGCTAATTTCACACTCCCAGCTCTGTTTCCATAACTTAATCTGTTTCCCAAGGTATCTCTGCCATGTAAGATTTGCAGAAAGAGGGAGGACAAGCAGAATTCCTTTCTTTTGATTTCATTCTTCGCTGGGGGAAGTAGGTTTGAGCTTGTCATTTACACAAATGATTGCCAGAGTATTTATGTCCTAACATTTTTCTAGTGGTTGAACTTTATCCAAGCCATAAGGTATGCCTTTACAAATGACAGATAAAACTGGATTAAACAGGCAGTGTCTCCAGTTTAAAATAAATACTTCGGTAATATTAAGTCTCAAGAAATTAAAAACAAGTGTGGCTTTTTGCAACTTTCCTGGAAACATTTCCTAACAGTATCCATGCCCTGCCCTGTAAATAAATCAGTACTACCAAGAGCTGCTTGTTAAGCTTTGCAAGAACATTACCAGTTTACTCTGTTTTACAGTTGTTTTTTAAGTGTTGAATGAGAAAATATGCATTTAATCACTTGGTATGAATCAGTGTAGCTTCACTGATTTCTTTTTACCGACTGCTCTGTCTTCCACAAGGTATCTTAGGTTTAGTGACCTCACAGGTTGAGGTGTAAAGTCAGTGAAAAGTTACAAAATTAAAATGGATTACAAAAGTTGTTTTCATTAGCGTAGTTATTCTTTTTCACTGGTTTCCTCTCTTCTCCTTACTCTTACCTTAAACGAATTAAGAACTTCACCTCTCAGTACATTTATGTGGTCGTTTTACTACATAATGTTTATGGGTTCCCTCATGGAACATTTTGGCACAAACTTTTTTCTTATTTGCAAACCACAGCTGTCAAAGCAGCCTTCACTTCACTATTCTGTAAATTTACGTGAGAGCAATTTTTCATACAGGAAGAGACCATGTCTCTCTCCCAGGGATCTGGTTCCTCATCTTGGAAATCACTGAGGGGCCACACCAGCTAAAAATGGGTTTTCTGCCTCTCACCTTTCCCTTACTGTCACGTTGTGTTGCTGATCCCCAAGGTCTGTAACTGATGAATTAATTTCTAGAAGGTCAGATGTTGACAGACTTCTGCATAGTTGGGTCAGGAAACAGAAAGTGAGAGGTAATATGTCCTCTGTTTGTATGCTGATGCTGAGGAACCTGACAAAAATGTGGGAGAACTGGAAGTATTGATGCAGGATCCGAAACCAGATAGAACAGAGGTAGGAGAAACATGACAGGACAACCATCACAAGAGGGAAGTCAAAACAAAGGTAAAAGCAGTGTGAGCACTGAATGGGATTATGTGCTGGAGAGAACAGATAAAACAGGACCTGAGATAAAATTTTTAGATGACAGGTGATAAAGAGTGCAGCATTGGTGGTGTGGGCATTTAGTTACTGACCCTAAAATCAGACTGAGATGTGGAGAGTTCGTTCTGCAATATTGTTAATACAAGAGCTGTTTCAGGGAATTGCCATAGGAAATTGCCCTAGACACCAAGGCTTTGTCCTGATAATGAAAAGGTGGACATGTTTTTAGATGTCAGAGCTTGAAGATTTTCCAAATGGTCACTTGCTCTTCAAGAGGCAGCTGGGTGGAAATATGTTAGAAAATAGCATGGGTCGAGTGATCAGGATCTGATCCTGTTTCAGTGAGAGAAAGTAGGAAGATAGTTAGCATCCCCAGTTTCAAAATTATGTGCACTTGCTAGTGAGACAGAGTGGCTATGGAGACCCACAACTCAGCCTCATGATCTGAAAGGGGAAGAGGCTGTGGATTTCCTTCTCTCCCCAGGGCACACGCAGAAACACAACAAGCAGATTTCCTCCATCAGAGGATTCATATTTTGGAAGGGGAGTTGTCTTGGTTTGAGGAGAAAAACTAAAAATGTTTACTTACAAGCGGGGGAGGGGGCTTTTTCTACAATAATCACGCTACTCTTTATTAAATTTAGAAGAAGGAACTTTAATACAAGAAGGATAACTGTTTTTAACTGCTATATATATATATATTTATGTAAACAGACTAGAGCAAACTGCTTTTTTAACAAGAGAAAAACAAACAACTAAACAACTAACTAAACAAAAAGGTTATACTTATGGCAGTATCAGTGTTACAGTCCGGGGCAGCCTGCAGTCAGCAGTGAGGCGCAGTCTGGGCAGGTAGGCAGAAGCCAGCGGCGAGGCGCAGTCCGGCAGGCAGGCAGAAACTAACAGCGAGGAGCAGTCCCGGCAGGGAGGCAGGCAGGCTGGCAGCNCCCAGCCGTGTGTAGTCCCCAAAAACAAAAGAGACAACCTGCCCCCACCCAAGAAATCAGCAGTTAACGACTCTTTTTGTTAACTCCTGGCATGGGCAGTTAGTGGCAGGGGAGAGAATTTACATAAGAATTCCAAACTACAACATTATCTACTTTTAAATTCTCTTCTATGCTAATACTCTACATCAAACTTAATTTTTCTTCTAAATATTTAAATGTTTACAGGTACAGTAATATGAGTGGTTTACTCAGAGAGAAGTTCTCTTTGGGGTATATATTGTGTCTCTCTATTTTTTGTTAACTCCTAGCATAGGCAGTTAGTGGCAAAAAATAAAATTTACATAAAAATTCCAAACTACAACAGGAGTGATGGAGGCACTCAGCTTTACTAGCTGTACATGAAGGAACTCAGTAATCAGACTGTAAAGTATTTTAAGAACCTGCAAGTGCGGGAAACTGAACATGACACAAAGCTGCTCTCCTGTATGTCTTCTGTTCCTGTCAGAACACAATCTTACCTGGCAAGCAATGGGATGCACAAAGCAGCCACCAGAGACTGAAACTGGAAAAGACGTGGCCTTGCTCTGGAGCGTATCTACAGACAGGACACAGTCCTGGCTGCTCAGGGCAGTTGTGATGTCCCCTTGAGGACAGACAATGGCATCCTACCTATTTTTCTGCATAAATCAGGGTGTTGCCTGCCTGCTTGCCTTTACTCTCTTTCAAGACATTGTGCTTTTTTCTTTCACAGCCCTCACACCTTTACGTAGCCCACACAAATCAAAGGTAGATGCATGGGCTAGTCAGAGGCTGGGGACCTTTTCTGCAAGTGACAAAGCAGGGTGCTACTTGAAGAAGAGAGACCAGTGAATGTCTGATGACACTGTGCCCTTATACACACCATATCTGTGCATATATAAATACATATACACACACAGATAAAAAGCACATGCTACTGCTTAGCCACAGATCAGTTGCTGTATGGATCATGTGTCCTTGCATGAATGAAACATGGTATTCTTTTTTGCTGCTTTCTTGCTTAAAAAAAAACCCCCAAACTAAAAGCAAATCTACAAGTCTTATGTTTTCACATTCATCAAAAGGAAGTATGTGCTAATATGTCCCAAAGCATAAATACAATGGTTTCAGTTTTCATTCCTTTCTTAAAATCAAATCAGAATTTCCTTTCTCTCCCAGCACTGTTCTCTCAGGGAATACAGCAAGTTTTGTAGAATGGTATAAATTTCCACAAGGCAGCTTGAGTTTTTGAATCAAGTAAGTGAAACGGAGCAAATTTGGCTAGCTGAGGTTTGGGCAGGAAGAGACAGCACTTTCACTTCTGTTTTTTAATAACCATGACTGTGCAGTCTCCTACTTGGTACCTGAAACCCTTATATGGCTCTTTGGTTCAGTGAATATTAGAAAAAAAAACCAAGCCAACAACAAGAGAGAGAGAGAAAAGTGCTACTGAATACTTAAAGTTAAAAATGAATGGTTTTATCACAAACCTATAGTAGATTGATTTTGGTTTGGTAAATCAAATCCTGTTTGCGTAGGATGAAGAACTGGTGTTTCGTTCACAAAATCACCGTCTTTTCTTGTGTCTTTCCTCTCTGCTTGCTAAGGTGCCAGCCTTTGCTTCCTGGCCAGACTACCATGTTTTATTAAGTTCTGTTTTGGTGAAAACAGTGACATGTGGCATATTCTCCTACACTTCTCCAGTCACTCAAGCTGCAAGTGTCCTGAAAGGCATCCCTTTGTGATCATTCCCTGTCTTGCCTTCCCCCAGTGCATCCATCACACAAGACTCATCTTTCTTTCATGGTGTGACTTGGCCTTGTCTTACCTGGCCCTTCTCAGGTGCTCAGTGGCCTGAGATTTTGTCCCTCAATGAGGCAATCCTGAATGAGGCAGCCTCTTGTGTTTTCTTTTTCACTATCTGTAGTGTTTTTCTTAAATTCTACTATCCCATGACAAATGGGATATTAGGCAGAAACCTTCCATTCAAAAATTCATTTAAATCTTCTATTTGATATAATGCCTACAGAACAACAAGCCACCACAGGGTCTTTTCACAGCTTGTTTCATTCAAGGTTTAGTATATTTCCACCTCCACCCATGTGTTTTCCCAACATTGCCCTTAACAGCTGTCCTCTCATTCCAGATGAGCTTCATTTTGGATGTGCAGGCATGTGCCTGTTATGAGGGATACATCCAGGGGTATATTTTAAGCTCAGAGTCAGAACAGGTAGGCATTACCTCAGAGTCAGACAAGGCAGCCACTATCAAACTCTTGCACAATTAGCAGTGTCCTGACTCTGTGCAGTAGTTCAGTAGTCTGCAGCAAGGTAAGCATCTTTTAACTAACTGTCCTTCCCTAGTTCATTGTGGAAGATACATCCTTTTCTTCTTCCTACAAGACACAGGGGAATACTGTTGTCACACAACTGCTTAACCTTCACTCTCACAGCAAAAGCAGGTAACCCCATTTGACAGCAGTGTCTGCATCAAAGAGCTCACACATGTTACTTGGGCAGCCTGAGACTGCTGCTAACATCAGGGGAAGAGAGTTGTGTTTGCAATGAGTGTACACTTGGGGAAAGAACCAAGTAAGTATCTGAAGCCATATTTGGTGTGAGGCCAACACTGAGAGTCACAGTGCTCTGAATTGCCTCCTCCATGCTGCACTGGAGGGCACTACAGTGACTGCAGTGCCCAGTAAAGCTTATGGTTTTCTTCTCAGAATATCCATTTCATACTAGTGACATCTGTGGCAAGATAGAGCAGTGTTTGTGCAGGCTTTCCTGATTTCTTCTCTAGGGCCTGCTAGGAGAGGAGTGGACTATGTCAGGGCTGGGGAATATGTAAATTCTGCCAGGACAAGCCTTGCTTTAGTGACTTAGAGCAGGCTGCTCTTCTCTCCAAGAAATGGCATGAGATTTGTTACAGGTCATATTAGACAGGATACTATTCCCCCCCTAGATTAGTGTAAAAGCATGTGGATGTAGGCAGGGGAAAAGTTACTTGCATTTTGATGAGTTTGCTACCATATTTAGTGAGCAGCATAAAGAACAGAGCTCTGTATTAGTCAATTATTTATTTAGTCAACTAGTTAATGGAGATTTAAAAAGAGGAAAATCTTAACCCATGCAATATGTCATTTGACAAAAATGGGCTATCCAGAAAACTAAAAACATAACTAACTACTTTAGGTCTTTTACGTGCTGATTGCTGAGAGACTATGAGTTTCACCATTATTCAAATATTAAGGATTGGAAAGGCTTAAAGGTAAATTCAAGTCAATGTTTTTGCTTTTTCCAGTGCAGTAAGAAAAATACCAAAACCTGAAATTAACTTCCAGATGAAAAAAAGAGTGCGGCAAGAAAAATGGCAGAGTATCATCTTGCTTTCTGCTATAGCATATGATCTTTTGTCTACTTTTCTGCCTGCAGCTGGACATATGACAAACCAGCAAGGAGAGAGACTGGCCTGGTTAAACAGAGATCTTAGACTGGAACTCAGGCTAAAAAAGACAGTGTATCACCTCTGAAAGGATGGGCACATAACTTGGGGGACTGCAAGGATGTTGTGAGGTATGTAGGGTGAAAAGGAAAAGGGCCAAAGCTGCCCTGGAGATTAATGCAGCCACTGCAGTTAAAGACAACAGAAAAGTTTCTACAAATACATTGGAGCAACAGGAGGGCTAAGGAGAGTCTCCATCCTCTGCCGGATGCAGCAGGTAGCCTAAGTGTCATGGAATGAGGAGAAGGCTGGAGTACTTAATGCCTTCTTTGCCTCAGTCTTCAGTACCACAAGCAGTTGTCCTGAGGCTACCCAGCTCCCAGAACTGGAAATGAGTCATGGGGAGCTGAGTGAAGCCCCCATAATCTAGGAGGAAATGGTTAGTGAGCTGCTATGCCAATTAGACACCTGCAACTCTATGGGCCCACACACAAGAATAATGAGGGAGGTGGCAAAAGAGCCACTTCCAATCAATTTGGCACCAGTCCTGGGTAACCAGAGAAATCCCANGGTAGCCTAAGTGTCATGGAATGAGGAGAAGGCTGGAGTACTTAATGCCTTCTTTGCCTCAGTCTTCAGTACCACAAGCAGTTGTCCTGAGGCTACCCAGCTCCCAGAACTGGAAATGAGTCATGGGGAGCTGAGTGAAGCCCCCATAATCTAGGAGGAAATGGTTAGTGAGCTGCTATGCCAATTAGACACCTGCAACTCTATGGGCCCACACACAAGAATAATGAGGGAGGTGGCAAAGGAG
>VWZD01007414.1:70162-106717 GCA_013396695.1 Sakesphorus luctuosus | reverse complement strand
TAAAAAGAGATCAGGTTGGTCAGACAGGACCTGCCCCTCCTAAAACCATGCTGGCTGGGTCTCATCCCTTGTCCATCCTGAAGGTGCTGTGTGATTGCACTCAGGATGATCTGCTCCATAACCCTGCCAGGCATGGAGGTCAGGCTGACAGGCCTGGAGTTGCCAGGGTCAGCCTTGCAGCCCTTTTTGTGGATTGGGGTGACATTGGCCAACTTCCAATCATCTGGGACGTCCCCAGAGAGCCAGGACTGTTGGAAGAAGATGGAGAGTGGCTTGACAAGTTCTTCTGCCAGTTCCCTCATAGTCTATGGTCCCAGAGACTTGTGAGGATCCAGGTGGCTCACCAAGTCAGTATTTCCTCCTGGAACACAGAGGGGCTATTCAGCTCCCTCTCTCTTGTCTACCAGCTCCAGAGGCCAATTGTCTTGAGGGCCACCTGTCTTACTGGTAAAAACTGAGGCAAAGTAGGTGTTAAGTACCTCAGCCTTCTCCTCCTCCTGATTAGCTATGTTCCCCCCCAAGTCCAACAAAGAATGGAGGTTTTCCTTGCCCCTCCTGCTGTTATTAATGTATTTATAGAAGTGCTTTTTGTTACCTTTAACAAAGTATCCAAATTAACTTCAAATTGCACTTTTGTCTCTCTAATTTTCTTTCTACATGACCTAACTATATTCCTAAACTCTTCATGAGTAGTCAGCCCTTTTTTCCACAGTCCGTAAGCTCTCTTCTTTTCCCTGAATTCCTTCAGAATCTCGCTGTTCAACCACACTGGTCAGATTCCCCTTCTGGCACACTGGGACAGCCTGTTCCTGTGCACTCAAGACTTCCTTCCTGAAGCACATCCATCCCTCCTGTACCCCCTTGTTTTTGAGGGTTGTTCTCCAGGGTATGCTGTGGACCAGAGAAGAGGTGTACTGAGGGAGCAATCATTGTTCACAAGGGTCCACCAAACATACAGAGCTGGCAGGATCGTTAGCTTTACAATTAGTTTACATCAAATTAAAAATGAAGCTTGAAAATGCTTTTGGAGGAAAAAGAGAATCACAGCCAGTCTGTTCAACTTCGCCCATCCTTTTGCATTTGTCACCTTTCAGGACAGTTCAGATACAATGAGGACAGAGGTATTTCAGAAAGAGCAACCGGTGGCATCTCCTTGCCAGTGCCTTACAGCTGGAACATAACAAAAGGAAGGATGCAGGAAGCTAGACAAGAGCCTCCAGCAAGTTCCGGTCCAGACCTCGCAAAATGTCACTTGGAAAAAATTGTGACAGCCTTACACTATTTATTTGTCAGTCTTTGAGGGAGCAAGTCACATGGCCTCTAGACTGACCTGTGTATTCTTAACCAGCCCCACAACTCCTTTGGAATATGTTGATTTGGGGGATTTGCTCTTTTCAAGCACTGATTTCAAGCAGTGAGATTACAAGCTATTACCTAATCTGCAGACTGAGGTAAACAATAGAAAGCTACTGACTATGTTCTCTGCATAGGATGAAAATGCAAATGGTTCAATTTCTGTAACACGCTTTAATCCTGTTTTTCATTAAAATATTTCCAAATGGAAGGAACATAATTTTATGATGCAAAGGATGACTTGTTAGGCTGATTATTATAACCTGGTGTTACTGTTCTTATGGAATCTGAATCTGCAGATTCAGGGACAATATAATTCATTTTTTTTAGGGTAACAATATTTTAAGATTTAGTTTTCTTTCAGGGAACAATGTAAATGCCATCTCTCATTTTCCATTTTAAAAAAGATAGCCTTTAGCCTGTCCTTCCTTCTCATTCCGAAACACTTCTTTTTAGCAGAGTGGGAAATTCACAGGTTTTGCTTGGGAGGTTGGGAAAAAATTAACTAAATATCAAAGACATACCGAGTTCTGACATGAGTCGTGCTTCCACAGTGTCTGTGCCTCCCAGTTCAGTGCTCTCACTTTCATTGCTGGATGAGATCTCATCAAATATGTTACTACAATAATAAAGAGGAATTATTGCTTGATAGGCTGGGAGATTTCCCTTTTTTAAGTGTTAGTCCTTACCGAGTTACTCATAATGGAAGTTTTGATAATAGCTTCTCACATTTTCTACAAATGTAATGGTTTCATTGCACAAATAGTGAGCTATGGGAAACTGGGGAGGAGAGGGAGACCTGTCTTATTTAGAAAAAAAAAAGAAAAAGAAAAAAGAGAGAAAACGAAAGGTTTAATACCTTGAAATACTAATGACCAGAAATAATGTCCAGCCAAAATCCTTTTTAAATATAAGTAAGTAGCTCTGATAGGATTAGATGCTTGTCACAAGGACAACACCGTGAGTTCTACTGTGCTCAGCAAGAACTTGTTTTTAATTACTAAAAAGTCATAATCACAAGAAAAACCTATCCTAGCCAATGTGAACTTTTCAAAAAAAGTGGAGTCCACCTCAAATCTAAAGAGAATTGAAAAGAAAGTATATTACTTGCTTAAAGAGAGAGCAACACTGGGAAAAAGAATTGAAGTAAAATATGCCTTTTTTTTTTTTTTGTAGAAGAAAGAGTTTTCTGTTTTATATAAATAAAGATGTCAAAATATTTCCTTTCTGGGAAAATGAACTGTAACATGCAGTACTCCAGCTAAATCCAGAGGAAATTGTGTAGTTTCTGGCTTACCAAGATAAGAAACTTGAGGAATACAGTCAACATTAAGAGTTACAGTCAGTAGATGCAGTGGTAACTGGTGTGCAGGAGGCAGATATGCTGTTTGAAGTCTCAGTATTTAATCTGCTTAATATGAATTTTGATTTTGCAAATTCATTGCCATGCTTTAACAATTCTTTTTTGGAAGGGAGTGTTAACTGTTTACTTTCACACATTCAAAAGCAGATCATATTATTTGCTTGGAACACTGAATTCCTTATTGCTGAAGGTAATGTGGTTTTAGGATTCTAAGCACTTGGGGTCTACAAGGTTAGAAAATGAACCAACCTTGCAGCCTGTTGTGTAGAAAACTGAGGCAGGACATGATTTCCCCATGCCCATCTACTCATCACTTACTATTGCTTCTTCTACAGCACAATGAAATTAAACCAGAGGGTTCCAGTTCACATGAGCTGGGAATTTCAATTTTAAATTGTACAGAGTGAAAAGGAATTCATACAGGACACAAGTAATGAAAAGCCTGAATGGTGTTTGGAAGCAAGATGGAGTTGGCAGTACATGGCTGCAGTGGGGCAGCCCCACAGCAGCACTGCACAGCCCTCTAGTCTGCAGGCTGGGCTGTGGCACTGGCATGGCTGTAGTGTTGAGAAGGAGGATTGTCCTCATGTTCTCTGTCAGAGTTTGCTCCTCGGGAAATGCTCAGCACTGAAAAAGCACTTGCACCTTACTAAGGATTTCATGATGTAAGCAGAAGTGTGGGAGATGCTGATTCAAACCCCTAATATTCATCCCTGGCTATAGGAAGATTAGTAGGAAGATTTTTGGATATTAAAAAGCACAGTCACCTTATTGGAAAGTATCCATTTCAATCTTACCTGCTTTGTTCACTGTTTTTTCTTTGCATTAAGATTGAAATTCATTCTGCCAGTCAAAACTGATAACTAACGCCTGTATCAAAACTAGCGTGGCCAGCAGGACCAGGGACGTGACCCTTCCCTGTACTCTGCGTTGGTGAGGTCACACCTTGAGTATTGTGTTCAGTTCTGGGCCCCTCAGTTCAGGAAGGATATTGATGTGCAGGAGCAGGTCCAGAGAAGAGCAACAAGGCTGGTGAAGGGACTGGAGCACAAGTCCTATGGGGAGAGGCTGAGGGAGCTGGGGTTGTTTAGCCTGGAGAAGAGGAGGCTCAGAGGTGACCTCATCACTGTCTAGAACTACCTGAAGGGAAGTTCTAGCCAGGCAGGGGTTGGTCTCTTCTCCCAGGCACTCAGCAATAGGACAAGGGGGCACGGGCTCAAGCTCTGCCAGGGGGAAATTGAAGCTGGATATCAGAAAAAAATTCTTCACAGAGAGAGTGATCAGGCATTGGAATGGGCTGCCCAGAGAGGTGGTAGATTCACCATCCCTGGAGGTTTTTAAACTGAGATTGGATGTGGCACTGAGTGCCATGATCTGGTAAATGGACTGGAGTTGGACCAAGAGTTGGAGTTGATGATCTCAGAGGTCTTTTCCCACCCAATCAATTCTATGATTCTATGATTCATTTACAATTTCTGCTGTATCTTTGTTACTCTCATTTCTTGATCTGCCCTAAATCAGAGAGCAGACTGAATTGGAAGGGATGAGGACTGGCAGGGTGCAGCGGTTTGTGGGCACTGGCTTCCCATCCATGAGCAGTTCCTGATCCTCTCTCCAGCCCACAGCCCCCAATCTCAGTGTTGGTCTGCCTGCTCCAGCACAGCAGCCCGTGCAACTTCCCTAGGGCTGCTCTGAAGGAGTTCACAAGGAGGCTAATCCTAGGTGACTATTTGGAGAGTTATTCCCACAGGCTTTTTTTGGGAAAAATTTTGGGAATTTTTCTGCTTTGTGTTTGCTTGGTTTTTCTAGGGGTTTTTGGTTTTTTCTGTTTGGTTTTTGTTAGTTGTTTGGGGTTGTTTTGTTTGAGTTTTATTTTGTTGGGGTTGTTGTTGTTGTTTTAATGAAGTCAGACCTGATGAAAAAAAGCCAAGGCCATGGACAAAGCTGTAGTTGACTGTGTCCTGTGAATAATTTTTTTTTCCAAAATAGAGTCTAGAATAAGCACTCTGGTTCTGCTGTAGCTATTCTACAGTTTCATGTGGACGACAAGACTTTTGACCCCTCTCCCATAAATCCATTACAGAAAACTCACTCTGCATTGATGAAATCTTATCACTTTTAGTACAGTTTCCCCAAAAATGCAACACAGATCAGCATGTGACTAGCCATGAGAACTGCCCTGACTGTGACTGTGACTGTGACCTGTGCTGCACAACACTGGTGCATGGCTCTTAGGGAAACATTTTTTCATCTATAAGCAGTCCCATCTCAGAAGGATTTTTTAAAAATCTTTCTATTCTCTTTTCATCTATTCAGCTATTCTCCTTTTTGAGACTTTGCATTCACTGTTTTATTAATTTCCTTTTGAAAATAATGTATGTTCAAAACTGTATTTTGCCTCATTTGTTTAGCTTCTAAAATGCCAACTGGAAAAAATACCAAAGGGTTACAATTAGCCTGGGACATAATACACAGGTGACCTGGTAACACAATGGTGGTGAAATAAGGATTGCTCCAAAATGCTACAACAACAAGGTGAAGAGAGAGGATCTCCTGACTCTTCAGCATTCTTCCTTTACCCTTCAGGATCCTTGCCTTTCTTTTAAAAGTAAGACTACAACAAAGACATCTTGGCTTGCTGTTTTCTTTTTCCTTTTTATTTGTTGAGTAACTATGTCAGTTCCAGGGTCCCCAGCTTTAAATATGTTTTCTAGACACAGTCTCAAGTACAAATAACTTCTGTTACCTCACAGTTGGCCAAAGTAATTGAAATCAATTCTGTCTTATGAGCTTTCATCACCATCTCAGAGATCTTCTTGTTTCTTTTAAGAGTAGTTCATTTTATTTACAACTCCCTTCTGTGAACCCAATAGCACTTTATTGATAAGCAGCATGTTCATAAAGAGCTGAAATACTGTCTTGCCAAAGCACATGTACAATCACCTACAATCCTTATATTTGTCCGTAATTTCACTTTGCCCTCTAGTGCCCATTCTCCTTTTTTCTTCTGCACTGCAAAGTACCATGTCGATGGAAATATGTCAAAACAAATGTTTAGTTGGTGATGAGATTTTTAAGGACAGTTCTGAAATAAAAAATAAAAGCTTAATGCTATGAGTTTTTCAACAATTAGTGGGCCATGAATTAACATATTCTTACTGTAGAAAAATTAGGCAATAAAAACTTGAATCCCTCACGAGAGAGTAGCTGAAAAATACTTTATTGTACTTTCGAATTTTTGTAAAAATGAGGCCATTTCAAAAACACATTTTTTAAAAAATTGCATTGTAAAAGCCACCCAAGGATGTCAGAACAGAAGGGTAAGTAGGCTGAATGTCCTTTTATTATGCAGGTTTGAAGAAGTATAAAAACCAAACAAGTAACAGAAATAAGATTTGAAAGAGTCTCACAGTGGGGTCATTTCAAGTGCTGTTAGTTACAAAGCCCAAGAAATACACATTTTGCTGTAACATTTGTGGCAAGGTGTCACCAGATAGAAAAAATTACTCTGGTAATTCCCTCTGTTTCTTTGGTCTTTTCTGTTGCTCTGGATCATGATGAAGTTGCTAGCTGGTTTCATTTCTAGTATTTCAGCTTTGCACCTTATACCCGTGTCTCCCACTGCTTCTTTAGCTTACATCCATGACTAGCAGCAAGGACAGTATGTTCGCCCTGCAAAAGAGACCTGTGTCACAAATAGGCTACCCAAGACCCAAGGGCCATTGTTCGTATCAGTCCGTTTTTTGTTTAGATGTACCTTCTTATCACCCGTTTGAATGATAATTTTCTGAATGGCTGGAGATCAAGAAAAGCTTTAAAGTAGTTCCTTACATGATGCTTAAACCAGATTCTAGCAATTTCAGCCCTCCAGGACTAACATCATCCACTCACGGGAGCCACAGATGTGCTCTCCCCTCTGCTACTCTGCCAAAATGGAAGCCTGTGCCAGATGTACATCAGGGGTCGCCACAGGCAATAGTTTCGGATTTTTTTAAGTTCTCGCAGCTTTCACCAGATTTTGAACAATAGTCATTGCGTAAAACCCTGGCTATAGCTCTGTTTCCCCTACTACTAACATACAAGTGAACACTTGTTTGAAATGGACTTACCCTGAGACAATTTCCCAAGGGTAAAATCCAGGCCCAGTTTATTGCAAGCTGCTTTAAAGAATTTTATTATATTGAAATTATTACTTAAGGCTGTGTGGTTTGGAGGGGAAATTAATTGAAATACCAAGGGCTATATATTTCTGTAGTTCAATTTGTGAGCAAAGGGAAAGACTTCATGCAGCCATAAAACACAGCACTGGATAGTGATGTTTGAAACTGCAGTGGGCAAGATGAATATGCTCATGAGCTAGTAAGATGCACCACAGCCAGATGTGGCTTTTGGGTAATTTTATGTAGAAAAGTTATTTCAAATAACTTTTCACAGAAGTTTAAGTGAATTGGAAACACTGCAGGGGACAATAAAAGCCTTGCCTCCCAATAGCTAGAGTAGACAAATGTATTTCAATTTAAACTAGAATTGCCCCATTGAGAAGTTACTACAGAAGCCGTAACTACTGCAAAAAATATCTTGCATAAACAAATCCTCTGCAATTACTTTACACTTTCAAACAAAGCAAAAGTTAAAATGACTCAAATGTAGAAAAAAAAAATACATTCTTGGAAAAAAAGATACAAACTTTGAAAGAAAAATGCATGTTCTCAGCCTAAGTCAGAACCACTTAAATAATCAATATAATACTTTATTTTTGATGCAGTCTCAATCACTACAATCTAGCAATTCCTGTAAGGTGAGGGATGTGTAGTCAATTCACAGATATATGATTATCTACATGTAGGTGAAATAGAGATGGAAAGCAGCAGCAAATTTTCTCATCAGAAAACACTGTAAGATGTCACTATCTGTCATAATGTTACAATCCCTTACTATGGATCAGTAATTTCACTGCAAAGTTATAGAGAGTAATTTATAGCAAGAGCAGACACCTTGCTTACCAAGCAAAAAGTTACTTACACTGAATAATATATTACATGTGCAAAAATAACTTCCAGGTGCATAATTATTTACATACAGACAGACTGAACTAGAAGCAATGCCACAAGATAGATAATAGAACCACTACTAAATATTATTTATAATATTTCTTTATAAATGTTCTAAGTTATATGAGTTTAAAATCTTTATACCTTACTTATTGATTTTCCTTGTCATTTTATCAATCAGTTGGAGACATCTTCTCATTTCTGCACGGCTGATCTCCCAGGAGCACAGGTTGTGTTGTTTGTCCTTAAGAAAACAGTCTATTTTTTTGAAGTACTTCTTCAGTTTCAACCTGCTGACTTCTTTGCTCCAACAATAGCGGGTGTGCTTTCTGATTGGACATGACTCCAAATGCTCAATTTGATGATAAAGTCCATTTTGGAGCTGATCCAAAGCTGTACTATCCCAAGCAGCTAGAGTCAGATTTTTGCTAAAGATATAGAAAATATGTCGGAAGATCTCTTCAATGGCAACTTTAACAATCTCTTTCTGTCTGGGCTGTAGAATCTGCTTAGGAAATCTGAAGGACATTTTCTCTCTTAGACATTGTTGAGGAAAATTTTTGCCCATTTTGTCCAAAAGTCGCAGGCTGTTTTCTATCACTTTTCTTTGCTGTAAGTGAAGGTGGTTGCACTGAGGACTGGAGGTGATGGTGGTGCACAAGAGTATAAGGCCAATTTGTATCAATCCAAAGGCACTCATGATAAAGCAAGTTCTAACAATCCTCTTTCCCTATGTAAAGATTCTGAAACAGGCTGGGATGCTTTGAAGGCATTTATAGGGTCCTGTTTCTTCAAAAGCTTGAAATTTACTTACTCTGTAGGAGAAGTTTTCTTTCATCATTTTTTGGTTTTCAAGGTTTTCCCCCTTGTGTATGCCTTTGACAAGACTTTCATTTTCTGCTTTATGACTTCACAGTTGGTTTGGTTGGTTTGTCTTTTTTTTTTGGCACTTTCCTTTTTATTTCAGCTGGATATGAGAATGTTATATATATATTAGATTATCTACTTCTTCTCCCTCAAAAGTTTTACAGGAAGTATAAGAATTTGAAATATGGAGTTACAGAAGTACTTATTTTTCTTAATAGTCTAGCAGTAGAATATGTTGAAATAAAGTAAAAGTTGCAATGAGGGGTCAGGGTCCTGCTGAATACCATTGCTATCCTATCTTCTTAGCATGATTTATACTTCCACGACTCAGTTTAGCTTTCTCTACCTATTTTCTTTCAGGGAAAATATTTTCTTTCTCCTCACCTTTATTTTCTTGACCATTTATGCTCAAAGGACAGATGTCATACCATTAAAATGTTTGTGTGTATAAAAATGTGTGCATGTGTTAATATACCTATGTGTTTTTAAATATATATACACTGCTAATTAAATGAGGCCTCATCGCACTTAGAGACTGTAAATGCCATGCAAATACAAATACTCACACAGAAACAACTTCTATACTTAAATGCAGTACTCTTTTTCTCCCCATATGAGTAACTAAACAATAGTTAACATCAGCAATGGTTGAGTACAGGGCTGAATTATGACATTGAATGGGAAGAGAAAGAAAAGAGAAGATAAAAATACTCTAAAATTCCACCATTTGCTTTCCCTAGTCATATAATAGAGGAGGTTAGAACTAACACAGTGCCTCGGGAAATCTGGCTCTTGTTTTTAATTGTATTTTGATGCAAGCTACTCTTCAACTGCCATTTTGCTGTCTTCCTTGACTCCTCTGAATGTATATGTAAAGGTAAAAACAACAGTCTGTAGGTGATAGTGTCTGGATGATGAGGTCAGAAAAGCTGTTTCTTTGGCCTGAGGCCTGGCTCTATATTTCTTGAACTAAGAGTAAGAGATTTGGTAGAAAATAAACCTTCTTGCTTTCCATCTGGTTCTCAGAGATCAGAGGGGCTGGATGCAGCTGGGCTGATTAGAAACAGTTTGGCACTGTAAGTCTAGTTGTATTCAGTCAGACCCCAGAAGCACCAATAATGTGGGTTACACTATAATTCTGGTCTCATTTGCAATCCCAGTCACAACAAGAACTTTCATGAACACAGATTCACTGAGAGTTCAGTTTATTGGGGCATCAGGTTATAGGTTCTTGTTAGATTTCCAAAGATGAAGTCCCTATGCCTGAAAAGTAAGTGTGTATAGCACTATGTGGAAGTGTTCCTGGCGGTATGCTGACACAGTCCAAGGTGCATCTCTGCTTTAGGGAGGAGAAAGAAGCAAGCCTGTTGTTCCATTTGCAAGGTTGTTGTACTGTCATCCTGTGCCATGAAGGATTTCGAGTTCCAACTTATACACTTGGGAGAAGTGAAGGTGAGATTGTAGTAACATCCTGTTACTGCCACCATAAATGCTGGAGGGAGGGAGAAGAAAGGGCGGAAGGACAGCCACTTTACATGTAAATGAAGGATACATAAAGAGGGATTACAAGGGCTGTGGAACTTCTCCTAGGGTGGAACAGAACACAACAGTGACACCTTAGCATCACTCCCTCTTCCATGTGGCTGATTGCAGTGAGGGGGTTGCTAGAGTCCTCTATAACCTGTCACTGCACCAGCAGGCCCTTCTGCCCTTCACAACATATGTCATAGCATACCTCATGGAAATCCCTTCATTAGATATCCCGTGGTATATCTCATGGCTGTAGACATTCCTATAGTATTTTTGTTTTATTGTTCCACCCACTGTTATATGGTTGGCTTCACTCCCAGTTTGGTAGTCATTCTGAGCAGATGGATGATACTATTTTAGGGCTTCCTTTATGTTCAGCACATAGGTATTTGGGAGGTTTTGAAAGTCACAAATTAAGCTGAGCACAGTTATTCTCATGAGGAGAGTGCTTGGATGCCCTGATGTTGCTTAAGCAACCTTGGGCTGGATGTACTGCCAGTGTGAGGAAAAAGGTATCCCCTATCACCTATGACAGTATTAAACAAAAAGAGCAAAACCAATCAGAGTGGGATACAAAATATGTAACATGGGACCAAATCTTTTCATTTAGTTGGAATGTTTATTACTTTGGAAAAATGGCCTGAAGTGCATTATTGTGATAGATACACAATGGCCACAGAGATGTATCCCTTTTGCAAAAATAGCAAAGGGTAAACCCACGATATATAAAAGTTATAATTAAATCAATATTCAATGTACATACTTCAAGATAATGTTACATCTATATTTCCATAAATTATACACAAGTATTTTTTCAAAACAGTAACCATTATATGAGTTAATCCTTCTAGTGATTTAAACAGATAAACTTTTTTATATTCATTGTATTTCCCAGACACACAGATTCTTTCTTTCCTCTTGTAAAATGGTTTCTGTCTCAATGAGAAGCTGGAAATGCCATCCTGGGTGTCACTAGGTCCAGGTGTTTTATTTTCTTGTCTATGTTACCAGATCAGCTGTCCATGCATCCTCACAGAACACTTTCACTTGACTTAGTCCACCAGGGGTGGGTTTTGTTTTGGAGGTTTTTTGTTTAGTTGTTTGTTTGGGTTTTTCTAAAGAACAATTAATTGTTCTTCCCCAGTCAGCCAGTTTCTTGATTATTGTACTAAGCAAAGCAGGACAAAGTCTGCCCTAATCATGTACCGTTATAGTTCCATTTAGAAACAAACAGTTGGCTAACAGTAATGACTGGAAGAAGTAACCGTGATATGAAGCTGCAGATTGTTGTTTATTTCTCTGCTTGTGGGTGAAGCACAGAACAACCACTCTAACCTGGAATGAAATGTGGAAACAAGTTGACAAAGCACAACTGTAATTCCAAGTAGACATAGGAGATAATTTTTCTAGAAAGGTTATCAGATATTTCATCCATGCAAAAAAAGATTTGCCCTTAAAAGATCATCTAGCTATATATGTATCCGTTACAAAATTCTAAAGCTAAAAAAATGCATGGTTTTATGCCTTTCTAACACCTTTAAAATGCTGCAAATTACTTCTCTAATGGAGATTTTTCATTATAATTTTCATATATATTTTATAATGCAATAGAGGAATTCCATGAATATTTGCCATCCGTCTTTTATGTCAGGCGCCAAGGCAAATGGAAAGTCTAAGTTCAGCCTATGTATATGCTAGCAAATGAATACTGAGAAGGAACATCCTTGCAAAACTCTGTGCCTCTCATAACTACCCCATGTTAAACTGTTTCCTCTGTTCTAGATATCAGTTTCTTTTCTCCATTCATTGCAAACACACTGATTTTAAGAATAGTGTGTGTGCAACAAAGGAGTTCAAATAGGTTTGGCTTGTCACTGCATAAGACAGCTTCCTCCTCTGCTAGCTTGACACTGCCCATATTAAAAGAAAAACATTCTTCTCTGTTACGTTTTCCATCACAGCTATGAATTCCAGTCTTCTTCTGTAGAAAATCATGGAATGGTTTGGGTTGGAAGGGACCTTGTGAGTCTTACGAGGAGTGGTTGAGGGATCTGGGGTTGTTTAGCCTGGAGAAAAGGAGGCTTGGGGGCGACCTTATCACTCTGTAGAAATACCTGAACAGAGGTTGTGGCAAGGTGAGGGTCAGTCTCTTCTCCCAAGGCAACTAGTGACAGGATGAGAGGACAGAGTCTCAAGCTGCACCAAGGAAGGTTCAGGCTGGACATCAGGAAGAATTTCTTCACAGAAAGAGCTGTTAAGCATTGGAATGGACTGCTCAGAGAGGTGGTGGAGACACTATCCCTGGAGGTGTTCAAGGAGCAGCTGGATGTGGCACTTCATGCTAACATCTGGTTGACAAGGTGGTGATCAGTCAGTGGCTGAACTTGATGATCTTATAGGTCTTTTTCTACCCAAATGATTCTGTTCCAAACTCCCTGCCGTGTGCAGGGACACCCTCACTAGACCAGGTTGCTCAGAGTCTCATCCAATCTGGCCTTGAACAGTTCCAGGGACGGAAAATCCACAATTTGTCTGGGCAACCACTTGCAGTGCCTCACAGTGAAGAACTTATTCCTAATCCCTAATCTAAGTCTACCGTTCTTCAGTTTAAAGCCGTGCTTCTTTGCCCTGCTGCTACAAACCCTTGTCAAAAGTCCCTCTCCAGCTTTCTTGTAGGTTCCCTTTAGGTATTGAAAGGCTGCTCTAAGGTGACCCTGCAGCCTACTCTTCTCCAGACTGAACAATCCCAATTCTCACAACCTGTTTTATAAGAGACGAGCTCCAGCCCTCTGATTGTCTTTGTGGCCTTCCTCTGGACTTGTTTCAACAGGGCCATGTTTTTGCTGTGTTGGAGACCCCAGAGTTAGATCCAGCATTCCAGGTGGGGTCTCATGAGAGCTGTGTAGGGGGACAGAATCGCCTACCTTGTCCTGCTGACCCTACTTCTTCTGATGCAGCCTAAGCTGACTTTATGGGCTGCTAGTGCACACTGTTGGCTCATGTTCAACTTTTCATCCATAAGAACCTCCAAGTCCTCCTCCGCAGGGCTGCTCTGAATGAGTTTGTTTCCCATTCCCTAATTATGTCTGGGATTGCCTTGGCCCATGTGCAGAACCTTACACTTGGACTTGTTGAACAGCATGAGGTTCTTGTTGTCCCACTGCTCAGGTTGGTCCAGATCCCTCTGGATGGCATTTTGTTCTGTCAAGTGCACCACGTAGCTTCATCTGCAAACTTGCTGCAGGCACACATGATTTCACTGTCTGTGTCATTGATAAAGATGTGGGGGCTTACATTCTGCTTCTCATTCCTGTTTCCAGCTCAGGGGCAAGGGTACCCTGAGGACAATTGGTCTTGCTTTTAAAGACTGAGGCAAAAAAGCCATTCTGTACTTGAGCTTTTTTCTCACCCCTTGTCATTATGTTTCCCTATGCATCCAATATAGGATGGAGATTGTCCTTAGCCCTCCTTCTGTTGCTGATGTATTCATTGAAATGTATTTCATTGTCTTAAACTGCAGAAAGCGAATTAAGTTCTAGTTGTGTTTCAGCCCTTCTAATTTTCTACCTGCAGAACTTTACAACATCCTTGTACTCTTTCTGAGTTTCCTGACCCCTCTTCCAAGCTAATAAGCTCCCCTTTTTAATCTGAGTTCCAGCCAAATCTTTATTCAGCCAGGCCAGTCTTCTTCCCAGCTTGTCTTTCAGCACATGAGGGCAGCTCGTGCCTGTNCCCTCCTTCTGTTGCTGATGTATTCATTGAAATGTATTTCATTGTCTTAAACTGCAGAAAGCGAATTAAGTTCTAGTTGTGTTTCAGCCCTTCTAATTTTCTACCTGCAGAACTTTACAACATCCTTGTACTCTTTCTGAGTTTCCTGACCCCTCTTCCAAGCTAATAAGCTCCCCTTTTTAATCTGAGTTCCAGCCAAATCTTTATTCAGCCAGGCCAGTCTTCTTCCCAGCTTGTCTTTCAGCACATGAGGGCAGCTCGTGCCTGTACCTTTAAGATTTCCATCTTGAAGAATGTCCACCATTCCTGGACTCCTTTCTCCCCCCCAGGACTGCCTCCCTAGGAACATATAAACAAGTCTCCTAAACAGGCCAGTCTGCCATCAGGAAGTCCCAGGCAGCACTTCTGCTGCCCCCCCTGCCCCTTACTACTCTGTGAAAGAAAACTCTATTCATTTCACGGTCTCTGTGCCCAGGACAGCCTCTGACCACCGCATCTCCCACTAATCCTTCTCTGTTCACAAACAGTGGGTCCAGCCAGCCTCCCTGATTGGCTCTCTCACCCACAGTGTCAGGAAATTATCTTCCACACAGTCCAGAAATCTCTGGACCATTCCCTGTCTACTGTATTGTCTTTCTAGTCCACAACTTTGTAGGTTGAACACCCCCACAAGAAAAAGCATCAGTGATTCTAAGGTTCATCCCAGCTCCTTATAGGATATTTTACCAGTCTCTTAATTCTAGTAGGGGATGGATGGCCACTGACTGCGTTGGGGGCGGTGAGGCAGACGGGGACCTACCCTGCCAGGCTGTCGCGGTCCCCACGGTCCCCGGTCTGCTCCTCAGCCGTGCGGCGCCTCTGCCAGCGCTTGGTCTCGCCAGCGCCTCCGGGCGGCTTCGGGCGCCTCGGGAAGAGCCGCGTGTGTCGGGACCTACAGCTCAGCAGCAGCGCAGGCTAACCTCGAGCAGCTAATCTCACGGAGCGACTGCTTAGCTCCGTAACACCGCATTTATATCGATGTATTTCCATTATTTATGTTCTGTATGTTTATATAATATATTATATTGATAACTTCTTTATCAACGATCTGGATGAAGGGATAAAGTTCCCCTTAGTCAGTTTGCAGGTGACACCAAGTTGGACATGAGCACTGATGTGCTGGAGGGCAGCAAGGTTGTGCAGAGGGATCTGGACAGGCTGGATCCATGGGGCAAGGCCAATGGTGTCAAGTTCACCAAAGTCAAGTGCCGGGTCCTGCCTTTGGGTCACAACAACCACAGGCAGCACTACAGGCTGGGGGCAGAGTGGCTGTAAAACTGCCTGGTGGGAAAGGACCTGGGGGCGCTGGTTGGCAGCAGCTCAACATGAGCCAGCAGTGTGCCCAGGTGGCCAAAAAGGCCACTGGCATCCTGGCTTGTATTAGGAATTGTGTGGCCAGCAGGACGAGGGAAGGGATATCCTTGGCACTGGTGAAGCCACAGCTCAAATCCTGTGTTTAGTTTTGGGCCCCTCACGCATTACAGGACAGATGTTGAGGTGCTGGAGCATGTTCAGGTAAGGGTAATGGAGCAGGTGAAGGGAGTATAACAGCTATGAGGAGCAGCTGAGAGTTGTTTAGCCTCGAGAAAAGGAGGCCTGGGGGGAACTTACCACTACCTACAAGAAGGAGGTTGTAGTGAGGTGGGTATCAGTTTCTTCTCTCAGGTAACAAGCAACAAAAGGAAATGGTCTCAAGTTGCACCAGGGGTGGTTTATATTGGATATTAGAGAAAACCTCTTCATAGAAAGGGCTGTCAGGCTGCCCAGGGAAGTGGCTGAGTCACCATCTCCATACATATTTAAAAAATGTAGATCTTGTCAGGACATGGTTTAGTGGTGCACTTGGCACTGTTCAGGTTACAGTTGAACTTGGTGATGTTTAAGGGTATTTTCCAACCTGAATGATTCTATGCATCTGTTATGCATCTGTTCTGTTGCTTCAACAAGAAAAGTCTACCTTTTTTTGTTTTAAGAGAGTATTATAGAATTATGGACTAGCCTGAGTTGGAAGGAATTCACAAGGAACATTAAAGTCCAGCTCCTGGCCCTGCACAGGACAGCCCCAAGAGTCACACCATGTGCCCGAGAGTATCATTCAAAAGCTTCTTGAACTCTGTCAGGTTTGGTGCTGTGACTGCTTCCCTGGGGAGCCTGTTCCAGTGCCCAACCACCGTCTGGGTGAAGAAAATTTTTCTAGTACAGAATCATAGAATGGTTAAGGGTGGAAGGGACTTTATTTTTAGAAAACCATCTTTCATATTGTATGACCAAACCCAATAGTTTCTCTATGACCCTTTCAGGAATTTTTGTTCTATGTAGCACAACTAAGAATAAAGAGTAGAAATGGTGAGGCAGAAGTTAATACTCTAAAAGATAAGTCTCATACAGGAATTCCATAGTTTTTCATCAGTTTTTAAAAATTTTAAACAGATTTTAAAATGATGTTCAGGACATTGTGAAGCACATCAACAGTGACATTTCCTCGTTACCCGAATAGCAAGAGATGAGACCATGAATGGAAACAGTTTATTGATGAAACTCAGCAATTCTAGAAGACTATTAGTGTTCAAAAGAAAAGATACACAAGGTTTGTCTAGAATATATCCTTTTTTATTTGCAGTCTGTGTAAATTTTATTATGTGACTGAATTTCTACATAATTTTTTTGTTTAAGCACATCCTGGTCTTTTCCAACCACCCAGTCAACTGCATCTTTATTATGTACAGTCAGTATTTATGAAATATTGCATATGCATCTATGAATTTAGAAAAATAACATGCAAGGAAAATTGTTACCATGAAACTGATAAAAAATAAAAGATAGGTAAAACAGTCAATCCCCTTTTAGTGTGTTATGGCTTTGCACCAGACATCAGATGTCAAAACAAACAGCTTCAGATGCTTCTTGTTAAAAGGCACTTACTGTTCTTCAAATACACCTTCACATTTAGTTCTATTGCATTAAGAAGTGTATCTCTGGGATCATACTTTCTTAACATAGCAGAACAGTCCAAAAAGGCAGTAATAATAAAAAGGAAATAAGGGGGTTTATGTTAAAATATGAAAATACCAAGAATTAACACAAACTTTAAGGATTTGGTCCTTATAAACAGGCAACAGCATTCAGGCAATAGTGATTTCTTTTCATAGACGCTGACAAAATAATATCCCCAAAAAATGAACTCTTCCAGTTCCAGTGTATAGATATGTCTGAGTAGAGTAGTGTACCCTCTCCAGCCCCCATAAAAATATAGCTTTTCAAGACTAACTACTGCTTCACTTTGGCTGCAAAGGAAGACATCTCAGAAGAGTGTTAGACATAAAGATACTAGCAAGCCTACAACTCTGTGTCTCGGTATCTGGATGGCTGTCCATAATACCCCTTCTTAGAGTGGTCTGCTAGCTGCCGACGGTACTCCTCCTCGTCGTCCTCAGCATCGCTGCCGTAACTGCAGCGGTTCTCTAGGTAAGGTCTAATAGGAGGCTTCTGGGGTTCTGGAGGTCTGGAGCTAACACAGCAAGACAGGGAAAGAGAGAGAGAAATAATGTTTACATCCATTATGGAAAGCTGAAAAATAGTTGTATCTAAGTTTTGCTTTATGGCCAGGTACAACTTAGAGAGACACATGGAGCAAATAAAACCTCTTCTAGCCCATAAACAATTGCATGGCCATGGTAAGCCTATCCAGAGAGGCACCTTACTTCCATCAAGCTTGAGGATGATGCTGAGATTTGATCTCCTCAACCTACTTGGAAGAGTACCAAATTCAAAATTATTAAACACCCCTGCACACACATGGACATCAATAGCTTCACAGCACTTTATTCCCTGAGCTGAGAGGTTTTCAGCCATTACTACTACCCAACTGACATTTCCCTCAATTAGTTTTGCACAGTATTCTTTCTATGCCAGATTCTTCTTTTGCATTCTTTTGTCTTTCTTATGTGACATTTCTTAAATTGGTAGCCTTCTCACTCAAGGCTCTCATTAGGTATCTCAGCCTTGGAAGTAGGCAGAAATAATCCACACATTTGCTTTTTATATACTCTGGTGCTACCATTTGATGTGACATTAAGCTGACATATAAAAACAAAATCTGTCAAGGAAAGGTATTTCCTTAGTCCCAAAAGCCATGATTTTTGCAATCCACAGTCTGAAAAAACCAAGATTATAACCTCCTTACATATTGCCCCCCAAGGGCTTAAATACTGCCTTTTGGCTAATCACTGGCATTCCTGTAAAAAAACAGCACTGATTTCTGCATGTATGCAAACGCTCTGCAAATATAGTTAAAGATTAATTTTCATTACTTCCAAAAAGCTTCCAAGGCTATTTACAAAACTATACTTCTCTGAACATGCCAAGAAATCCTGAAAATAACAATTTTCCATTTTTCAATTTTAGATTATGTACTGTGATATCAAAGCATTTGACTCAGTAGAAAGAAAACAGTCCCATTCTATTGGCTGTTACTAGAATGCAAGAAAAACTGAAAAGTTATCAAAAGCAGAAAACAAAATCCATCATGCAGTGGGTTAGCTCTTGCACAAGTCACAGAAATGTGCAGTGTGTAGAGTAAGGTGGCACAATGACCAACCCATCCAGAACTCACTGAATTCTAGTGAAAGACCATGACTTTCATGAGACTTGATGGGTGACCTCAGACAAGTTTCATCCTTAGTTTCCCTAGACACACTATATATCTGTAAGTGAATAAGCATTTAGGGCAGTTCCATGGTGTAAAGGACTCTGGACTCTGAATCCCAAGGACCTGAGTTCAAGTTTCAGTGGGACCGTCCCCTGGCAGTTAAATGCCTCCCTGCCATCCAACCCCGTCACATCTCGGATGCTCAGCAGGGTCAGCCCCGGTTAGTACCGGGTGCTGTGACAGTCCCAAGGACTTCACTGTCACTGTCCAAGCTCGCTCGGCCGTGGCCGCTGTACCTCAGGAGTTAAAGGGTGGGGCCAGTTCTGTGCACGCTGTGCCTCACCTAAAAAAAATCCACTGCGCAGGCTGGAAGGGCACACCCACAAAGGGAAGAGCCCTTCCCAAATCTTTGTTTGCGAAGCCTGGCCATACATACATACACCAAGAATAAGCATTTAAGGAATGAAGTGTTATTAGAACAGCAATTATTTGTTAGGATAGACTAACAGTCATCCATTATCTAGCACAGGAAGAATGGAGATCAGAGAACTCAAATGCAGGAAAGCTTCTGGGTAATACAGGTTGGGGGAAAAAACTGGCTCAGCAAACACTTCAGTGAAAGACTATAGCATTTCTTCATAGATGACTCAAATACTAAAAGAAAAAAAAATCTTGAAAACTAAGAAGAGCTCACTAAAATTTTGCCCCACCATTACGGTAATTTTTTGAGGCACATCATCATCATCATGGCTGGGCTTTGCAAATGAAGATTTGGGAAGGGCTCTCCCCACGTGGGTGTGCCCTTCCAGCCTGCGCAGGGGATTTTTTAGGTGAGGCACAGCGTGCACAGAACTGGCCCCACCCTTTAACTCCTGAGGTTCATCTGCCATGGCACAGCGAGCTTGGAAGGTGACAGTGAAGTCCTCAGGACTAGAACCTCCAGCCCCCGGTATTGCCAGGAGGTCTCCCATTGAAGTACTAACTGGGGCTGACCCTGCTGAGCTTCTGAGATCTGACGGGATCAAATGTCAGGGTGGCATTTAACTGCCTTTTTGAGGCACAACAACAAAATGATACAGCAAGGCACGAGAATTTGTATGAACAAAACCTGTTTTCAGGCTGCTGGTGGAGTGAAAAATCAAGACAGAGTGCTTAAAACTGGACACAGCTTACCTCATCGGCTGGGGCCAGTTCTGTTCTGACTTCTGTGTTTTGACAGGGACAGCATAAATATCTGGATGCTTCTGGGCTATTTCAAGCTTTAAAAGAAAGTAGAAAAAAATAACTGTTCTTTTTAAGTCTATCCATTAGGGATCCTATGCTAAGATTTAGCACCTAGCAGGTCACAGCTACAACTGAAACAATTAAAACAAAAATGGCTAACATCTTACTGATATTCCTACAATTATATACAATCTTTTGCTACAGTAGTAATTTAAAGTGCACATGAAAACATTGGATTGTCAAAAGCAACAGGGTTATTAGAAGTCAGCTTTCTGTAGTTACACTAGGAAGCCTTAAAATATGTCCTGTTTATATCCAAATCCACACAATGGTATGTCCCCATGTGTGGTTTCCAAAACTTCTCCCTCCAGAAGCAACACAATGCAAAGGGCATGATTTTCATTTTCAGGACTCAGGCTGTTCTGTAGGCTGAAAAGCATTGCAGGGGGAAATACATTTCTTCATACCCTGGCATTCTGGGCCTCTTGTAGCTCTTGCATTCTTTGTATCCTTGCCTTATGATCCATCTCCTCAAATATTTTTACTTTCCTCAATACTGATTTAGGGGTATTGTCCTGTTCATTTCCTTCCTCTTCCAATTTTGCCTCCTCCTCCTCCTCCTCTGCAGGTGGAACTGCTGGCTGAGAGCTTCTTAGAATGGGCCGTCCAAAGGCAGGTTTCACAGAAACAGGTGGTGGTGCTGCTTTAGCTGATACAGTTGAAGTCTCACTGCTGACAGCAACATTACTTGATTTGAACTCACAGTTCTTGGGGAAGTCATATAGATCCTCTTTGTTTTGTAGCTTTCCCTGCAAGTACAAAACACAATGACAAATTTCACATCAGCAACTTTGTAATTTTCATTTCAAAAGAGGGCTTTAACTTGAAATTAATCCCTTTGCATATGTATTTAGCAGTGTCAATCTTCATATGATGTAACACTTGAAAGGTATTTGAACTGCCCAATGTTTTGGCTGTATGCTCTTAGACTACACATCAGCCTATAGAAGACTAGGACATTTCACAGAATTGTAGAATCATAGAATCGATTGGGTTGGAAAAGACCTCCGAGATCATCAGGTCCAACCCTTGGTCCAACTCCAGTCCATTTACCAGATCATGGCACTCAGTGCCACGTCCAATCTGCGTTTAAAAATCTCCAGGGATGCTTGTCCTATTTATTAAGGATTACCAGAGCTACAATGTGTGTTAGGGTACAGCAGAGAGAAAACTGGTGTCCCAAATAATTTTTTCAGTATTACCTCAAGTGGAGTATCACTACCAGGAGTTTAGAAGTGCACAGGATCCAGTTCTGGTTTATATCCCACTTTGGTTTTCCTTACATATGTCCTGCTCTACTCAGTCTTCATTGGACTATGTTTTGAATACTTGCAGTATATAAGCAAACCAATCCTCATAAAGAAAGGACTTTGGGGTCAGGGGAAATCAGGAATTGCTAAAATAGAACTTGATGTCCAGACACTATAATTTCCGCCCCACCCCACATCACTCCTGAGCAATGTTTAAATAAACAGTTAACATCAATTTCTACTGATGGTCAGAGGTGGTAGATTCTGATTTTGTGTTTCACAGTAACAGACATCAGATACACTTTGCCTGGGGATTAGCATACTTAGGTTCTTGCTGAGTTAAACAGTGCCTTCCAGTTTGTTAACAGACACAAAAAAGAGTCTCCTTTCTCATTTCATATAGAATATTTTCTATTTGAATAGAACTGTTCTCCATTAAGTCTTCTCTCTGCTTGATCCTGCAACACCTTCAGTCCTTCCTTCTCTCCACATTCACAATGTTTTCTAGTCTCTGATCATTCCTACTGCTCTTTCCAAAGCATCATCCTGGAAAGTTCTCCAGAAAGAGGATATTTTATTTAGATTTGCTTCTAAAAGTTTACCTTAGGTGGTTCCGGCTTGAATGCTGGAGGTGGACTTGGTTCCCTAAGGATCTCCCTGCTACCAGCTTTTCTTAACTGAGCCCTTGGTTCTGGAGTAAATTTTTTTAAACTCTGTGAAAGAAAAAAAGATACAAAATCACCACAGTAGCCAATAATGGAATCGTTTTTCCTTTCTCTCAAGTTTACTACTTTGGGAAAAGTTACCAGGAGTCAAATGACTCTCAGTAACCTGACTGATTGTTGCAGATGTAATTGCAAAATTCGACGTGATGAGACATCATCAGGAAATCTATAAAGTTACGCTGAGAAGCAGAGCTATTATTTTTGCTCTACACAATGTAGCCCTAGAACACTATCATAAGCAAAGTAAAGCTGTAGTTAAAAAAAAACCCCTGATTTTTAAGCCATACATAGAGGGCTCTCAGAAAGCCCAGAGTCCAGCCTTACTGAAAAATCCAATCATCTCACCTCCTCGTGATGCACAGGCTCAGAGGACCGGCTAACAGATGAAACCCTTGGTTCCTCCAAGGGCTCATCAAGTTCATTGTCAGTGTATGCACCTCCTTCTCCATCTGTATCCTCTAGGTCACTGATCAGCCGACTGTCACAACTCAGGTAGTCAGCACCCATTGCAGTAAGGTAAGACATACGATCATCTGCATCATCTTCCATCCCATCCATCTAGAGAAAAATTAGTAGAGAATTAAGGAACAAAGATTAAATAAATCAGAATCAGAGTCCAGTTAAGTCTCAACATCCTGCCAAACAACTTCTTAGGAATGACTTTGCAGAACCGAAAGAAACTAATGCAGAATCACAACAAAAAGTCCTGTAAAAGTTTATCCCTCCTCATTTGCTCCCCTAGCCATAACATTAGCAATGAAAGCTCCAAAGAACAACAGCAAGAACAACATTATTTTTTGTTACCAAGACAGACATCAACTAACTAGTTGTCTAGCCTATCCATCACTGGCAAACAAAATTTTGAACAATTTTTACTGGCAAGAGATACTTCGAGAATATGGATGGATTACTTACCTTCCCTTCAGATACCCATACTGCTTCTCCTTGCTGTTGCTGAATTGTATCCTTCAGATTACCATACCAGCTATCATTGGCTGAATTTAAATTGATGGTTGCTGTAAAAATTGAAGGGAAAAGTATATATATACAGCAAATGCAATGCATTATCCATTCTTTGCTGTTTAGCACTTTTTGTTTTAGCTATGGAAGAATGTTAAGCAGCCATTTTGTTTAATCGTTGTCAGAAGGATAGTATTTTTATTTTATTGTTTGTCTGTTCCCAAGCTTATTAAGTCACTTATCTTTTCATGACAGTATGCCAACGCATAGTTTCTTTTGTATTAGAGTTTTGAAAGTTTGAAAAAAGGGCAAGGAAGGGATTGCTTATGACCATATCTCCCCACCCCTTTAATTCCAGCCCACATGAGTTACTATGCAGAGCAATAAGCAGATGTCTCAAGACTTACACAGTCACATCCAGCTCTCTCTTAGCAGGTTAGACAAACCTTCCTTACCTGTAAAGAGGTGGGAACAAGTTTTCTTCAGTTTGTTTGCTTGCTCATAGAGTTTTCTTGAGCTCTTGTTTGATGTAGAGCACAGCCTTTGTCTCATGGTCTTCACACCTTGCTTACTGTCTGGGTTAAAGAAGACCACAATGGGAAACCACTGGGTATAATTTAGCAGGTCCACTGCTTTAGGAGTGACATCCAACAGAGCATGTTTGTCCTGTTAACAAGAAAGCCCAGTCAATGTGGTGCTTATGGGGAACAAGAAGGGGACTGAAACACGGAATCCTACGAAAAGTAGGATACTTTAGTTCAAATAAGACCACTACTTCTCACAGTTATATCATGTTTAGAATGTTACATTTCTGATGACAGTAAGAGCAAATAGAGCACTGCCTGACAGTAAAGCCCCCAGGGCAAATTCAGAAAGGACTAAGAAAAGAGAATTTAACTTCTAATATCAGGTTCAAAGCTATAATAATGACAAAAATTGCTGTTGAACAATTTCAAAGCAGTTTTATCATTAAGCCAAGTCTGCTTATTACAGAAATAAGATGCAGTGAAGATTTGAGTACTCTGCAAGTTCTAGAAGCAAACAAATCAAGCAATGTGCCTTGAAGCCTAAGCAATTTTCAGAGGAATACTCTACCTGTTCAATGATTTGCCTCACAGTGTTCAAGCGCACCACCCCAGTTGATTTCTCTGAACCTGCGTCTCTGGGTTCTGTCTCTGCAAAGACAACATTTTAGCTTATCCTAGAGTGGCCAGGCAGTTGTGATTATTAAGGTATCAATTCTCTCACTTAAGGATGAAAAAGCAACTTGGAGGACCACTTACTTGCTGTCTGGTACAGGTGAGGCAAATCATTTGACAACTTCTCCATAGCAACATCTGCAATAGGGCCAAATATCACCACAGGTCTTTTAAAACCAGCTGAAAGAAAAATATTTGGAAAAAAGGTAAATCTCATAAGACTGGTTTTATATATATAAGAGAAATTACTGTGCAGTTATAAGTAGAAATTATTTAAAAATATGTTTAAAAAAATTATTTCTCAAAAGTTTGTGCAACAGGATAATACAGAAAGCTTTCAACTGCTCAGAAAACAAAAGAGACTGTTTTAGTTCTGCAGCTTCCTTATTGCCTTTAATGAAATTGCATTTAGGAGATTCTACATCTGAAAATATACAGCAGATCTTCATTAATCTTCTCATCCATCAAAACTGCATGACCTTTACATAGTGGGTTTTGTGTGAATAAAGATTTAAATGCTAAACAAACTGCAAGACAGCTTGAAGAAAAGAAATGCAAAACTATGTTGTGATCATGTCAAAGCAAGCACAAACACAGCCCTCATAGTTAATGGGGGAATTCCATTCTCTTTTTCAGTCTTCATCTTGATATTTGGGAGCTCCCCTAAAATACTCCTTACTGTTTGTTTGCTCCAGAATACTGTCATGTGCGAATACCCAGAAAATCACCTTGATCAGTTCAACATCACTAGTAATACAGCTAGTTTGGAGTCTCAGAGAGAGACCACATTAACCATGACTACATTTGGACAATCCATTGAAAATATTTTGGTTCTCTTTGCTCTAAAATTAATGTCAAAGTGGTATTTATGAAGATTGGGGTTGATCTCAGGCATGTGGATTGTACTTTCAGAGCTAGTCAAGGGGAAGCTGAGAAATGAGTAAGTCCTGATTGTTTCATCCTCTTTTAATTTTAAACCTTAAAGCTGGCATGTCTAATTTGGAGGTAAAGGAGAACAGCAGCAGTTTAATAGCATAAAAACCTTTTTTAGTAGTTTATAGCATCCAGAAATTTGCATTCTGAGAAAAATGTCATCCCTTCCTGGTGCTTGAACTTCACATTGTCAGAAATTGCTAGCTGACCAAACATTTGAATGTTAAACCAGCCAGCAATAAACAGGCAGCTTGCTCACTGCAGTCTCACCTTCACGCAGCTGAACTCGCTCATAAGCTGGGAATTTTGTGCTCACAGATACAATAGCTGTCAGATCTTCACGACTCTTCCTCAGATTCTTCTTTGCTCCAGATCGCTGGCCACGTGTTCTCCAGAAGTCTGCCCTATCACTTGAGCCATCTTTTTGGGCATTTTGAACACTGGCCATCTGTTCAGCTCTGACAGAGAAAGCAGAAAGTTCATTTGTACACAACTAGTCAAAGAGGGCAAAGGTGCTTTCATTGAAGAACAACGGATTTTATATTTGTGACAAGTAATTTGCCAGATAGGAATGAGTAGAATTAAAAATAGGCAAGTTCAGGTTCCTTTGCCTTGGAGCTTGTAAGAATAATGCTCCAACTTGCCACAGCTGGAAGCTGCTGGGCAGAAATGAGTCCTTAGGTCTTAAATTGGTAAATTATATAAGCATAAATTAAAAAACACAACTGTGAAGAGGTGGTGAGAGAGTGCAGCTCAGAACTAAAGGCCTAAGAAATTACTGTCACTATTCCCTGTTGCATTACACCTTCTAAGTTAAGTTGCTACAGTATAGAAACAAAGGCTGGTTTGGACAGATCAATTAACAGAGAGGAGAGAATATACTAGCCAGGGGAGTCACATAAGAACCATATTTCATGAACTTATATGTACATTGATGTACAGTGCAATCGTGAGCTTTTTGTCCACTGAAAAATCACAACTAAACTCAAGAACTTAAAAGCTATAGTCTAAAAATATCCTAATTTCTTTTTTTCTTTGCTGATTAATACTTTGTGCTCATTGTGCACATTTCAACACTTTAGAATTACAGAAATCACAGAATAGTCTGAGTTGGGAAGGACCCACAAGGACCATCAAGCCAAACTCTTAAGTAAATGGCTGTACGGGGATCAAACCCATGACCTTGGCATTATTAGCACCATGCTTTAACTAAGTGAGCTGAATTTTATTACTTCCCATGAATTTTGACTAGGGAAAGCATATTTAAGCAAAAATATTGCTGTGGTTCACTCAACATTTCATACAAAAATACAGATTACAGCTACCAAAAATATTAACCCCAGAATAAAGTCTTGAAATGCTTTCCATAAGGATACATGTTTTGTTGTTGTTTTCTTTGATTTGATTTGGTGCGGGATGGGCACGCAGAGAAGAAAGGGGAGAGAAAATGAAAAAAAAAAGGCAAAAATAGGACCCACCACCTATTTTCTGGAAGATGAACTAAAGCAGCTAGGGGTCAAAGCTCGGTCGATTGCTGAGGCAGAAGCTCTAGGTATGTGCTGCAAATCCAGTATGATCTAGTATGTAGGTAACACCACCCTCTCTCATCATCTCCTTACATAATGCCATGGTTCTAAAATCTGCAGCTTTTATAGGCATGATTCTCGTAAAAGTAAAGACAAAACCATTCATTTTTGTAAGGCCAAATAAAAAGGAAGAAAGATTTCATGTAAGAAGCAAAAACAAGTTGGGGGAAAAAAAAATCTTATTTTTAACAATGGGTAGGAAGACAGCATGGCACCTTACCTGCTCTTATTTGGAATGAGGCCCTTTTCCAGTTCATTTCCAATTCTCACAGCCAGCCAGTTTCCCAATTTGCCATCATACAGTGTATCAACTACCCTAAAGATCTCCCCTCTGGTGAATGCTAAACTCTGTGGTGACTCTTTTTCACATTCGAAGTGACTCCTGATGAAGAATGAATCTCCTCTGCCACAGGCCATGATGTCTCTGTAGACTAAAACAGGATGTCCTTTTGAGTTTACTTTTTTTTAACCCTCGAAAGAAAGATTAAGTCATGGTTCTGTAAAGTTTTAAAATTCTAGATGTCCACTCTAAAAAAAGTAAAAACCAGACATTAATTTACATTCACTGCCCTACACATACTTTATCAAGAGTGTTCCATACTTGCATGCACACAGCCCTTACAGCCGTGGGGAAGGGAAGTACCTGCACATTCCCAATGCAAAAGGCAGATATGGTACTACAGTATTGCAGCAGACTGTGTCACCAACAGAAAAGCAAGTGGCTTTCTTGCTCCTTAACTGTTCATCAATAAAATTGTCCATTTGCTGCTGACCAAATCCCTCATGACTGCCAAGACACAGTAGACAAGGAATGCTAACAGCATGTCTTGTGCCAGCTGCTACAGACAGGAAAAGCAGAAGGAACAAATAGTGCCTTACCACTCTTCAGGACTAAGAGATACTGTTTCCTAATAATGAAAGAGATGGAGAAGTACTCTGCAAAACACATCACACATGCACCCTTGTGTGTATGGAATACAGCTGTCTTCTAAACTAGTGAAAAGGAGAGTAACTAAAATGCTATCAAGAGTAAGAACAAGACAGATTATTTGTGTTTCACAGGCAAAGCAGAGCTTAAAAGCTTCGTGGATACACATCTGTTTTGTTCAAAGCACCTACCTTCATATTTGCTTTGAGCCAAAATTGTCACAGTTTCACCTTTGGGAATTTCTAAGAGATACAAAACAGCTTCTTCCCTAACAATGCCTCTGAAGTCTTGAGTATTTACCTATATACATACAAAAGTAAAAATAAAAAAATCGACACCTGAAAAATCAACAGTAACAACAGATTTTTGTTTCTTGTAAATATTTTAAATATTCTCTTCCCTTATTATATTTTTTTTAAAAGTCAATATTAATGTTTCTTGTGAATGTTTTATTCCAGGCATTTACATTAATATTTTGGAACTAGCAAGGTCCTGGATGTACACTGCTATATTGCTTCTTCAACTGAAACAGGCTCCCAAAGGAGCAAGAGAAAAGATGCAGAGAGAAAATTGTATTAGCCTCCCATTTCAATTTTCAGAAAAAAACAAAAAGAATGAAGAAATAAAGTGGCACAGATTATGTCAGTCAGAAACTGGAAAAATTAATCACCATAACACAAGGAAATAAGAGAAAGATGAAAGAAGAAAATTATGATGGCGTCAAATTTCCCCCCTCCCAGACTAGGAATAAGCATTGTACAAAGAATCTATTGTTTGATCTTGCAGCACTTTTCTCAATTAATATTTCTTCTAACTACTCTTTCCACAAAATTTCAAACAAACTAAGACTTGGTAGACCACTCTCCTTCAAAAACTCTGTAAGATGCCTCTACTCCACATACACCCTTCCAAAGCAATAATTTGACTTCCTAAGATTATAACTTCTTCCGTATTTCCATTAAAAAGCAAACCAATGTATAAAGAAGTTATTTGCATTTCAGCAACACTTACTTAACTATATTCATACCTTAAGGATTTGATCTCCTTCCTGCAGTCCCTCTTGATCAGCTGAAGTACCTTCTTGAATTCCAGCAATAAATATGCCTACGTCATTCCCACCTGCCAGGCGTAGACCCACGCTATCCCCTTTCTTGAATCTCACCATTTTTGTGTTAGGACTACAAGATTTACACGCAGAAAAAGGAAGCAAGGCCAGTATTAGGCATACAACAATAAAAGGTTGTCAAGAGAAAAAAATCAACAAAATCGTAGTAACAATATTCTTATGCCCTTTCTTTCACTATATAGGCTATATTTTCCCAGGAAACTCTTCAGTGATGGAAGGAAGCAGAGAATTTGCATTTCGCAGAGTGGCAACTAAACCTGGAAAATTACTAAGTGGCATTCACAGACTTCACAGAACAGAGAAACAGGTCCCTGCCCTTGAAGTCCCCAGAATGTTCCCTACCTATTGCACCCTCTCTCATATAAGCAGCTGTTTTGTTGTGAAAATAGACTGAATTATAAATAATCATACACACTGGTTTTCCTCCGTATTCTAGAGAACTATAATATGAAATAATTTTATACCTATTTTCTTCACAGTTTAGCATGTTTGTTAGAAGTCTTCAAGTTTCCTTGTAATAAGAAATATTTCCATGTATAGCCTACTGGGATGTTAACAATCAGCCCTTTCATATTGCAGTGGGAGAGACTATTGGACTAGGCTCTTTTTTTTTGCTGTCAAAAATGCTGGATGCCTGAGTGACCTTCCAACACAGAGGACACTACTTATCTGTCAGCCATTCTCAGTAATACCCTAAGCCTGTATTATAAATTCCCCCTCACCAAAATAATCACTTGATTAATTTGCACATCAATTACAACATATACAGGGTCCAACCCAGAAAATATCCAAGAAGAGAATCCATTTAAGGAAGTACTCCAAGGTACAGAATATCTTCAAAACCTTATCTTTATGCTTCTCCTTACAATCTCAGCACTCCCCTCTTTTCAATTTCTGTATTTGGAAACTCTCCAAAGAAAACATGTAGTTTGATTTCCTATTAGTACAATCTGAAATAAAATAAAACTATTATGTCTGTTCCCATGCAAGCCCAGAAGCACAGGGAGTTCTACACCTTCCAGGCAGATATTTTTAAAACTAACCTGAAATCCAATTTCATCATTAGCAGCCATGCCATATCCCCCTGACATTACCCTACAATGGGAGCATCACTCCAAATGGGGGAATTAAAATGCAAACCCATGCAACCAAGAATCAGGTACAGGTTCCTGGAAGAACGCAAAAGAGCTCAGCAAATCCCACCTTACCCATATATTGCTTCATCTTCTGGGCTGGGTTTAAGAATTGTTCGTGTAACTGCTTTTGGTTGAGACACTAAATGCAACAACAAAAAAAAGACAAAAGAAGTTACTGAGATATTGAAAATGTTATATATGGCAGCAATTTTTAGCTATCAGATAGCAATCAAACCCCTCCATGACAAAGATTAATACAGATTTAAACATCAAGCATGTCTGACTAGAATTAATTTATTTCCCTCCTTTTTTTAATTCTTGAAAAATCACAAATATTTCACGGGAAGGATACACAACTCTTTCAGGCAAGCTAGACTGGAATTCATTTGACTGCTTAGGATAACAGGCTAACAGTAGATGCTCTAGGAGAGTACTTGCTTTTTGGAAGTGGTAATTCCAATAAGCAATTGCCTTCAAATAACTTCAGGTGTTTCTTCTCTCTCTGCACCACAAAGCAAAGATAGACCTGCTGTCTGTGTGTCAAGGTGGGTCTGACATGAAGAACACACCAGATATGTCAACACAATTGAGGGAGTACACATTTTGTGGCCAGGGAAAACAAACAAAGAAACAAACCCTTCAGACTCTGACCTGTTGGGTTATCTTGGTACTTTAGCTCCTTGTTCGTGTCTACAACTGTAAGAGCAGCAGTAGCAATGTCACCAGTTGATTTGAATGGTGTAGGCATTGCTCCCATTCTGGACATCCTACTGGATGAATCATCTTTTGCACTAAAAGAAACAAAAAGAAAAAAAAAAGGTGTAGCGAAAACAGATAATCATGTCAAGTATTTAAGAAATTCTCTGACAAGCATTAGACATGTGAACTAGAAAAGACCGTTTCTTACTTTGGTTTCTCTTTCAGCTTTTCATTGGATGAATGTGAATCCAGATCAGAATGATGTAATCTGTCATCTTGAGGAGAGAATGATCTGTTTGACTCTATTTCAGAAATGTCTATAAAGAGAGTGGCAAATCAGGAAATGCAGGATTTGTTTAACATATCTGCTTGTCTGATCACCATTTTTATTTACAAACTTTTCAAATATAAGATATCCTGAACCTTTCAGCCTACTCCTGGTTTCAAGCTGGATTTGACTAGGGTTTGAAAAGTGCTGTATACCTTTTAGTGCTTCCACCCCTTCATCCCCCACAAAATATTTCAGACAGGTTTCACACAAGCTTTAGGAAACACACTCACATCACATGACTACTTTGAACATACTACCAACTCGTTATCTAGCATTATCAGCTTTTTATTTGGACTCCTGTGGAAGTTCCCAAAGAGAAGATCATCTTCACATTAATAGTCTTCATATAATTGCCTTTCAGTGACAAATGAAACAGAGCAGCTCTTGGACTTGAGCCACACCTCAGACTCCACCTAGGTAAAACCTACAGAAAGTTTCAGCCCATAATCTGACATCAGAGGAGCAAGTGTTTCATAGTGAATACTGTAACATCCTGCTCCCCAAACATTCTGAGCCCTTTTAAAAGCAGGAGTATGTTGAGAGAGATGGCTCATACACTGTAAGAGATGATTTGTATAGAATAGATACTGGGAATAGAAACCAGATGACCAGAGGGGCTTAATTTCCTCTTGTCCTGGTATTTTTTCTCTCCAGTTGAATGCTGCCATGAATGTTAATGCCCTCAGAAGGACAGGCCAGACCAATACACTTGTTTTCAAATGTTTCATGAAAGCAACGGATTTGCTTATTCCAGGAAGACTGAATTTGCCAGACCCACATTGCTTCTTCTATCTTTGCCCCTTCTCAAAATGTAATTATATGATTACTACAAAATTATTTTCACCTAAAGTGGACTTGATGCTTAATTGACTATTATTTAGGTTGATTTGTGTTTCTTTTCTCTTTTTTTTAGTTTAAAGAACCTAGTACCACTTCACCACAGCAAAGTACTGTAAGCTCCATTTTGTGCCTGCACAGAGTCCAGAACCTTTCATCCACATTAAACCTCACCGTCCATTTCTGAGTCACTGTCGTTCAATGAAGGAATGTTGAGCAGTGTCTGCTTTCGGTCCCTGAGAACAACCAGCTGGAGTTTCCCTCGTGATTTCTCAATTAGTTTTCGGGCATCAGCTAAAGACATGTTCTCGGTAACTGTACCATTGATCTGCACATAAAAAAGCAACAGTAACCCTAAAAGTAAACAAACAAGTTCATACTGTGCTCAATTTTAATAGTGAACTTGACTATACCATGACTTGGTTCAGAATAACCACTATATCCAGTGCCTGCCAAACTGGTAGCAGCAAAACTGGAACAGACCTTGAGAATGATATCCCCTTCATGAAGGTTGCCATCTTTGGTTGCTAGGCCAGTATGGGTCATTTCTTTAATGAAGATCTGACTTCCAAGACGGAGCCCATATTCTGGAATCAAGAAAAGAATCCACTGTAGCTCAGAAGATGAGTGAGGATGCATTTTTAAAAAATCTACACAGTGTAAATGTAGCAAACACCATCACACCATGACAAAAAAAAGGAAAAAAAAGAAAGAAAAGCATGCAGACCCAGTAAACCCACTTAACCCTGGGCTAATTCTTCTAAATCTGTGCTGCCAGCACAATATGAACAACAACAGTCCAAAACCAATCATGGATGGATGATTAGTCTACACCTTCAAAAGGAAAGGAATACTTTTTTCAGAAGGTGTTTGTTAACACACCAGACCAGATTCTTTCTGATTCATATTTTGCCTAGCACAGAGGGGGAGAAAGGTGCTCTAACAGCCAGGAGGGCCTGGGGGGCATCAGGCAAACCATCACTAGCTGGTCAAGGGAGGGGATTGTCCTGCTCTGCTCTGCACTGGGGCAGCCTCACCTTGAATACTGTGTGCAGTTTTGGGCACCACAACATAAGAAAGATATTAAACTCTCAGAGAGTGTCCAAAGAAGGGCAACAAAGATGGTGAAGGGCCTTGAGAGTAAGCTGTATGAGGAGTGTCTGAGGTCACTTGGTCTGTTCAGCCTGGAGAAGAGGAGACTGAGGGGAGACTTCATTGCAGTTACAACTTCCTCGTGAGGAGAACAAGAGAGGCAGGCTCTGATCTCTTCTCTCTGGTGACCTGTGACAGCACCCGAGGGAATAGTCTGAAGTTGTGTCAGGGGAGGTTTAGGTTGGATTTTAGAAAAAGTTCTTTACTCAGAGGGTGGTTGGGCACTGGAAGAGGCTTCCCAGAGAAGTGGTCACAGCATCAAGCCTGACTGAGTTCAACAAGCATTTGGATGGTACTCTCGGGCACATATTGTGACTCCTGGGGATGGGCCTGTGCAGGGCTAAGGGTTGGAGTCTATGATCCTTGTGGGTCCCTTCCAACTCAGCACAGGCTGTGATTCTGTCATGTTTTCTTCACAAGTGGCTTCATGCTGACCCTGTCCTATCTGTACCTCAGGAAATACCTTGGTTGTTTCAGGCAAAGGACTTTATTTTTCCTCCCCTACCCTTTATTCCCTTTGATCTGAGTTACTTGGGTCACTATATGTTACTTTAAAAGAAAGGCAAAAACTCTTAAAACACGTGCATCCTAAAGCAACAGGATGTTGTTCTGCTTTAAAAGATCACTACATTTAAACAAGTCTGCAAAGTATCCATATGAATAGCAGAAACTACTACAGTGTAACTAGCTAAACATAAAAGCTGACAAAGGCACCCTAAATTTCTCCTTATTTGTGTACAAATCTGCATTATCTTTACAAGTGGAAACTTTATATGCAGGGAAAAAAAGAAGGATGGAAAAGGATCCTTGCCAGAGTCAATGAAAAAAAGATGTTAGCTCATGCATACAAAGTTCACATTAGCGGAAAATTCTTGCATATCACAACAGAGCAAATCACAAAAAACCCCAACAACCACACCAAAACCCCCCAGAAACAAATGACCACATCCCCTCAAAAAACCCTTAACAGAAAAGAATGCACAACCTAATCTCAGATACGCCTTACAGCACAAGTCTTTATTGCACAGAGCACAAAAGGTCAGGATTTTGGCTTTCATTTACACATTTCAATACTCAGCAGAGAAAGGCTTTTTCAGCTGTTGCTGTTTCAGTATTCTTTAACAACCAGAACCAAACAATCCTTATTATTAAAGGCAGGGTCTGCTCTTCACCCTTTGTAGCTAACGCTTTTGTAGATGTGCCAAGTGTAACCTGAACCATGATCACATCCATGTTTTCCATCAGAAGAAAACGGCAGAGAAAGTGGAAAATCAACAACACAGTGGCTTGAAAAGACTGAAATTATGTGAGTGAACTGCTCTTTGTTCAAAGTTAAAGGTGCGGGGGAAAAACCCATCCAAATCAGCTAGGAAGAATGAAAGAACAACCAAAGCCATCAGTTAGAAAAGTCAGCATTTAACCTGCAGAAAGTAATTCAGGTCTTCTCCCTCCCCCATCAAAACCCATGCTGTATTAGAAGTTAATTTGTCTTCTCCCTTACTATACCTACCTTCATTATGTCTGCCTTTTGTTAAGAGAACACTGATGGGTGCATTCGGATCCTGTGGTCCTAGGTACTCATGTTGGTGGTGTATTTCAGGTGAAGGACTTCGGGAACGAAGCCTGTCCCGACTTCGACTCCTCACTTCCTTCCCATATCTAGGATTAGACTGAGATCCATGACTGTAATTGGGTGGGCTGTAGTCTCCTCTATAGTCCCGTTCATAGACACCATCCCTGTCAATGCTTCTTCCCCGGCTCCGGTCTCTTCTATAATCTCGATCCAAGCTCCTGTCAATGCTCCTACCACGACTTCGATCGCGGCTGTAGCTGCATTCTCTGCTTCGATTACGGCCTCTGTCTTGCTCATCTCTGTAGCCTTGATCCAGGCTGTTTCCCCAGCTTTGGCTGCGCCCTCCACTACCACTGTGCCAGCTTCTCTCACTGTAGCCACTTTGAGCAATGTTGCCATCAAATTCTGCATGGTCATCCATTACATCCAAAGCCCGTTCCTCATAGTCAAGGGAGGGGCTTCTCTTCAGTGCTGCAGCCTGCACTTTCCTTGGTCTTTTCACTACCTGTTCAGTACATAATAAAACAAACAAAATCCCTTCAAAGGTCAGAAAGTGAAATTGAACAGATGAATAGTCTTTATGTTTCAGATAGAGGTTGGCATAAAAAGAAGAAGAAAAAAAGAACAGTGTTCTATTTATTCCTGGACAAGATCTGGGTACGCAGGACATCATTTGCCTCACATAACCTTAGTTTTACCCAACTACTACTCATCAGTCAGTAAAATACACACAAAGGACATACATTGTGTTCCCAGTTTTTCAACAGGGTAACTTTTTGACACTCTTGTTTAATTTCCATTTGTTTCACCCAGTAGAAACTATGTTCCATTTTATTTACCCTGTACATTCTATTGGAGGCAGTCAAAGACCACCCTGACATCCGATCCCATCAGATCACAGAAGCTCAGCAGGGTCAGCCCCAGTTAGTACTTCAATGGGAGACCTCCTGGGAATACCGGGGACTGTAGGTTCTAGTCCTGAGGACTTCACTGTCACCTTCCAAACTCGCTCGGCCGTGGCAGATGAACCTCAGGAGTTAAAGGGTGGGGCCAGTTCTGTGCACGCTGTGCCTCACCTAAAAAATCCCCTGCGCAGGCTGAAAGGGCACACCCAGGTGGAGAGAGCCCTTCCCAAATCTTCGTTTGCAAAGCCTAGACATACATTCTGTTGGGCAAAGGATTGCTTTGCTTTATGCCTTTATGGTAAGTTTCATGGAAGAAAACCAAAATCTTAACTGGTTACACAGGTACATCCCACTGTAGAGTGATTACACTTGTAATTTACTTACAATGGTCGCCACTTTTCCACTCTTCCTAAGCTGTTGAACTGCAAAAGAATGTAGAACATTTTCCATCGGAGTCCCATTAACTATGACCACTCGGTCATTTTCTCTGGAAGCAGGGGGAGGGGATAAAAAATAAGGAAAAAAAAAAGAGGATTTAAGAGAAGGCATCATGAAAATACCAGAATTTTATTTTTTTTTTTCCAGAGGGAGCCTATGGATTTAATTCAGTTTAACAGGGAGTTCTGCTTAAAAACTGTTTGTCACACAAACGCTGTAATATCTGAATACTAGAAGAGGCTTTTGCTATGTTTAAACATTAGACTTTGAGCAACACTGTGTATCTTTGCACGTATATTACATATATATGCACTTGTCAATTTAAGCACCTTTCCACGTTGTTTTTTAAAAAAAAGTTGGGGTGTTTTTAAAGTTCTTCATAAATCGTAGTTTTTCCACACCTAGCTGAGATTTCTTACACAACAACATTCCACAAGAGGTTCAAATTGCTGCAGCTACACCAGTATTTAGTCTATTATTGGCAAGTACAACTTTAGTACATTTTTCTGGAAGCCTGGTCCCATCTGCTCTGAAGAAAGTTGACTGGGGGAAAACCACAACAAAATAATAATACATAGGAAGCCCTCCCTGCCCTAAACCACAGGCCAACTGAGATTAATAACTTGTCTATTTGGACCTCCTGTAAGTCAAATAGACCACTAAGACTTAACTCAGTCCCTGCCATGAAATAGCCCCATGAATATGATTAATTAAAACCCATAAATGTCATAAAGGCATTTCAGCACAAAAGGTGCAGGAGATTAAAAAAACCCCCAACTTTCCACTCCCCATATTAGTTTATTCTGGTGACTACTCAGTTATTAACCTTATTGCCAGAACACTAGATCAACCACTCACTGGTTATTCTGCCATTTTATGACAGATAAAAGAAATCTTTGGTACCAACTAT
>VWZD01007414.1:54387-66841 GCA_013396695.1 Sakesphorus luctuosus | reverse complement strand
TGTCAGCTGACTTGAGCTGGGCTGGGCTAGCTAACAGCTGACTTCTTCTAGCCAATGGTGTTGTATTCCATACCATATTACATCATCTCAATAGGAGTAAAATCCAGTGTGTGGGAGCGGCTTAGTCAGTTCTGCCACGGCCGAGGTGCAGGCCGAACGTGATGCAGCTGCTGTCTTGTTGGAGTGGGCCTTGCTCCTTTTGTTGCCACTGCTTGCATTTTGTTTGAGTTCAGGGAAGTAGAAATATTTTGTTGTTACTCTTTCTGTTTCTTGCTAGGTGTCTTTTAGAGTGCTTATGAATCTAGAGTAATATACTTTGTACTAATTGGAGAGTGGAAGGTTATTTTCTTGTTATATGTAACTTGTGTAAGTGTGCGTTATATTGTAGTTTTCTTTTAATTTCCTTTTTGTCTGTATAAATACATATAGTTAGTTTCAGCATAAACCTGGTTTTTTTCCCCTCTCCCTCTTCTTTTTCCCTTGGCTGGCTGGGGGGAGGAGGAACCCTTTCACTCTGTCTCGGACAGTTGGCGTTTTGCCAGCCCAACCTGAGACAGCATCTTAGTTTTATGCTTCACACCAAAACAATACCAATTCAAAACAATGGTAAGATTCAATGGTAATGGCTGATACAGCAAGTCCAATAGCTCTTTGCCATCTCAGTAGCATAAGTCTGTGATAAAACGGTAATGCTCATTTACATGATATACGAGATATGAAAAGCTGGAGATTACAGGAACCATGATTTTCTGCAATGCTTCTCCTGTCTACCCCTGCAACCTGAAAAACAACCCTCTTTCAATAATACAGCACACGGAACAAGCTGTGTAGGAAAGACTGCGATTTTACATTGGGTTGTCAAGTTTAGTTCATTGCAAAACATATAAAAACTAATACAGCTCAGTACAGGCTGCTAAATGAACTCAGAGCAGCAGAATAGCTGTGAAGATCCTTCCCACCAAAGCCAAAGCAACACACCTTGTACCGTGGTGTGGCAGCCTGGCTGTGAGGGGCTAGAGGTTGTGTGACACCAGTAGTCCGGGTGTTTTAGAAATGGCAACAGTGGGTTTCCACTAGATTCTACACTGGTAGATATCAAAGTATACTAAAAAAATAAAATCAGTTCAGTGATGATTACAAAGCTTGGACATTAACCACAAACTGCTTGATAAAACCATCTGCTTTACTTTTTAGGCTATTCAGTAATGAATTTAACTATGTGGCTGACATGTGGTATATTATACTGATATTTGAAACACCAAACAGTAGCAAATATAACATTTAAATTGTTAATCGTTAATTGAATTTACTCTTAACACTAAAGAATCATGCTATTGTATGAATAACTAGCAATTAAGCTTTCAAATAAAAACCATATCTGATTCGGACAATGAATTAATCCTATTCTAGAATCAGATATGCTAATAACATCTATTGTAAACCATATTTAGATTAAACCAGTGCTCGAATATTTGAAAACTAAAAATATAACTCACCTTTTGTAAGGTCACAGTGTACTGTTCCCATATCAGCTCTTCCATGCCTGGGGCCTGCTGCACACAGAAACCGATTAGTAGAACACAGAGCATACAACTATCTAAATTAAAATGTAAAATACTCCACTAAAACACAAGTTTGAAAAAATATGCATATTCTAATACTTTGGTAGAATTAGGGTGAAATCTATGTATTTTAATTAATTATAATTTTTCTTTAAAAAGGCAAAAAAATATTAATAGGTCCAGGGTGGTAGAATCCCTTCACGTTTCACTGATTTAACAGCACATTCCAATTTTCTGGAAAAGCTTTATTCAGCAAAAGCATTTAATTCAGACCAACTCTCACTCTATAGCCCTGACTCAAATAACACAGAATACTTACGGAAGAGCTCTCCATTCCACTAGGCAGAAAGATTAGCAGCTGAAACCAAGATTTTCCTGATGAACTAGGCTTCCAACCTTTTGCTTGTTGTTCATGTGGATTTAACTAAATGTTTAGTCCACTGAATCACACATCTAAGTATTTAGGTTCTCATAAAGAAATTAAATTTTACAGGAAAACAAAATGTATCACTATATAGTACACAGTGCATGTATAGTACAGTATATTGTATAGTTAGTTATGTGACACTTCTCAGTGTCACACTGTTTTCAGTGTTTTTTCCACATTTCCAGTTCAAACTGATCATGAACTCATCAGTTTATCTTACATGATATAAACTGAAACCTTTCCAACATCACAGCTTAAAATATAATACAGAATAATCACCCAGCTGTGATGCATCATACAGTATACAGCCTTCACTGCCTGCTCTGTAAAACCAGGAGAAAACCAAGCCACAATATCTGACACACTGCAGACATTTCAGTTTAGACTGCATGGCGTTTTTAAGGGCATAGTAGGGATTACTGACAAATGAATTCCAAAGCAATAGACAGAGAAGTGACACAAGAAGGGTATGCCTGTACTTAAGACATCCCCTGTATTTGCAAAGTAAGTCTTCTGGCAGTATACAATTGTTTAGCAAGCTATGGATATTATTTCTCATATGAAAAAAAAATGCTTGATGTATTGTTCAAGTTGATTCAGAGCACCCCAAAGAAAAACTAGAATTACATTTTCCATTGCACATTCACTATATTTAAAAACAAACTCAAAAATAAGTCCTACTCAGACTTTTTGCTTTCAGCTTTCAGCATTTTTACCAGAAATTTTACAATACCAAACAGTGTTAGATTTACACTGTTGTGCCAGAAAATGAACAATGCTTTCCAGTTTCCAGAACCTCTGGGGTCTAATTTAGAAAAAAATGAATTAAAAATAGATGTAGGAGAGGACGGCTTATATTAAAAATTATACATACAGGAAATAATTTCTAAATTTTTACTTGCCTAGATCAGAGAAGAGTGTGTTCATAACTGTCAGTAAAAAAACATATTTGTCTTGGGGTGAGCACAGAACATGCTGGATCACACAGTGAAACTATTTTATCTGATATTCCCATTTAACCAGCTGACATGTCTAACCCTTCAACTACATGAAACTGAACTGTCTCACTAGATATAGTCCCTTACACAGAGAATCTTTTCCTTAAGTACAAAATTCCTCCTTAACTAAGCACTTTTTCTGAACTCCTGTGATGCTGCCATAAATAGAAGCAACTAGACTTGCTTGTCTGGCATGTAGAAAAATATGTAAACACTCTACCTACTGCTGACCTTTGGCTATACTGTCACTGTCCCATTCTTCTACACAACATTTTCAAGCTGTAGAAAAAACCAGTCTGTGTTAAAGAAGGGCATCAGTGTAATTTAAATTCCAACTGACTTCACTGAATAAAGTTTTAAAAATGAAAATCAGTATCAAACAATGGGTAACATTTGAAGGACAAGCAGGTTAGTTCCAATTTTGTAGAAGCAACAGAGATGTGCCATCTTTTCCATCCTTCTCTCCATATAAAACCAGCCTCAACAACTTACATGTGTAACAAGAACGACACTTAAATTCAGTTTGCACTGTATGCAGCTCTTACCAACACTACCTCCCAGCCAGGAATACTGAGGCCAGCTCTGAGCAGGCACAAGAGCAAGGCAGGCAGAATGCAGCTGATGAGAGCTTAGCACCCATGGGGACAAAGAAAGGCCTGAGAACTGACTGCTTATTCAGCATAATGCCACAGAAAAAGGACTGAGGTAAGCACAATTAAGATGTCAAGGATGGATTTAAGGCTATGAAACAGGAAACGTAAAGGAATTTCCTTCCAGAAAAATGTGGCCTCTCATGAGTAGTGGCACAAGTAAAACCTTGTGCACAACTGGAGAAATGCATTGTGCAGTATAATCAAAGCATTGTAAACTAACAGGGTCAGGTTTACTTGGCTCTGACAAACAAGTCATGGTATCGTGTAAAAAAAAAAGTAGCAAGAATCAAAGAGACACTACTGCCTACTGATACTATAATTACGGTATTGCAAGATATTAAGCCTATAATACTATCTCATTTGTGTCTAGAAAATGTTCCTCATAGTATCAGTGACTGTTTCAGGTGCATTCTAAGTAAATTTTGGGTGTTTATTTTTAGCTTGAAATAGCTACCTAAAATTAAACAAAAGATAATTAAACAATCCACTTTTTAACTCATTGAGTACTTTTTAAAGTAATTCACTTTTAGAAACTGTTCCTTGAAAAACTGTCTCCCATTTGCTGTATGCTACATTAGGGAAGGAAGGTACATTATGTACTTGCAAAGCTAATTTTTGTACATAATTACCAAGACAACATGACTAGTTCTGCCATACCAATAAATCTATGCAGGCTCTGCAACACAGTTCAGAGAACTGAATGGTGACCTTGGAAGCCCATAAGGCAAAACCACATCTGCACTCCTCAAATCTCTAAACAATAATCTCTTTAACATTATAAAAGGTACTGCTGCTTGCCATTGTCATGATGCTAACCCACACTGGCAAATTAATGGAGAAGAGAAGACGAGAGGAAGGGAGAGACTACACATGTTATAAATAATCAGTGGGGGACTTCAGCAAAACTAGAATCTAAGTCTCCACCCCAACTGGAAAATCCCTGTACTCTGCATTTAATAATGTGACTGACTCTGAATGGATCAAGTGATGAGTTATGAAAAGCCTTCATCACCTTGCCAATTTCTTCATACTTCATCTGTAAGGAAACACAAAGGGATCCTGAGCAGCTTGTGCATCCCTTACAGGATCGCAGTTTCACTGCAAGATAGCACACCAAAACACTGGAGAGAGAAAGGCAGGCAAAATGGTTAAGAACCCTACCTCCAGCTACTAACAGTAACTGTTTTACAAGTCTACCCAGGTTTCACACAGACAACAGACTACCTGCACTAAATGCAAATTACTGTAATTAGCTAGTCTTAATTCATTAGTGACTAAAGACAGTCCATTTCTAATTAGAACACTGTAGTCAGGATTTGCTTAAATCTGCCTAATGCTCATATACTGAAATGACAGGTGCTTTCTACATACCCCAAACAGACTGCTTAACAGAATCTTTGGTAGGAAACTAGTCAACATGCTAAAATTGCCTGTGTGCTACAAACAGGCAGCTGTTTCAGCTCTCACTGACAGTCATCAGAGATTTATGCAATTACTTGCTACTGAGAGATCACTGAAGACAACTTCATTCATGCTGAAAGAAGAACAAAACCAGGAGACCTGCCACAAAGTCATATGGCTATAAAAGTCAGTTGGAGAGGGGAGGGATATATGAGGAGAGGAGGGGAAGAAAAGACGCAGAGCAAGATGCAACAAAAAGCAACTCACGTGCCCTTTCAAAATCCCCAACTTTTTAACTGCATGTGACCACATTCGCTGCAGAGCTTGAGCTGTCTTCATTGTTGCAGAATATAATCTGTGAGGGAATGCCGTACATCCCCGTCTTTTCATCTGTTTTCACCACTCAACATGGTTATGTAATTCTAATACAATAGTGGCCTACATACTCGAACAAATCCTGCTGTCAGTTTCACACAGAAATACATCAAAACCACAGCAGGGAAATCTACCATGGGTTTAACTAACTCTCACTTTCAGAGATCCCAGGAAAATGCCATGCTGTAATCTAACGTTTGCTTGTTTGTTTTTAAATTAAGTGTCAGAAACATATCACTATGCAGAAATTTATTCTTATTCCAAGCACATATGGGTTCATCACACCAGGAACCTAATTTAAACTTTGAAAGAAAAAATGGCTTAAGAAGCACAGTGCAGATTATTTGAAAATTCTTATGTTGGGTATAATATTTTACAGTTTTTGCAGAATTGTGGACTTGGCTCCAGTAAGCAAAAAGAGAAATAGAGACTAAATTGTAATAGCTGCAAGTAACAGACACTCTGTTTTCCCTCAAATAGATACTTGTAAGAATGATAAGATAATCATACAGCCAGAGAGGTTACTTTATTGGAAAATAGGTCAAGCTATCACTCCCACTGATGCTGCATGAATGTTGTGAAATTTAAGCCTTAAGTGAACTTTTCCCCTAGACTTCACATAAATTTTACATGCAGCAAACAGATAGGAACACACGACAAGTTCCATACACAATGCTAACCACCAAAACCTCCACAGACTGCATTTTTCACTAATGGAACAATTTTAACTACTGAACAGTATGAATTCAGATAGCAGTGGAAAGTATGAATGGTTGTGCTGTTTGGGATTTTTGTGGGGAGAGGATGGGGGTGGTGCAGGTGTTTAAGTCTGAATTCAGCATCCTGTATTTCCAATGTGTCTCCATCTCTGCAGTAGCCAGGAGAAAGAACTAGGATGAACAGAGGCTTGTAACTTCAGCTCTGAGCTGCCAGGAGCGAACAGCAGGGAATCCAGGAGAAACACCCTGACACCAGCTCCTGACAGAGGCTTCCCACTTCCACAGCACAGGTGTGGATGTGAATAGTTTAAGACTGTTTCACTAGAGTTTGGTCACAACAGTTTAGACTCTCCATCAACATTTCTAAACAACAAACACATTCCTCTTAACCGACTCACATTCACAGTTCACAAAACTGTTTAATATTTATTTATTTTTACCAAAAGGGCAGGGAGAAGAAACAAATGTAAGCATGTCTTTGACATTTCTACGGCTCTGCCTCCTTAGCTTTCTTGCTTTCCCCATCCTTGCCCTAGCAAAGCTTTAACAGCACTCCAAACAGAAATATCACCAAAAAAAGACTGTGATGACAGGGAGAACAAAAATGGTGAAACACTGTCCCTGAACTATAGTGGTTATAACAGAAAGGACTGTTCTTTCTTCATTTTGGACTCTCCTTTTTGCTAAAGGAAGATAGTAAGAAAGGCAGATGGATTGACTTCACCAAAATTTAAAGGGAAGTTCTCCTGAAAAGAAATTTTACAAAATAATGAAGAAGTCTACGAATTTTGCTGCAAATTTTCTTGTATAATCAGAACAGGAGCTGTGAAGAGACTAAGAGACTTGACAGAAAGATGAAGGCTTTTGTATTTGGGTATTTCACTTTGAAGGAAAACAATTCTTAAAAAATTGGAATTCCTCTATTTAATCTTTTTAAAGTCAGATGGAAACAATTTTTTAAAAAGTAATAAACAAGCTTTCTCCCAGACACTGTCTTTTCACCTTATCTGCATGCTTCTTTACAAAGGCTAAAGGAAACTACAGCTTACTTCACCCTTCCACAAGATTACAGATCAAATTACAACCCTATCACATATCTCAGCTATTTGGCATCTATTACCCACAGACATTTAAAACAGAAACTTTTTGAAAGCAAGCTCAACTCCAATGACAGATACACACACTGTTTCTTTGTAGGAGTCAATCTTGATAACAAAATATTTGTGAATCACGTGGGTAAAGATAAATTGAAAACTAAGCATGGTGATCTGTCCCATAAACTGGGACTCTGAAAAGAAAAACAGCCCCCATAAAACCCAACAGAGCAACCTCAGAACGTTGCAACAAAACATTACAGCAGAAGGCTGCATCTCTCCACTCACCCAGGTGAGCTTTACACTTCACCTATTTTGGTATCTTCCTCTCTAGACAGTGAAGAAAAAGGGTGTTTTCTCACACATAATCTATACAAGGCTGTGTAAGTAAGCAAAAAGGAAACCTGAAATGGTCTTGTTGGCTCCATTATGGAAGTGACACAAGAAAGGAGTTCTTCCTCCACCCCCTGCTTCCCATCCCCCTTCATCTGCTGTGGACTTAGGCATAAAACCATTGAAAGCTAAGTCTCAGTGTTCCCTAAAGACAGACTCCAAACACTGAAGATGATCAAGAACTTCAAGCTTAACTGAAAGCCACCCACCTGTAAAAGATGAAGAGCAGGGGCTCTTTTAGCCACTGATACAAACAGCCAAGAGGAGGCAAAGCTGTATCAAGACATCATCAGCATTCCTGATCTCAAAGACCAGGTACCCTATAAGAGGATTCAGAAACTGCCCTCACATGTCACCTGTCTGCATAAAGGCAATTGTGACAGACAAAAAAAGATGGCCCTAGATTTATAGGTATTCAAAACCCCTGATCCACTTGAATTTCCGTATGCCCCCAAAGAAATACCCTCTATGAACAGTAAAGACTCAGTGAAATGAGATGCAATCTGTACATCAGTGTGTCGTGTGAAGGTCCACATTTCTCTTTTTCAGATGTAGGCCATAGACTATACATACACATGTATACCTATGTACATACACAGCAATCTTTTTCTCCTGTAGAAAAAGATTGCCAGAATGATTAACAGCTAAGATTAAAGAAAGAGAAGTAACTAGAAGTAACAAATAATTGCAAGGAAAAAGCTCGTTTTTTCTCTCCTAGGATCATGATGGAGTAAAATAAGAGACAGCTTCATGTTAAGAGATCATCAGTTTTATTTTCATATTGCAGTAAAATCAAAATTGTTGTTAAAATCAAGATGAATTATATTGTCTGGATGCAGGAAGTCAGGAAAAAAAAAGTTATATACTGTACAAGTAAGTGTACCTCTGTACTGGAATGGCAATTTTTAAGGAGAAGAAACAAATTCAGGTAGAAATGAGCCATGCAGACATGGAGAAATGCCAGTTACATTATATAGCCTTTGCTTTCACTCAAGTTACTCAAAAAGTAACTTGCTCTGCTAGCAAAGTAACAAACATATTCATCAACAACCTGGTCTAATGGAAGGTGTCCCTGCCCATGGCAGGGAGGTTGGAATTAGATGGTCTTTAAGGTCGCCTCAAACCTAAACCTTTCTATTATTAGACTTCATGAAAAAACCCACCTTTTCCCCAAATGTATGTAGAAACTATAATCTGAAGGCTGCCCAGAAAGACTTAAAGAAAATATAACATTTCTAAATATTTGTTCTTTGTAGATTTGATAAGTTGAATGTCATTACACAGAAACACAAACCCTTTTTCACGCAAAAGAAGTGATGATATTCAAAACTTTTCTGAACCAGATTTCACTTAAAGGTGAGACCTTTAAGTACTGACAAATGTTGTATAAAGTACAACAAGCCCATTCCAGGCATTCATAGACCACTCTTTAGTTCTTAATTTTCATGAAAACTTTTAAAAACATTAAATGAGAATTGTTCACTAAACAATAATGTTATTTTTTGTTTTACTTCTTTCAAGAATAGGATGAACCCATCCTGACAAGGCCCACAGTCACTGGGCTCAGCACTATTTCACTACAGAGTTAGCTTCCAGTTGGCAAAACTACTTCTGCTTAAAGAATACTCAGTGCCAAAGCTGTCAGCTGCAGAGCTAAGAGCATAATTTTGGCATCTTGACTTCAAGTCAAGTAGCCTATCCACTGCAACATGTTGCTCAAGGAAGCAAATGTACAGATGTCCTCCATTTCTGGCAACCACAACTCTCACACCAAAATAGCCCCTATAATAAGAAAACAGGGGTCAACCTTCTCCCATTGTGGGAGTTTTAGCCAGACAACAGATGAGAAAAAATTCTGGAGTGCAGAGCCTACATTCATTTCTACCTCTGGTTGTACTATGACAAAACAAATGCCTTCACACTGCAAACTGAACTAGAGCCCACTCCTATCCAGAACTGAGGAGATGAATGGCAACAGCACTGATTACTATTGAGAATATTAACTGACAAACACATCTACGTCTCATTTGCATTGTAGCCAAGGTACACAGCATAGCACCTCAGATGTTCCAGTGCATAAAAGGTGTTTAACAAATAAGCCAGAGTGTATGGAAAAAGGTTGCTCACAGAGAGAACATCTACACAGATCTGGAGGTTTGACAAGTTCTATGCTTTTTAATGCAGAATATAATCCAGATCACAGCATTTCAATGACAAAGGATAGAGCTTAAGCGTAATGAAGGATATCACACAATCTGTCCACAGCAGCAGTCCCTCCACTAGCATTCTCCAATGGTTCACAGTGATGAAACAGCATCCCTACTTAAGAGAATATTTGCAGAAATTTTCCCCAGGCACAGGAAAAAAAAGGTACGTCAAAATGAAGGCATGGGATTTGAGTTTTGCAAATATTTAAATTTTCTGCAATTCAAAAGTAAAACAGTACTGACATGGGCATTGAAAAGAAGCCAGTAAAGAATGAGGCATAAGGCATCCTTCTGATGGATTATGGCATAAAGCACATAATCTCAGGATAGTTTTATTTGTTTTGTTTCAACCCTGTATTAAAGAAAACTGGGGAGGCTGTACACGTAAATATCTGAGTGACACATACACTAGACTCTTTGAGGAAGGAAAAAAAAGCAACTGTTACTCAAACATGTCTTGTTTTCTGTTCAAAGCAGTAAAATACTGCCTAGGAAAACTCTGTATTTTCTATATATTTAAAGCCAAACATTTGCCAATACACTGAAGATTTTCAGAAGACAGGACAAACACTTTCAAAAGAAGAAAAGGGAGTGTCAAAGGGTTCCTTTAGGGAATTTTCCTCACCCTACCAACACAAAGGTTTTGGGAATTGAAGTGCCAGGACTGAGAACAAAGGAGTGGTTGATGGCTCCAGATTCCAACTGAATGGTGGGGCAGAGGTGAGAAAACAGACTCAATGCACCTGGGAGAGGGAGAAGCTTTTCCTGTGTGCTGGCTTCGCTTTGTTTTGGGCAGCTGCTGGGAGAGAGCCACTGTTTGCTGAGCTGGTGAGAGCTCCTTCTGGCTCTGCTCTTTGTCTTGCCCCTCAGNATAGTTATATCTATAGCTACACCTACATATATATATATATAACACTATATATATATGTAGTAGTTAAGAACAGTTATCATTCTTATACACATTTTCTAATTAAAAGGGTTTTTTTTATGTAATAAGGGGTAACATGCTTACTGAACAGGAATCCTCTCCTCTGGTTTTGGTAAACATTTTGGTTCCCCTCAAACTAAGACAGCAAGGATGAGGATTTTCTTAAAACATTTTGAGATAAAATCACAATTCACCTTAGAAGTAGCTTATAGAAATGTAAGGTGGGATGTATTTTTAATTTGTTTGCTTGCTTGTTTTCTATGTTTTTATTTCTTCTCAGACTCATTAAGGTTTCCTTGCCTCTAGAAATTAGCACCACTAGAAGGTTCCCAAAAGACCAACACCTCTTCATCTTTGGCCAAACACATCACCTTATAGGCTGGGTACAGCTTCATATGGTACAAACTAAACAAGTTCTTTCTGACCATAACAACTTCCACACTCCTCCTCCTCATTTAAATGCAGACCCTTGACTCACTCTGTGAATTCTGCTGTTTAGCTCTTGAAAGTAAGCCAAAACAACTTTCTAAAGCAAAAGAAACCTGCTCATTTTTTCTCACTGAATTACTCTCTTGCAATTTCTGTGAATTGAACTGGCAGGCCAAGGAAGAGTGGCAAAGGGGGACTAGAACTCTGCATCTAAGATCAACTCAGCCATCAGAAGTAGCTTCACATTTAAGGATGTACAAGGATATGAAAACCAGGTTTTATGAAAGGGACAGATTAAATCATAGAATCATTCAGACTGGAAATGGCCTCCAATATCCCTGAGTCCAGCTGTTAATGTAACATTGCCAGATTCATCAATAAACCATATCCCTAACTGCCACATCTACAGGGCTTTTAAATACTTCCAGGAATGGTGACTCAACCCTGGGACTATGATCCCTGGAAATCTGTTCTAAAGTTTGGTAACCCTTTCTATGAAGAAATTTTTCCTGATATCCAATCTAAACCCTCCTCTGGCACAATTTGAGGCCATTTCCTCAAGTTCTGTCACTTGTTACCTGGGAGAAGAGGCTGACCCCCACCTGGCTACAACCTCCTTTCAGGTTGTTATAGAAATCCATAAGACCTCCCCTGAGCCTTGTTTTCTCCAGGCTAAACAACCAGGCTCCTTCAGCTGTTCCTCACAGGACTTGTGCTCCAGACCCTTCATCAGGCCTCACTACCCTTTTCTGGACCTGCTCCAGCACCTCAATGTCTTTCTTGTTGTGAGAGGCCCCAAAATGAACACAGGATTTGAGGTGAGGCTTCACCAATGCCAGGACATAGAGATGATCACTGCCGTAGTCCTGCTGGCCATCCTATTCCTAATACAAGCCAGGATGCCATTAGTCTTCTTGGCCACCTGGGCATATTGGGGTCCCCTTTTCCTGAGTAAGGAGGCAGCGTGAATGACGGTCCGAAGAGCTCAGGCACAGCAGGCATCAGAAGGCTTGATCAGAAGGCTTACAAGAGTTTAGTCAAGACAGTTTCCTCATAGCTCTTAGATCATAGTAGTTAGTAGTTCTATTCTCAGTAACATCCACACCTTTTATATCCTCTCACATCCAATATGTCATGACGCTATTGGCCAGCTCATTCACCTCACATTCACTAAAGCATCTCACTGGTCACAGGACCCTCCACACACTACAGGTAGCTCTCTTCTCTTTAAGGGAGAACTCTAAACTGCTTTCCTTAAGGGATGCACT
>VWZD01007414.1:31073-43225 GCA_013396695.1 Sakesphorus luctuosus | reverse complement strand
AAACTTTATTCAAAGCATTTAATTATTATTTCTTTTCATGAAAGGCAGTCCCTAAAACAGTTTGAAGAAACCCCATACACTCAGTTGAGGCCTGACAACCCACACTTTCTATCAAGCCAACAGAAATGTTGTCATTGACTTCAAAAGAATTCCATCAATATTGACAAAAGCAGGTTGAAAAAAAACGTTGCTTTTTGAGGCAAATGGAAGGAAACAGACAGCATGGTCTAGCAGTGCAACATTTGCTGAAATAGACAGCAAGGTGTCTTAATACAGAAACCATTCCATATTGACTATAATTTTGTCTAAATGAAGTACCTAAGCAACAGCCATGGCAAGTGTACATCTGTAAATATAGGATCTGTAACTACTATAGCTCAAATGTGCACAAGTCAGACTTTTCCATGTCAGGTCAACACAGGTAAACCTTACCCTCAAGAAACCCCTGTAAGGCAAGTCACTGACATATTATTAGGGGTATTTCTAATTCCCTTACCAGAGCCATCAGCAAACTATTACATCTACTTACAAAACGTACTGCAGCAACAGAAGTGTCAAACACACTGGAATCTGTGTCAAAGAGCTTATCAGAAGGATTAAGAACAGATGAAACGCTCACATACAGGTGAGGGAGTGAGACTGTTAGCCAGATCAACTGCACAACCTTTGTGATTAAAAAAGAAAGGAAAAAACCCCAACAACAAATAAAAACCAAACCATCCAACCAAAAAAACAAATCAAGTACACGTTCTGGAAATAATCACATAAAAGAATCAACTGGTAGTTCACTGATGACCCATAAATACCACTAACATCTGAAATATGGGACACTGGCTAATACAAACACAGATTTCATACCCAAAAAGGGTGCTTAGAGTACTCATTATTCTACAAGCCACAAAACAAAGTATGAGGCATAAATAAGTTGTGTTTATGGTTCCCATCCACATTTTAGCAGGGGTGGGGGAAAAGGGTATAGATAAATTCAGTTTCCTGCAAGCGGGCCCGCACACCACATGGCCCCTGCACTCCTGACAGATGATGCTTGGTACTTGTAGGTGCTTCATCGCTACACTGATTATTGCAGTTCAGCAACTGACAGTCTAAAGGAAAACAGAAAAGCCGGGCCAGGGAGAGAGAGAAGAGGACTTGCTCTATAAAACTCGGGAGTTTGGTCCTCCACAGAAACCGGAGTATTTTAGGTTAAAATTCGGAGCTCCACCGTAAGCCAAACCAGTATTTAAAGCACAAAACCACGTGTCGCCTTCCGGCACCGCAGGAACCGGCCAGCACTGCGGAGGCCAGGCTGCCTTTCCCGCTCTCATTTAACTGAAAAGAACAGGCGACATCCCCGCGCCCTTGACTCCCGCATTTTCTTGGCCATGCCGAGCCGGTGGGAAGTGCGGAGCAAACCCACAGCCCGCACTAAGCGGTTCCTCCCCCGGCTCGCCAGTACGGGTGTGTGGTGGTCCCGGCGTGGCTCGGCGGTGCCGCCACGGCCGCAGGTGAGTTAGGCGGGTTAGAAACACACCTGTAGGACGATGTTACACACGCTCGTCACACCGTGCCACGGGTGCGCCCCCCATCCCGCGCCCCCTCCGCTGCCCCCTCGGCGTACGCGGCCGAGGCAGGGGGTGCCGGAGGAGCGCGGTGGGTGCCGGGGATGCTACCGACCTGCTCCGCCCCCGCCGCGGCCTCCCGCGGGTCGCTGCCGGCGGAGCCCTGCGTCGCTCCCATAGTAACATCGCCAGCCCCGGGGGCAGCCTCGGGAATTCTTCTTCCGCCTCCGCCTCGCGAGGGAACCGGCCGGGCCGCTGTCGAGGGTCTGCGGCGGAGCCCTGGGGGCGGCCGGAGCCCAGCAGCACAAAGCCGGCTCTGAGGAGCCCGCCACAGAGAGACTTTGTCCTGCCGGGGCCCGGCCGCCCCCGCCGCCAACCAATCATGCCTGCAAACGCCCCGGGGAGGCGAAGAAGCATTTTCATTCTCCCTGGGAAGAAAAGAATTGTTATTCTCCATTTACAAAAATATTTCTTGTGTTCCTGCCCTTGGCAGTGGCCAATAACTGGCGCCTGTCACAGGATAAATGGGAGGGATGGGGTGCGTGGCCCAAGCCTGGTCAGCATTTCTGACACGAGGCTTCTGGGCAGTATCCACAGACCTACTCTGTCAAACACACTCATCAGTCACATACATCTTTTCTGTTTGTGTGTTTTTAGAAGGATATGGATGTGAAAGCCTCCACACAGCTGACGGATTCCTCAAGTCTGCATCCTTGGTCAGGTTTCCTTTCCACCACCTAACAGCCCCTCCACATCAGTCTTGAAAGTCAAAACAGCTGCTATTAATTCAGAGACCAAATTGCTTGGATTTAGGGCTGTAATTACATATGCTAAAAAAAAGTACGTTCTTGAGGTAACTATTCTCAAGAGCTTGGAGAAATGAGTGATCACTAAAAGCACTAAGGAGGAGAAGACAGGCAAAAATTCAACCACACTTGTATTCAGAAATAAAGACTTATTTCCCAGCGCTGCCGTCTTCCTGGATTTATGCTATTTTGGGTGGATGAGGCAATACTTGAATCAACTCTTGGAAGGAAGAAACTAGAATGAGGACAAGCTGTAAGGGAAGAGCTTTCTTAAAACAACATTAAAGAAAAAAAAGAATGCAAACAGCCTGTTACTTTGTATAGCCTATCCTCACATTTGAAGAGAAAGACGCAAATGCCAAAGTGAGAACTTTGTTCTTTCATTTGATCCCTCCTCTCAGTTTTGCAAGTGAGTAATACTAAACACCTTTAGTTGCAACACTAGCAGTCTGGTTGTGGTGGGTCCACCTTGGCTGAACACCGGGTGCCCACCCAGCGGCTCTATCACTCCCCTTCCCAGCAGGACAGGGGACAGAACAAGGTGAAGGGAAAAAGAAATAACACAAACCCTGGGTTATGATAAGGCAGTTTGTATTTATGCAAAAATAAAAAAAAAACCTAAAGCAGTGTGCACACGCACAAATNTCCTCTCAGTTTTGCAAGTGAGTAATACTAAACACCTTTAGTTGCAACACTAGCAGTCTGGTTGTGGTGGGTCCACCTTGGCTGAACACCGGGTGCCCACCCAGCGGCTCTATCACTCCCCTTCCCAGCAGGACAGGGGACAGAACAAGGTGAAGGGAAAAAGAAATAACACAAACCCTGGGTTATGATAAGGCAGTTTGTATTTATGCAAAAATAAAAAAAAAACCTAAAGCAGTGTGCACACGCACAAATCAGAAGCTGGCATTTAATCTCTACTTCCCATAAGCAGTGGAGATCGGCCACTTCTCTGAGAAGCAGAGCTCTGGCACTCACGGCAGTTGTCAGCAGGCAGCCATTTACGAGACAATGGATGCCTCCCTTCTGGCTCCTGGCCTCAGTTTTATATCTGGCTTGACATCATATGGTATGCAATATCCCCATGGTCACCACTTCTCTGAGAAGCAGAGCTCTGGCACTCACGGCAGTTGTCAGCAGGCAGCCATTTACGAGACAATGGATGCCTCCCTTCTGGCTCCTGGCCTCAGTTTTATATCTGGCTTGACATCATATGGTATGCAATATCCCCATGGTCACTGTGGGTCAGTTGGCCTACCTGTGTCCTCTCCCAGGATCTCACCCCTGACTGAAGAAGGAATGTTACAATGCTGTGCTCAGCATTAGCCAAAACATGGGCTTGTTATCCACACTCCTCTAGTTACCAATGCAGAGCACAGCACTGTAATGGTTACTACGGGAAAAGAAATTCCGGCTCAGCCAGACACACTGCACTGGTATACCAATGAAGTCAGGACCAATTGGAAAAATGAAGCACAGGGGACCAGGGTCCTCACACACATGGCATCCTGTGATAGCATCTGGCATCAAAGAATTTCTCTATGAGACATAGCTTGGCTAGGCCAAACAGCCGTCACTCTCCGCACCAAAGTGCATTTCTGCACATCTGTCCAAACTGGAGGCAACTTCCCAAAGATTAGCACTGGCTGGCAACATCAGCATAGGATATTATGTCACAGCATTAACAGAGAAATACACTGGCCAGTACTTGTTGAAAAGACACAACACAATGAAAGAACATGATTTTGCTGCTGACAACCAGGCAGTTTTAGATGCAAGAACAACTTTTGTTTTAAACTGGATGGCAATATACTTTTCCAAAAAGAGCATTTGTCAGACATTAGATGGGACAGAGAAAGGAGAAGCCACTAGATCCCTGTGACTGCAGTCTTTTAACACACATACTGAGTTCATGGCAGCATAAAGTAGAGTACTAGACTCCTGCAGCTGCTTCCTTCCATGCAGGCCCTGGTAGAAGATGAAGAGCTCTTGAGGAATGCTGGCAGACACAGAGCAATCTAAGGGTCTTCCTACCCTGTCCAAGGCCAAGGAAGACTACTTCTTGTTCCGGAAAAAAGATACGGCTTGACCTAAAGCCTCCTTTTGGCATGTTCTGTGACTTTATCAAAGCCACAAGGTATTATTACTAATAGAGGCTATACTTCCCCAAGATGCATGGCAGAAATCAAGGCTAACACACTTAGCTAGCTTGAGGTAAGTCTAACACAGATGCAGGAACTGACTCCAATTACACAAGAAAGATAGGCTGGTTTTCAATCCTTTACCATGAATCACTGGAAAGGGCCTGTATATTTGTGTCTACTTAGTTTCCTGCCATAACAGATGGAAAATAATCCATATGGGCTTATCAAAATATTTCCCATGTTGCCCATAAAATTTCTCAGTTGTAAGAACAGAGTATACACACCATTTCCTGCTTTCTTACTTCTTTTCTCAAACCAAATAGCTGATCTACCACAACAGGTACATAACTCATCCCATACCAGCCTCCAAATGTAGGCAGTAAGTGGCCTCTAGCACTCATGCTCATGCTAGACCTTGGCCAAGTGCCCAGATGCCCATAACGATAGCATGGACTGATGTAACTGACAATGTAGCAACAATTTCCAAGTAACTCAGATGGCAATTCAACCAGAGAAAACAACTTTCAGGCCTGCTCTTTGACCAAGAGGCCCTTCCATGATTGATATGAAGGTAGGTCTTATGAAGGGAGGATGATGCCAACTAAAGAAAAAAATCGAAGGATATCAGTGTGAACAGTGATAAGAGCTGCAGAAATGTCTTCAACACCTCAAGCTCTTGCCTCGTGTGGCAAGAAAAGGGGAACAGGTGCTCAAAGCACCTCATTCACCTAAGAGCTATTTCATGGGAGGACAACATCCCCATTCTCTTCCTGTGTAATCCAAAATAAAACAAAACCAACCTCCTAAACTGCAGCTCAAAGAATCAAGTTGTCATGTGCATGATCAGATATACTCTCCCTTGACTCAGACTCTCTTAAACACCACAAGACTACATAATGTGCATACAAACTAGTGAATACTCTGTTGGGACACCAGCACAGTCAGAAGAGGAGGAGCAGCCTCAGCCAAATGGTTTGATCCATCTATGCAGGTCCCTGAGCTCTCTGAGCGTTTAGAGGCATTGCTGCATGCATGTTTCATTGATTGGTCTCTCTTTCAAGTGGGAGGTGCAGGTCCCGTTGTAGTCAGTCCTGAAAGGGATACTGCATCATGAAGAGTAAATGCTGGGTACAAGCACCATGTCAAAATTACAGGAGCTGGGCTATAAATATGCAGCTGTCCTCTGCAGTGTTTAAGACCAGCTATTCTGCACATGCAATAACTGTACAAAGCAGCATCATGTACAGGGGATTTCATGAAATGTCATGTAGGCATGCAGAACTTTTACAATTAACTTCAATGGAAAGACTAATTTGCATTAACTTTATGAAAAATGTGCAAATAACTTGCCATGAACATATTTCCCATTGAGATTTTCAGTTTAAGTAATCAAGGCAGCCATTGTTTGCCTACAATCAGATTGAATGCATGGTCTGTGTAGCCCTAATTTAGAGAGATCACTTGCTGTAGCCTGAGTCATGCAAAACCCTAGGACATGTTCCATAAATCATCTAATGCTACTGTGAATGAAGCAGTTGTGCTGCTTCCAGCATCTACAGAGGGAACACCCATTTAACGCTACACTATAGGATGCAAATTTAAAACAAGCAGCTGCCCCTCACAGTTACTCCTGTCAACCAAGTAAGGCTATTCAGCACCTTGCCTGCAGCAACCAAGATTTCTTACCATGTTGTGATTCAGGTTCTCTGCCTCCTCTCCACCATCAAGCATTTTAACTTGTCCCTCTGACAATCAATTATTTTTCTGTTTCTTTAAACGTTGGTAGTGCTGCTAGCCAGCATGGCAAACAGGCAACCTCCTTAAACAGCTGGGAACTGATTTCAGCAAGAGATGATGGGAATGCGGGCTGCTAGTCCAGTTGTTGAACTGCCTGAACAGAGATGTCAGTTTTGGTTTTGTTTTTAAGTAAGTGTTCATGATCCTGTGATGAGAGGCACAATAGAACTTTCTAAAAATACCATGTTGCCAAAGCCTTTCCCCCCTTCCTTCCAGGCAATCTCTTTAGACTGCCATTTGTCATCAGCCTGCAAAATCACACAAATCAGTCAGCCCAGTCCTACTTAAATGATTCATAAATCCAATTACATCTGCTTCTTTATATAGTAAGCTGGGCCCTAACACATTCAACCTTCAGGATTAGAGGATATGTAGGTAGCTGACCTTTGACTCTCAAACTGCTCAGGAGCTACAGATGGTTCAAACATGCAGCTCTACACTGGGCTTGCCACATGTATGGCACACTAATCTTAATCTCTGCCTTGGGGGGACTGGAGAAGAGACACCAGGAATACTATCTTAGCATTTGCTACTATTTGTAGAAGTCAGTACAGCAGAGGGTCACCAGGATGGTGCAGGCTGACTGGCCCTGCAAGGGGAAGCTGTGGCATCTGGATTTGTTTAGCCTGGAAGGATGGCTTCAGGACACTCAACAGCAGCCCAACGGTGCTGACGGGAGGAGACTGAAGAGATGCAACCAGGTTCTCAGCAGTGGTGAAAGTCATCATGGCTAGGCTTCAAGAATGAAGATTTGGGAAGGGCTCTCCCCACATGGGTGTGCCCTTCCAGCCTGCACAGTGGATTTTTTAGGTGAGGCACAGTGTGTGCAGAACTGGCCCCACCCTTTAACTCCTAAGGTCCATCTGCCACGGCCAAGCGAGCTTGGACAGGGACAGTGAAGTCCTCAGGACTAGAACCTCCAGCCCCCAGTATTCCCAGGAGGTCTTCCATCCAAGTACTAACTGGGGCTGACCCTGCTGAGCTTCCAAGATCTGATGGGATCGGGCATCAGAGTGGCATTTAACTGCCTTAGTGGTGAAAGTAAATAGGAGACAATAGGCAAAAGTTCAAACAAGACAGATTCAGAAGTATGTAAGAAGAAAATATTTTCCCCATGAGGCTACACAAATCACACACCCACTGCAGAGAAGTTGTACAGTTTCTGTCCTTGGAGATTTTCAAACCCCAGCTGGGTAAAGTTCCATGCAATTTGTTTTGATCTCACAGCTGACGCTGTTTTGGTCACAAGGTTGCGCTAGAAACCACATGAGGTCCCCTTCCACCTGAATTAGCCTATCATTCTGGGATTACTTCATGACTCAAGTGTCAGTTTAATGCAGAACAATGCAATCATTCTCATGCTCCTTGTCTCCACTTCCAAAGTACAGCTTGTGATTATGCAACATAAAGATTTTGGCATGCAGCTGCAGTTTCTGGTCTGTTGGGTCTAGTGTAAGGATGAACAGGTATACACACTTTCCAGGTTTCAAAGCAGCAATTCTAAGGCTGTTATTTTAGAAAGCATAGATGTCCCTGGAAGAAACAGCATCCTGAACTCCATGCATATTTTTTAGGGGGTACTTAACAGTATAAAGTGCTCTGTCACTCACTGGGCCACTTATTTTGATGTTCTCTAAATAAGGATATTTTTTTTTAACCTAAAAAATAAAAGATTTACCTTGACACTTCAGATCAAAACAACTTAAAACATTTAGATAATGATTTAGAGCAAGAAGCAACACTGTTCTAAGTCAATCATAAACTCAATTTCAAGTTCACAAAAAACTTTGAAACACTTAAATGCCGAACAATTAGCACAGCACTAGGGATATTAACAGTATGAAATATAGTATAATATAGTGTATTTTTTCTCACAATTTTGAAATATTAGTCACAGTTTCTACTAGATCTCACACATTACAAATTTATTCTGCTAAAAACCAGAAGACTCCTTGTTTTGTTTTTTTTTTGCTACCTTTTTTTTTTTACAAAGAATATGCTGATTTAAAAAATACAGAGGTATAGACGTTTCACAGGACAGATAAAGCAACGTGAGACTATGTAGAAGTGTCTGATAACAATTAATGAAGATCATTGTTGGGAGAAGAAGAAATACAGTCTATTTGTTCTAAACACTTTTTCATCTGTGCAATGTTTTAAACAACACTGCACTGTCTTGAAAATTACGCTTAAGGCAAGTAAATGAAATAGTTTGACATACTGCTAGAGAGTAAAACAGGGACTTAACAGTGGCTCTACCTGAACACACACCTTCCCTTCCTCTACAGACTGTGCAAATTAAAGCAACTTTCTTTGTCATAAACACTTTGACATCTATTAATTTAAAAAGCCACAAAAGGTAGTACTGTTATTCTAAAGAATGAAACAACAACATAGTTTAAACAGATCCAAACCATACAAGTGAGTACTGTTTTTCTTCTCAAATACCATAAAAAGGTGTCTATCAACATTGGAAAGGAAATCTCTTCCCTAGCTCCAACTTACTCATTTTAAACAGCAGACACCACATTGAGCACATTCTGTTTGAACATTCATTTTGCTTATATGTCATTTCCTTCCTCTCTTCTCCATGTTTCTTGACTACTCCTGACAAGGCTGTGAAACAATCCTCTGCTTTTAGCAGTTTATCTGCCTTCCCTCACTAGAAATCAAACCCTGCAACATCAAAAACTTCATAGTCGTAATCACCTGTCATGGCTCAAATTAATTAAGACATAACAATAAAGGAAACAAAGATCCCATTCTCATGGAGATCATTATGCTTATTAAAAACAAGCAAAAGAATATACACAAGATGTTAACATATGCAAAAATGTGTTAATTTTTCTAATACAGGGGTTAATTTAAAATACAAAGGTCCTGAGAGCAGTTCTTCAGCCAAGTTAGTTCTTTAGAGCACTAAAACTATGCTTCAAAGCTCTGCCTCCCTCCATCCTATTTATACTGGCAAACATCTTGCTGACAAGCTTACTAAGAAACAAAGCAGTTCTGCTTCCCTATTCAATAACAGCAAGGTCCCAGCTAGGGTACCATGCTCACTTTCGGGTCCTGTTTTTCAGGAATGACTGAAGTGAACTGGCAAGAATTCAAGGGAGGACAGTGAGGCCAATCATCAGGATGAATCCAGACAGCCACCCCAGTCATTCACTTGCCAGTTCTACAACTCCTAGGAGCCCACAGACAAGGTGGCTGGATGCATCTTCCAAGGCATCTTGTTCTTGTGGATATGTGGTTCTGGAGTTCCTTTTGCTAAGACTTGAGCTTGCAACTATCCAAGTTCCGTGGTGTAAGGTTTACATACCATATCCTTGTAAGCTTTTATTTTAAGGAAAATCAACGTTAGACTTTGCTGGAGTCCTCAGATGAAACATTCCTGTCTACCCATGCTTCACTGATATTCTTGTATCATATGTTCCCTCACCCCCAGAATACTAAACAGATGAGTAGCCTTGGTTAAATATGTCACAAATTAGAAAGACAGGACAACTGATACCCACATTTCCAAGTAAATTACTAAAGCAGCAATAGCTGCTCATCTCAAGAATGAAAGATAAGTCAATAACAGTTTTGGAAAACAGTATAAAAACCTTCTCCTCTCTTAAAATTGTCATCTGTTAATGACTTACAAAAACAAGCCAAGTATGTTCAATCAACACATAAAACCAAGGATGCATTTAATGTTCCTTCTGCAGGCACTTGAGAAAAGGTCTCAAAAGCAAAGTTAATATGCCAAAAGGATTATATTTACCTTAATGATGTACTGTAAGAAAATATGCAGCAAAACAACTCTCCCTGTGTGTGGCTGTTCTGTTTCCCAGGACTGACTGAATCACTAAGCAATCCCCATTAATATTACCCTCCATGCTTAAAGTAATTTATTTATCCCCAAGTCCATGCTAAATATTTATATTTGCTGAAGACGTCTTCATAGATTAAATCCATTCTTTACCAATGTTTAGCTAAGAGATGAACTAGTACAGGCCTGTGCGTTATTATTTGCATAACTTTAGCAGAATATTGAGTTCATTGCAGAAGCCTCTCCTCTTCTGAAGGCCTGCTGTACATCATCAAGCTTTCATCGTATGTGCATGCAATCATTTTAAATTGCTTTAGGAATATAAAAGAGCTAGTTCTGATTTCATGGTATTACTCTATTAAGTACAGTTCCTTAAAACCTTGTAAAAACATAGCTAAAAGAATATACATTTTAGGTAGCATACAACAAGTATACATAATTTTAAACTAATGGCCAGCTCTAAATGATCCAACTTGACTAGTACCTTGGGAGGAATGATGATTTTTGAATGTCTCTGTCTACTTGCTGTGCAATGCTTTGGGCTTGATGTACAGCTGTGCTCCCAGTCCCATGCACAAGGAGATGGCAGTGCAGTTGTTTGCTCCCTAAAAAACAAAGTTTCATTTAAGTCACATATAACCACAAAAGAGTGACTATGAAGCCTGGAACACTGAAGTCCTAGAGACAAAGAGGATATAAAATACATTTCCCTCATTAGTTTGACATACTTTAGCTTCCTTGGCAATCAGGTGGGAACAGTGCTTGAAAAATGGAGGTACTCAGAAATATTTACACTCTCAGCAAGACTGCAGATTCAGTTCAGCACTGTCCCTCAGCAGGCATCGTGCCAAGCATGAAAGCAAAGCAAGCAATGCATTTTTGCCAACCTAACAGGGTACAGACAGAAAGCATGCTTTGCACTGGTCCTCTCCAAAAGCCATCTGGCTTTTTGTTTCAATTTAGTTTTAGTCTCATTGTTTAGCTTGCACAAGACTGCACAAAGCAAAGCTGGTAACAGCATTGTTTCTTGGGCAAAACATCAGTAAGAACAATGATACATGCACTCCAGTGACATCAACCGGTAACTTCAGTTGCCAAATGATAGAAAAGGAAGAACTCTCAATGTAATTTTCTATCTTCCTTCCCCCGATCAACAGGTTCTAGCTATCTCTCTTGGGCACAAGTAGCATGTTAGCTTCCACTAAGCATCCTTGTACAGGGCTCCTCCTCTCCCTGATTCCTTGTCCTAGTCCTTGATTATCCTGTGTAGGAAAACACAAAATGAATGGTTTAACTAAAACGAAGGAGGAGCTCTTGCCAGAAATAGAAACAGAAGGCAGTGGTTAGGGTTTGTTGGTGGCTTTTGTTCTGTTTTTATAAGAAAACCAATCCACAGCTTGATAATTTTGATTCTGCCCTCTCAAAAAACATTTTTCTGAAGGGTTTCATCTTCAAAGAAGGATATAGCCAGACTTCCTTAGGAAAGTATGTTAGCCATACTTTCAACAGGATTTGGTTTATTTGGTTGTTTTGCTTTAGTTTTTTTCCTCTAATGTATAGGTATATTTTTAATTTTGGTTAATACTCTATTAACCATTTTTAGACAGCAGGAGAGCCATAAGAAAGAGACACTGAAAGAGTACTACAGAACTTGCCCAACTCCCTCCAAGTCTACCCCATGTTTTGGTGTGTCTGGTATGTGGCAACTCCCTTCTCCCACACACAAATGTAATAAGGTCACAGGTTCAAAAAAGCAAACTTAAAACTTCTAAGGTATTAAAAATACATTTGGTCTCAGATTAACTTTTTTAAAACTGTAACAATGAAAGCACCTCCCAGACATCACACCATGAAACCAGAAGGTCATTTTCCCCTCTCTTTACTCATCTAGCATAAAAACATCTATCTAAAAGTAAACTACTGTTTTAAATTGAGGTATGATTTCAGAAGTCACTGAACAAAAAGATGTTTAATATTGAGTTTACGTGATGACCAAAATGCAGCTTGGGCTATGCTATGCATTATGGAC
>VWZD01007413.1:1376337-1414500 GCA_013396695.1 Sakesphorus luctuosus | reverse complement strand
AGGACGCGGAGTACCTGGAGGGCAGCGCGGCCGAGTGGGGCGGCGATGGGGACGGCGGCGCGGTGAGGGCGGCGCGGGGGGTCCGCTTTGGGCCCGGCCCGGGTGGTGTGGGCTGGGCCGGCAGCGGCCACAGCGGGAGGAACCAGCGCGAAAACTGCGCCTTGGGGGCCTTGTCGCTGTGTGCAGCCCACCCGACAGCGGGGTGCAGCCAGCTGGGGGTCCGCTCTGCCCCCAGCGACAGGGCACAGTCCAGGGAAGGTTTAGGTTGGACATCAGGAGGAGTTTTTTCACTGGAAGGGGCTGCCCAGGGAGGTTTGGAGTCCCCACCCCTGGAAGTGCCCAAGGAAGGACGGGACGTGGCACTCAGTGCTCTGGGCTGGGGCATAGGATGGGCTCGGGGGTCTCAGAGGTCTGTCCCAACCTGAATGACTCTGTGGTTCTCCATTAAGAAGCTCTGTTTGTGAGGGGAGCAGAGGAACCGAGGTGGATGTGTCTGTGGGCAAAAGTGTCCCAGATAGTACAGAGGGAGTGAGTGTGGGGGAGGCAGGACAGGAGAGGGTCTGACTGCACTGTGCTTGTGAACAGCAAGATGATGAGGATGGGGAGGGAGAAGATGATGCTGAAGTCCAGCAAGAGTGCCTGAAGAAATTCTCAACCCCTGACTATATAATGGAGCCATCCATATTTAACACGTTGAAGAGGTGAGTGTAACCTGAGGTTATGAGTGTTAGAGGTGTTGGCACTTTGTGTGGAAGCGTGTGTGAAAATGCACCAGTGGTGCTATTGTGTTCCCTTTATTTAGAGTTTGATTGGGTTTGGGGTTTAGTATGACTTTCAATAGTTCTTTGTAATCCTTCCATCAGATATTTCCAAGCAGGAGGTTCTCCAGAGAATGTAATCCAGCTCCTCTCTGAAAACTACACTGCAGTGGCACAGACTGTAAATTTGCTGGCAGAGTGGCTCATTCAAACAGGTACAATAAGGAATACAGTGTAGTTTGTGTCTGTAGCCTTTGTTCTGGCAGAAATATCTGAATCGATGGCAAATTTGGCCACATACAGGAAATGGATTGTTATAAAGTTGTCATCTTGTATGTGGCTAAATCCTTTATAATAATATGTTTATTCTGCTTGGAGGATAATGAAGTAGTCTGTTGATGAACCTTCTGAAATGCCAATAGTTTCTTTTTATCTTCACACAAAGAGCAAGGGTGCTTTTACATAGATAGTGTTAGAAGTGTTTGATATTTTGTAACAGAATTACACTGAAGGTTCTCTTAGAGAGCCTGTATTCTCTGTCTGAGACAGAATTATATATTAACCCTCTTGCAAGGCATGTCCAGCATTATCTTGTGGTACCTCTGTCCTTTAGCCAGTGCAAACTTCTGTTTACAAACTACCAGAATTATTCTCTGACTTCAGAAATGTAGAACTACTTGTTGCTATTTGTGTATTGTTTAGTAGAATACTATCAAAGGTACTGATAGCCAGTATATTAAAAAGATGAATTTTAGTCTGTAGTAAGGTGGGTTTGTGATCCCTTTTGTGGTTAAGATACACCTGCATTTTGGTCACAGTCCTGTGGGATGTCAGGCATTGCTGTTTGTGTGTCTGATGAGGAGAGCAGAGAAAGGGGCCTGCCTGTGATCCCACACAGTCTGCTTTTAGGAAAAAAAGGTGGAGAGTCTGTAAATCTGTATCAGTATGGCTCAAGAGCAGAACTGATCTCTGTGTTGATAAATTTTGGAGTGTTTCTGTTCTTATTGGAAAATGTAAGATGTTGCTGCTGTGTTCAATTGGATTGTGTCTGCCAAGCTTTCTGTTCCTTCTGTACAGGTGTGGAGCCAATGCAAGTTCAGGAGACTGTAGAAAACCATTTAAAGAGTTTACTTATCAAGCATTTTGACCCTCGGAAAGCAGATTCCATCTTCACTGAGGAAGGAGAGGTGTGCATGGAATCCACGTTGCTGTCTCTACACCAGGGGGCCTCCCTAAACACCTTCAGCTGATGCAGTGGTAGATGGTGGGGGAAAGAAATTTGTATCTTCAAGCTCTTTGGTTAACAAACAACTGGTTTCAGAAAACCAGCTCTGTCTCACTGGAGTCCTCAGAGGTTTAGAGAACTTGGGAACTTGGAATGCATCCTTTGTAATAACGTTCTGTAGAACAACTCACAGGACTCCTGAGAGGTAAAAGCCTTACTTTTAATGATCTTGACAACTAGATGTTGTTAATTTTCTCTCTGTTGCTCTAATCTTTTCAGACTCCAGCCTGGCTTGAGCAAATGATAGCACATACAACGTGGAGAGATCTCTTTTACAAACTGGCAGAAGCCCATCCAGATTGTTTAATGCTTAATTTTACTGTGAAGGTACTGTACTAATAAATGAGAATATTCACAGGGGGCTAATTGTTCTGGCATCAAATATTAGCTGTGATCTTGCTTGTATCTTTTATGTATTCCTGCTAATACAACTTATTAGTGCAAGTACACAGTGTTGGGAGGAATTGTGGAATTTGTTTGATTTTTTTTCCCTTTGATCTATATTTGAAAATTCTGGAATTCTAGTGCAGTGGAACATTCCAGTCAGTTTTGTATGTTTCTGAGACAAAAAATATTGTATCTTGCTGTGCTCTGAAATATTTTAAATTATTGTGGCTTTTTTATTTTTGTTACATCTTTATTGGTTTCCTTTCCTGTAGACTATGCTATGAATGTAATTCCAATAAGTGTATGCAGAGGTGAATCTCACCATTCTGTGTGTTCTTCTGGACTTGTGAGGATATTTGACATACAAATAACAAGTTTTCTGTGATGTTTTTGTAGCTTATATCTGATGCTGGATATCAAGGGGAAATAACCAGTGTTTCAACAGCATGTCAGCAACTAGAAGTATTTTCCAGAGTGCTGCGTACATCTCTGGCAACCATTTTGGATGGAGGAGAAGAAAACCTTGAGAAAAACCTCCCTGAGTTTGCTGTAAGGTTTTGGGTTGGTTTGGCTTTTTTGTGGGGAAAAAAGTGTTTCCCTCTCTGGTTAGTAGATACCCAGATCATTGTGGGATTGTAGACAATCTTGGTATCTTGCCAAGTCTTACAAAGTCTTATGAAGAGCGGGTGTATCTGAGTTAAAACCCAGAAATTTAAGCTTTTTGGTCGTTCTGTGACCAAGAATTCCTTGGAGTGCTTAAATGACACTTCCTATATTTAGTAAATGGGTTGTAAAAAGGTGAAGGTGGAAATGTTGTCTTTCACATTCAATGTGAGATGTCAAGATCAGCCCCTTGGTAAATTAAAATAATTGTGTTATCCTCCCCCTCAGTGTGAATGCTGCCATCTGAGCCAACCCAGCATGTGTTCTGTGTTGTGAAATAGCCTCGTGATTGTTGAGTGGCTTCGCACCTCTCTTACTGTTTAAACACTGCAGAGAAAGTACCAAGTACAAGTAGAATCCATTTCCCTCTCACTTTTGGCATTTAAGAAATGAAGTTCTTAATAGCCTTTTCTCCTGGTGTCAATACCTTCTCCTCCTGTCAGTGCTTCCTTTTTGGCTGTTGACTTTTTGGTTTTGTTCCTTAGTTGTTTGTGTGTTGGTTTTTTTGCTGTTTGTTTTTTCCCTTTGCTCTCACGGCACTGTAACCACAGGAGCGCCCTGGGCAGTCTCTTGTTGCCTGGTAAGCTTTGTGCTGTGTGCTTTCACAGAAGATGGTGTGCCATGGAGAACACACGTACCTCTTTGCCCAGTCCATGATGTCCATCCTGGCCCAGGAGGAGCAGGGAGGGTCGGCAGTCCGGCGGATCGCGCAGGAGGTGCAGAGATACGCCCACGAGAAGTAAGTGGGAGTCACATTATCAGTGACACATCAGTCTCCAGAATCTCTAAATTGCTCCCTTTTTCTCAGTCTTAATTACGTTTTACTGGCAAAAGGATTCTTAGCTGCAACACACAGCTCTTGTATAGAATCATAGAATCATAGAATGGATTGGGTTGGAAAAGACCTCCGAGATCATCAAGTCCAACCCTTGGGCCAACTCCACTCCCTTTACCAGATCATGGCACTCAGTGCCACGGCCAAGCTCAGGTTAAAAACCTCCAGGGATGGGGAATCCACCCCCTCTCTGGGCAGCCCATTCCAATGCCTGAGCACTCTCTCTGCAAAGAAGTTTTTTCTGCTCTCCAACTTCAATTTCCCCTGTCAGAGCTTGAGCCCCCCGTGCCCCCTTGTCCTATTGCTGAGTGCCTGGGAGAAGAGACCAACCCCCACCTGGCCAGAACTTCCCTTCAGGTAGTTCCAGACAGTGCTGAGGTCACCTCTGAGCCTCCTCTTCTCCAGCACAAACACCCCCAGCTCCCTCAGCCTCTCCCCACAGCACTTGTGCTCCACTCCCTTCTCCAGCCTCGTTGCTCTTCTCTGGCCCCACTCCAGCCCCTCAGTCTCTTTCCTGACCTGAGGGGCCCAGAACTGAACACAACACTCAAGGTGTGGCCTCCCCAAGGCAGAGTCCAGGGGAAGGGTCACTGCCCTGGGCCTGCTGGCCACGCTATTGTAACAGGCTTTCATTTGTACAACAGCAGAAAAGTTCAGTGTCCTGTACTAGGGGGACTTGAAATTGGAAGAGCAAAGAATTGAAGTTTCTGTCTATTAGATGTTTTTATTATACTGTGAACATTTTAAAAACAAACAAGGGAAATACAGGCCTATTTTTGTAATTACCCAGAATAAGGGGTTCAGCCCTAAGGCGTTATATTTCAAAGTGAGACTCAAACTAAAATGTCTGAATTAAGAAAATAAGTCACTGTATGTGTTTTCTCTTCATCCAGAGGCCACGATGCCAGTCAGATCACTTTAGCACTGGGTACTGCAGCCTCCTATCCCCGAGCGTGCCAGGCTCTTGGTGCAATGCTGTCCAAAGGGGCTCTGAATCCAGCAGATATTACTGTCCTGTTCAAAATGTTTACAAGCATGGACCCACCTCCAGTAGAACTGGTTAGTAGTTACCTGTTTATAACCTCTGAAACTTACTTCTACTACAGCAGCACTCAGAAATGTGGTGTCTTGTTGTGCTAAATGTTGTGTGGACACAAAAATGAAATTAGCACTCACTCATCCCTCTGTAATTGTAAGTAGTGTCTGAATAGGAAACTACTGCTTGTATTCTGTTCTGCAGTAGCTTCTTGGTATTTTTATTGGGTTTTTTAATTATTCCAAGTTGTCTTTTTACATTTAGCTAAACTAAAGAAATTTGCAATAGGAGATAAAGATGGCAAAGAATAAATTCTTTTAACAAAAAACCTGCTCATTTCTGCAGTTTCTTATAAGCAGGCCTAAATGGCACATTTCATATGTTTCACTGCCTCATTCCAGCATGGGTTCTGCTAACGAATATGGTGGCATTTAGATACTGTGGCAATACAGTCTGTAACTCTCTTTCCTTTTTTTGGTTTGTTTTTTTTTCTGTAAAAAGTTTGGGTCTCTTCAGAAAACTGTCTAACCTACTCTCAGGGGGAAATGTGTGTTCTCTCTTTCTATGTGAGGTATATCAGACGTAAACCCGTATTTTTAGTCACCTCTCATAATTCTGAGGCTCTGATAGACCATTCATTTTCTTCACAGATTCGAGTGCCTGCCTTTCTCGACCTCTTTATGCAGTCCTTGTTTAAGCCAGGTGCTAAGATCAACCAGGACCACAAACACAAGTTTATTCACATACTGGCATATGCAGCCAGTGTTGTAGAGATGTGGAAAAAGGTAATATTCAGTTCTGTGAATAATACTGTTTTTACCGTCAGCAGCCTGACTGTTATGAACAAAGTGTAAGGTCATGAATTTACTTACTTTGTTATGAAGTCTTTTTGGCTTCAGCTGACATGACTAAAGAACACAGAACCTGATGATCAAATACTGCTATAAAAATATATTCACAGCTCTTGCATTAAAACTTTGCAATGATTTTTCAGAACAAAAGAGTCAGCATAAACAAGGACGAACTCAAGTCGACTTCAAAAGCCATCGAAACTGTTCACAATCTGTGTTGCAATGAGAACAAGGGAGCATCAGAGCTGGTTGCAGAACTGAGCACTCTTTATCAGTGCATCAGGTGAGCAGAGGTGGTCCCAAAAAAAGTAGTATTTAGGAGAGGCAGTGCTGCTGAAGGGAGATGCCTTTGTGGGCTGCTCTGTGAGGGCATCCTCGCTGTAGAATACGTGAAGATGTGGTCTGAAAGCAGCTTTCAGAATTGTCCATATGACTTTTTGGAATCTCTCATGGGGACATAAATGCTGCCTCACACACAGCTTGTCATCCTTGGATTGCAGAACATGCTTTTCTGTGCCACTGGGAAAAGGTGACAGACAGGTTACTTTGACGTCGTAATAAACCTTTCATTTATGTTTTGTGTTCCTCTGCTGAGGTGATCTCTGTCTCTGTAGGTTCCCAGTGGTGGCTATGGGTGTGTTAAAGTGGGTGGATTGGACAGTGTCAGAACCACGATACTTCCAGCTGCAGACTGATCACACTCCAGTTCACCTGGCACTGCTGGATGAGGTGAGTGTATATAAAGCTTTGCTGGAGAGCAGGAACAGTTTTGATGCTTTTAACAACCAGTCCACTGAATGCCTGTCATTTGTAGTAAGTCAGTAAATACACAGAGATTAATCTATTCAGAGTTAATTATTTGGTTTTGTCAGCTCAGCATTATTTACTCCAGGAAAACTTGGGCATCAAAGAAAGAAATGGTGGAATAGTTTTCTAAATGAATTTCCATTTGGCACAGAACATCAATGTACACTTGTCTAGTAAAGACTGCTGCACTGGTTTTTAAATTGCAGTTCAGAGGATCTAACTTTGCTACCTTGCTTGCAGATCAGCACATGCCATCAGCTGCTTCATCCCCAAGTTCTCCAACTTCTTGTCAAGCTCTTTGAAACAGAACATTCACAGCTGGATGTGATGGAGCAGGTGAGTCAAAGGATTCAGTGTTTATGTTCCTTCATATTAGTTACACTTACTCAAGTTAATGGCTCGTGCTCGCATGGCTGTTTTTAAGAGGTTAATTTAGGACTGTGGTCATGGTTAAAATGTATCAGATATTGAATCAATAAAAATTGCTCATTCTGAGAGGGAGGTCTGATCTGTTGGTTCTTGCCTCCCTCCCCCCAAGCTGGAACTGAAGAAGACTCTCTTGGACAGGATGGTGCACCTGCTCAGCCGAGGGTACGTCCTGCCTGTCGTCAGCTACATCCGCAAATGCCTGGAGAAGCTGGATACGGACATCTCGCTCATCAGATACTTTGTTACAGAGGTCAGCAGCAAACACTGGGGCTACACACCTAAAGTTTAATATCTGTTGTGAATATGTGTTTGGATGTTAAATCAGCTTGCCCTGGATTCAGAAATATTTCAAGTTCTCAGATCAGTTTCCAAGCACTGTGTGTAGTGTGTCAGTGTTCACCAGGACGTGACTCAGTCCTACGAACTCCTGACTTCTGGAATTAATAAGGGACTGGACAGAGTACCACAGGAATACGTTCACTAGTTTTATGAAGAACAAGAGGTCCTCAGTGCAACTACTTCTATGCTTTCAAGACTAGTATGTGAATTAAGTACTGTCCCTACTAGCCCTGTAAGAATAATCTGTTTTTCTCTGCTGTTTCAGGTGCTTGATGTGATTGCTCCTCCATATACCTCAGACTTTGTACAGCTTTTTCTTCCAATCCTGGAGAATGAAAGTATTGCAGGTACTATAAAAACAGAAGGTGAACATGATCCTGTGACTGAGTTCATAGGTAAGTCACATTTATTCCTTGCACACCTGCTTCATTTGTGTTTGTAACAACTTGCAAAGAAGGTTTAGAAGGAGGATTGCTAAAAATAGAAAGGCCTTCCAGATACTTTCACAGATGACCTCCCTTTTAGCAGCCTATGTTTAGAAACTTTCCTGTAATGATGAAGCTGGGGATAGCAGTGAGGAACTTGGAGATAAATAATGCATTTGAGAACTAGCATTGCAGTAAGGAAAGGAGAATAAGGGAAGTAATCTGTCATAGTACACTTCTATCCTAAAACATCTTCCAGACCCCAAAATCCTAGTTAGCTACATGAATGCAGAAATCCACGTATAAACAGATAAATCAGAATAATGTACTTAACACTGTCTCCTTTTTTTTCCTTTTAAGCTCATTGCAAATCTAACTTTATTATGATGAACTAAGCAGTGGAAAATACCAAGCCTGCAGAGGAGATGATCACTACTTTGCCATGCTCTCCACTAGTAAGACTGGGCAATGCAGCAGAAAAAAAACCAACAACAAAACCAACAAAACAACTCTAAAACAAGGAGGAAAGGGGCTGAAGGGCATTTGGTTGACTTGCAGGGTGACCTTAAAGTTCCTATCAGAGAACTGTTTGTATTTTATATCACAGAACTGTTAGTGTAATTTGGCAAATGGAAAGATACCAAAGGACTTTGTTGTTCCATAAATCAGTATAAATCTGAATGTTCTGAAGGGGCCAGCAAGAGACAAAGAGATTTGTTTAAAAGAAGGTTGTTTTTGTTACTTACAGAATTTGTCCCTGTTTCTTTTTGTAATACATAAAACCTGAAGAAAGGGGAAGGTAGTTCTTACTAAAAACACTTTGCAGATACATAAATATCTGCAATATTCTGAATAAATCTTGAATGCTCTAGGCTTTGATATTGCAAGTTGTGAGAAAAGGCATTTGTGTGATTAGCTCTATGCTGCAGAGAAGCCCCACTTCCTCTTTCTCCCCTTTGCATTATATTAGAATTCTAAATATCTTCCATATTTAGTGCTATGAAAAAACCTGTTTGGTGCAACACAAGTGGAGTTGTGATAATCAAGGGTAGTTTTGTATTAAGAGTTGACTTTTTGTGAGTGTTACCTTTCAGAATCTATTTTTGTTTAAATAGATGCATCAGCTGTTACTGGTAAGTTTCATTACCAAGTCAGAATTCCACTGCTGGCCAAAAATACGAATGTGTGCTCAAGTTCCATTCCTGCTTCTTGTGGCTTTGTTTTTATACTTGTCTCTGCTCTGTCCTGGTTGATGGAAGCAGTGGAGATACACCCAAGAATATGAATTACCTTTAAATAAAGTTGTTTTTTTTCTTTTCCAGAGATATCTCTCAGTTTCTTTAAGATCACTGGGCTGGATTTCTCTTTGTCCAGGCAAATTACTGTTTGTTTAAAAGTGAGGGGTATAGACAAGCGCATTTTGCTTTTCCAAAGAACCTACTTTCTACAAGACATTGACTGGATGTAAATTTAAAAAGGAAATTGCTGTGTTCTTCTCTGTCATTGATTCCTGTATTGAATTCTGAGCTCCCATGGTAATTCTTGAGACAGCAGCCAGTGGTTTAGATTTGAACTCTGTTGCTGTATAGACTGTTGTCAATGGGGCCTTTCATGAGGGTCCAGTAACAGCAGCAGCATCCTGGGTAAGCTTTGGGTAGCTGAGACAGCTGGTGAAGTACAGCAGTGGGAGACAACCAAACACATGTTTTAGTAAGCTTTTATAATAAATACCCAGTCAATTCTGAGAAAAACTTGTTTTATTAAATGCAATTAACAATGCCAGTTAGTAACATTTGCTATGGCACTGATTTGTCACTTAAACCTGTCAGTTACTAAGGAAGAGAATTTGCCTCATTTCTTCAAACTAGTGAGGAGTTCTGAGTTATGGCAATTTATCCTTTGCCTCTAGGAGAAAAATGGCACAGTCAATCACATATTAAAGCAAGAAATTTGAGCAAAGACAAGACTAGTTAAGTAGGAAATGTTTAGACCATTTTTTGATCAAAGTAATTCCTATTATAGCATTTTGATAGATAAAAGCAACTGCATTATATGAGATTTCCAACACCACTCTTTCACCAGGAGGCCAAGGAAACAGGGGATTTAGTTTTTTAATTTATCATCATGTTCAGGGTTAGCTTTGTTTTTTATATCATCTCAGTTCTGTCAGAGAATTTAAAATAAGCCCTAGACCAAAATATTGAGTATACTTGTTCTTTTCCAATACATGATTTGTATTTTAAAAAAAAACCAAGATACTTACATGTACAGGTTCTGTGATTAGGTCAGTATGATTCAAATACTGTGCAGCAAGACAGACAAATCTTTCATAAGTAAATTAAGTTGTAAACAATTATCTCAAGGCAGCTCTGTACTTTCCGAAGACCTTGTGTGATGCTATCTGGGCTAATTTTGCAGAACTGCCTGATGGTGGTTGAACTGTGATAGAGCCTTAGACAAAAAAGGTTGTGCTGGGAGCTTCCAAACAAAGTGGTTCCTAAACAGAGATGTACAGTGTGGAATCAAGGAAGTATAGGATCTCCATATGTACAGTCCTCTTCAATGGCAAGATTGTAGTCTGCTCCTTTCCCACCTTTGTAGGCACTGGTCACAATTCTCAGCCACCCTCTTTCACCCTGTGAAAGATTTAATTTGCATTGTGGATTAGAAAACAACTATAGAAAATGCATGTTGTTGAGTTTGTTCTGGCTTCCAAACATCAATTATTTATAAGTGAATGTAGCAATTCACTCAAGATGAAGGACAACACTGAGTCCACAGGGCAACCTGCTTAGGTGAATTTACATCCCACTCATCCATTCCAGGTGCATGCCTTGATTTTTGCCTACAATGAACAGTAACTTACATTTGCCCACAAGAGCTGCACAGAAGGGCAGAATTTGGGATTGAGTTGCCATCAAGTAGCTTTGGCTGAATATCCTTGTTTCCAGCTTAGTTAGGTTTCATTTTTAAACTGTTAGTCTAGTTCAAAAAGTTTTAGTGTTTGTATCCACAGGGCAGCTCTGCAGCTTCTGCCCCACAGGTGGAAAGCCCCAGCTCCCCTCCAGTCACCCCACAGAGGTGGTTGTGGCCCTGTTTCCTTACCCAGGGCTCACCCCACGAGTTCCGGACAATCCAATACTCGGTCCCATTTTCCACGCCCCAGCCGGCCACGGACACAATGTGATTGACCATGGGAGAGGGGTTGTACTCTGTGTACAGGCCCCCTGTGTAGGCATCCAGCTTCTCAGTAGCCATTATACCACAGCTGGAATAAAGCAGAGAAAGCAGTTTTTATACAAGAGGATCAGGGCAGGGGCCTGGCTGAAATAACACAGTTGGTTTTCTTGCCTTTTGAATTCCAAACTCAATTTATGTACCAAGTCTGCACAGTGGTACAGAGCTGCTCACATATGCTGCAGTGGAAAACACACTGGACTGAGTTTCAAGAATCTTAACCCAAATATTACCAGTACATAATGATTTTCTTTTTTACCTAATTGGTCCATTAGTGTAGATTTCTGCCATCATTTTTTCTCGCCCACTGACAGACCCATAGTCAGCAACTTTCCAGAGAGTGTAGTTCTTGATCACGTGGCATTCTCCAAAAGTGACACAAGTCCCACACTGGTTGAACTTCTTACACTCTGTAAAACAAAAGTGAGATTGTCACTGCAGGAGGGTGCTTTTCTTCAAGTGAATTAATTAGAGGACACTTAAGGTTTTATTAACCTGTGAAACAGATACTAATACTTAAAGAGTAATTATTAACACATACTCTCTGTGGTGAGCTAAATACCTTTCTGGAACCACATTTAAAGTCCCTGCTATCACTAGTTAGTATTTTTCACTCCATAGGCATAAGTGCTTTGATGAGGACACGTTTCTCCATAAAGAAACCATTCCAGTCATACGTGACCAGACAAAGGTTAAATTTCTCCTTGTTTAGCTTGACGTGAACACTTGTAAATATTTCAGTACATTAGAGATTGTGTGTCACAGATTTAAGATATTAAATTAAAACAATTTAGCTGTCCAAACTTGCCTGGGCATGGTTTAATGCTACACTGTCTGTCTGCAGTGAGGACAGACACACACAGGCCTGTAAGGAAAACCTGTTCTGTCAGTCAAACAGCAGGAACCAGCACACTGAAAAACCAATAAAACTAAGATCTGTTAAACCTGAGAAGGGGTCCTACAGCAAAGCAGAGGCATCCTACTTTGGTCCTTAGCTTGGTAGTTGTTGCAGGTCTCGTCGGGAATGCCGTGGTCGTGTGCGTACGCCCAGACACCAGAGTGGTCCCCGCCCTCGCAGGACCCGGCGTCGGCACAGTCGATGACATTCTGCACAGACAGGTAGGCAGAGGGCCAGGCACCTTTCCTCTTGATGTTGATTCGATCTGCAAGGAGCAGAAATTGGGGGGTCTTAGTGGAATATGTGCATGGCTACACTTTGCAAACAGTGAAAAACTCTCCTTTCCAGTGAACCTGTAGCTGTTTGCAGACAAAGGCACTTGTGGTTGCAAAAGCCTCCACTGTCAGCACTGAGGCACAGCATGACCTAATTCAAACCAGAGGCTGAGTTATTACCTGAGGTTTCCATTAGAAGGGGTTTTTTTCCATTAAAAACTCAGCAAAAATATGCATATGAGCAAGATCTCTCTAAAGCCTTGAAGAGCCCCAGACCTCTTTTCACTTCAAGCTTCTGAAAACTTCCAGCTCTGTTTCCTGGCTTTGACAGTAAAGAGTTCTCAAAAACACACCATAAAACCAGCTCTCCCCAGCATCTCTTACAGACTTGAGATTTATGCATAAGCCCATGCAGAGTCATGAGCCCACTGGCTCTGAGAGACAGTCTGAAAGCAAGGAAAAGCTTTCAGAGTTGTCTCCTTGCTGTTACATCAACATCTCACTGCTGTGCTGCCATCTCAGACAGGCATTGCCACCCTGCTGCCTGATTTTGCCAGAAATCAGCTTACTCGGCAGAAAAGCTTCCTGATGAGTATTTATAAACTGCTTCTCACCCTGCATTAACAGGCTAAACTATGCCACTGTAGTACTTTTAATCCTATTAGAACTAACAACATTCAAAATTGACAGAACTGGGAGCTGTTATCCCGGTCTAGTCTTACTGCAACCAAAAAACAACCACAACAACAAAAAATGAATGAATGCTTCAACTACTCTTAACAACTAAGAAAAAAAAATCCTGATTTTTAAAATTGGTATGCCTACATATAAAATTAAGTTTTAACCAAAGTTATATAATTAACAAGTTGCTGTATTTTACCTGTCCTAATATTTTTCTGCATCCTGGCAGGTATCACACATCTGAATTCTTGTACTGCTTAAGAATGTACCTGTCATGATTCCTGCTCTCTGCTCACACCAGTGCTGTCTTTCATTTCTGCACAATCTCCTCTATTCCTCCTTCACAGTTCACCTTCTCACAGCCTCCCTGCAAACAGCACCTTTGCAGCATGCAAGTTGTGCATGCAAATCATGAGTTCTCTCTAGCAAACCACCACTTCTCTTTTCCTAAGTCAGAGGCTGGTATGCAGATTGCTGCTGGAACCAGACTGTCTGAGCACTGTGACAGCTCGTTTGAGTCACAGGGCCCCTGGGGCAAATATCCCTCCCCACAAGAGGCAACTTCTTTCGTTTCCTCGTTCCCAGGCACAGGTGGAGCTGCCTCTTGTGCTGCAGCTGCAGCTCAGGCTGAGGTACCAGAAAAAGGAAGGAAACACAAGAACTGCTTGTGCATGGGCTGCTGCTGTAGAGGAGAGGGCAGAACCTGCAGTTCTCACTGCAGGAGCTGTGAACACGTTCCTTCTGCAAGTAGGTTTATAACCATACCAGTGCTCCCTCTCACACCACTGGAATGGCCTGCCCAGGGAGGTGGTGGATTCTCCAACCCTGGAGGTTTTAAAGGCGAGACTGGACGTGGCACTTAGTGCCATGATCTAGCAATCAAAGTGGGGTTGGATTAAGGGTTGGACTTGAAGATCTTGGAGGTCTCTTCCAACCCAACTGATTCTATGATTTGGAGAGGGTAGGACAGCTTCACTCCAATGCCATTCTCTACTGAAGCCAAACCTTGCCTTCCACTTGGGAATCTCCACCGTTCCCGGTGTGTTCACAGTCACCTCGGCCTCTGTTTTTGCTGCGTTAGTCCCCGCAGCGATTTAGCACCCCATCCTTACACCAGCTGTCAGTAACCCGAGCACAAACCTCCTTTGCCTCCCGAAACCCGCCGATTCCCGGGGGTGCAGAGCCGGGCCCCGCGTACCTGCCAGGGCGCTGGTGCTGCCGTGAGCCCAGCAGGACCCGCAGTACTGCGGGATGTGCTGGTTCCGAGTGGTGCTCGCGTAGTTCACGCCGTTCACGTTCCTCCAGTCCCAGCTGCGGGGCAGCGCCGACAGGTCCAGGTACTCGTGCGGCCGCGGGTACGTCCTGCCGGGGGGCGGCGAGGGGGACTGGTGGTGGGTTTTTTAAAGAAAAACCCGGATTCCGCCCAGTTTCGCAACGAGGCCGCCGGCGGCGCGTGACCGGCCCTGCCCCGGCGTCTCGTGACTGACCGGCACTGTCCCCGCGTGTCTCCTCCACCCCCCCGCGAACTCCTGAGGGGACAGACCGGCCCTGGGGACCCCTCCGGAGGCACCGGGGACCCCCCGATCCGGGGATGCTGCGNGGGAGACAACTCCAGGGGGAACGGGGGGAATCCCCAGCCCCGGGGGACGGGGGACCGAGGCTCACCTGAGCCCCGCAGCCCTGCGCGGGGCCGGCTTGTAGCAGTGCTGCCCCTCCCTGACGTAGAGCCCGGCGCGGGCGGGCGGGCACAGGCAGCCCCCGCAGAGCAGCAGCAGCACGGGCAGCAGCGGAGGGACCGGCGAGGCCATGCTGGGACAGCGGCAGCTTCCTGGGCCGGGCGCTGGCACCGGGAATCAGGGAGGAGCCGGAGGGGAGGGCGGAGCCGGGGCGGGGCCGGGCGCGCTCACCTGCGGGACACGGAGCATCCTCGGGGCTCTGGGGATACGGAGCATCCTCGGGGCTCTCGATCTGTGGGCATCGCCCTGTGCCAGGGAGGAGCTGCGCTCCGGGATGCCCAGGGCACCCTCCCCGAGCCCTCCCAAGAGTGTTTGATTGAGCTGTGGGGGCTTGAGGAGCAAACCCGAAGTCTCAGCTCACACGCTCCAAAATGAAGCAGTTTAGTCACAGCTGTTGTGAGGAGAGGACTCGTGCCTGGGACAGGTTTCTTTACCTTTGGCCTGACACCTCTGCATTGTGCCAGACTGTGCCCCGTGACTGGGACACTGCAGAGAGCAGGCTGGGCTTTCCTGGTTTGGTTGTGGGTTTTATTTAGTCCTGAGTTCTGAACTCCTTAAGCCCTTTAATGCTATAATTTATAAAGGAACGCAGATCAGTGTCCATTTTCAGGCTATTCTTTAGGGCTCAGGACACCTGAAGAGTCTTTATTATCTATTACAAGATTCAGTCAATAGTAAAAGCAGTTTTCTAATTCTCCTGCAGAAGGTTCCAAAGCCTGTGAGTGGATTACCAGTCTCTTTTCCATATATCAGCTGGACTTTCATGTTTGGTAAACAGGTTTAGTAAACCATACACAGTTTCCCCCTCAGCTTTTCTTCCACAGCTCTCAGCACTTCTTGTGAAGGACCTGAAGTTTATTATCTCCACACTATGGATAGAGAAACTGAGGCACTGAGAACCAATACAGGAGCAGCAGAGCAAAAACAGAGCCTGACTGCTGGGCAGCTCATCTGTTTGGCAACTCCCCAAATGATCCAAACTCAACAGTAACTGTGGTTGTGGCAGTAGGGCCCAGCAGGTGCATTCACATGCTGAAGCCCCAAGTTTTTGCCAGCTCGTAGATCTGCAGTGTGGGGAAGGGAATGAACTGCTCAGTCACCCACTCTGGTTGTACCAAAACCTGTTTGTTTAATCACAAGGCTCATTACACTGATGGTAACTTGCACTGGGCAGTCCTGCCTAATTTCCTTGGACCAACTGCCAGAGCAAGGAAGTCATTAAAGAGTTTTGATAAGTAACTGAAATGAAAATGTGAAGTGGTTTTTATTGCCTGTTGAATGCAGTGTTTTTTGCCTGAGGTTGATGCAGCCAATCCAGGTGAGTTGAGACTTGCATCAGCTCATCTGGTAGCCAGATCACTTTAAAATTATCTGGTGGCCTGTAGCCAGGCTTATCTCAAATTGAATAAGCTTTCTGCTCAATGATTTTCTTCACTACTCACAATAGCCAGGTCCTCCCAAGCAAACCATATTTTAAAACCCAAAAAGTTATCCCAGAATGCCTCCCTGCACAGGCCTATTTGTTGCTAGTGGGTACCATTAAAAAAGAAAAAAGAAACAACAACAAAAAAGCCCAGTAACCACAAAGCCCTGGCTTGTTTGTGCTCTCAGCTGAAGGCCATGGCCAGGGCTGTGGTATCTGGGGCCTGCTCTGAAGGCAATGGAAGCAGTGGGCAGCCTGATAATAGACACTGTGGGCCAGGCTTCTCCAGCTGTGCCCAGTGCCAGCTGTTCCTAATCAACACAGTGCCAAAAGTGCCCAGAGCCAGCCCATGCGCCGTGTCCCCTCCGGCCCCGGTGACGCGGCCCCGCTAATCTGCAGCAGCACATGTGGCTGTGCCTGGGAATGGACGGGCAGTTAACAGGCTTGGGCTTCCCCAGGGCTGAGCAGGGACAGGCCTGCAACAAGGTCTGCACAGAAACACCCTCCTCACAGCCCAGGTTTGGGCAAAGCCAGGCTTGGAGGGGCATAGAAAAGAGGCAGATGAGCCCCAAACCCACTTCTGCTTCACAAGCCAGCTCAGGTACTTGATGCCACGTGCCATAATTTTTAGGACTATATGGAAGTGCTTCAGAGGAAGGACATGATTTCAGGGAGCTATTTTTAGCATGACAAAATCCCGTATTAAGTGATTGCATATTTCTTCCACTTCCCTTTTTCCCCTTTCCTTGTCAGATGTGCTCAGTGAGTGTATTTATTGCTGAAATGATTTCCCCAAATTTTCTGGACAGTGAATTAGTGTCTTCAGCCTCTTCATAAGCTGTAACTACTGTAGATGAATACATTGCATATTTTAAGTAGTTTTCATTTAGTGTCAGCAGCTCTCTGACACATGGTGGCAATGCAGCTCCCATCCAGAATGCAGCAATTGAATCTACAGCTCAGAATTGCACTACTTCTTTTAGCTAAAGATTGTTGGAGAAAACAAATATGTGCATGAATAAAATGAGATTTACTCTCCAAGTAAACGTCCAAATAACACTTTGAGAATTTTTTTAGGGAAGTGTAGAAGACACCCAGTGCCATAGTGGGATGTGTTGACAATGTGGCCGTGGAATGGAATTGTTTGGTTGTCTTGATGAGTAAACTAAATGGCTTAGAGAATATTTATCTTCTGGAAAATGGTAAAACAATTGTGTTTCAAGGAAACAAAATTAATCTACATGAATTGAGTCCTGCTTTTGTTGCTCCCTACTGAGGACATCGCAGTTAGCAGAGGATGAGAAACGTTTGCTCACTCCTTCTTTGCGATGCACTTTTGGTGCTAAGCTCTGTTTTAAGAGCAGTTGTTCATTGTTCATTGGCTGGTGGGAGAACTGGAAGTCATCAAGGGTGGGGGGAAGTCTGGACTAAGCTGATTTTTCTTTTGGAACAACATGGAAGCTCAGAGATTCCTTATCTCTAGCAAACCATGGAGTGAAGTAATAACTTTCAATAAGTCCTTCCACTGTCATAATTTTATATAAAATAGTTTGAAGTGCTTTCCTAATTATAGTTCCTCTCCCCATCCTTAAAAGGGACACTTGCAAAGCAAGTGACAATCATTTGACATGTAATGAAACTGCTCTAAGTTCCAGAAGACAGTCCACTCTGGGTTTCTGCTGCTCAGTGATATTAGTCCTGGTTATCAGCAGGCAACATGACTGGGTTGTGTTTTGCTCCCCCTCGCATTGTTTCCTTTAACACAGGGACACATTTCACACAGTGAACATTATTCACTTCAGATGAACCGGGTTTTCACCTCTAGCACTTTCCTGGCAAGTTCTGAAATACAGCTCAGATATAAGAAAATAAGAAATATTAGAAATGTTGTATTTCTTAATGGCAGGAAATGAAGAGACAGAGCAAGAGCATCTGTGCAAGTTAGTCCCAAGTTAATTCAGATTTTGGCTGAAAGTGGGGGATACTTCTAACTGAGAGTGCAGTGTTCTGTTTACTTATATGTTACAAAATATTATTTGGTGCTGGTCCTGTCCCCCTCCATCATGCAGTCAGACACTGGGATGATGCTTATTGGTGAACTGAATTTTGCCTGGCAATGTGCTGAATGTTGTGGTTGTAGGAAGCTACTGCTCGTAAGATGTTACTGTTTTTAATACGAGTGTTGTCCTGTATGACTCATAGGATGCTAAAATTTAAATTATTTGGCAGAAGCACATGTGCTTAATGAATTAAGATCACTTGGTTTTGGCTGTAATCTCTATATATGCACATATATTTGTGTGTATATTGTGTATAAAATAAAATGACGAAACACAGATAGAATATGCACATATATTCATGCATCACACTGCTCCACACAGATCTGGAATGACTTGTGAGGGGGTGCAAGGCACTCAGTAAAGCACCTGTGCTCTTGTACCCTGTAGCCAGGCAGTAAACAGGCACTTTGCCTCCTTGTGAAATGCTGAGCAGCCTGAGGAGTTGGCTACTCCCCTTTCTGGCTGAGTGACAGTCCCTCTGGTATAAAAAGGCCCCTTGGGATGGGTTGGCCTGGGTGTAGCTGATAGAGCAGCAAAGAGGGCTTTTTGGGGACTGCAGCTGGAGAACCTGTGAGAGGTTGTGGCCACCAGCAGGTCGGAGCTCCCCAAAATGCGTGAAATTGTGCACCTTCAGATCGGGCAGTGCGGGAACCAAATCGGGGCCAAGGTAAGGTCTCCTTTCACCATTGCTCCTGGGCACTACATCAGTGGTAGTGGGGCAAACACCATCAAACCTCAGCCCCAATCCTGGGGGCTGCTGGGGGGCCTTGTGAACTCAGTGCTTGTTAGAAGGGAATATAAGTATGTTGGTGTGAAAGGCAAAGATGGGCTTGGCTCCTCATGCAAAGCTTAATGTTCACCTGCAATAACTATGGCACAGTGATTGCAAGAGCTCCAGAGCATTCCTTCCGGGACTTGTATTCCCAGGGGAACTGATGTAGTCTGCAAAATACTGGGACAAGTGGCAGAGCCAGTAATTCCAGGGCTGCAAAGTTGTGATGCCAGTACTTTAACTCAGCCATGCAGCAGTAACTGCCACATTATATTCATTATCACAGGATGGTTTGGGTTGGAAGGGTCCTTAAAGATCATATGGAATTGTATTAACCAACAGGATGACCTGTGCTGTTAGTGAGCAGTTAGGTTTTTCTCAGTGACACAAAGTGCCCAACTGGCCTCCTGCAAGGGTAGTCATGTCCCCAGGAGTATTTTTGTGTAGTTCAAATATTCTCATGCTGTTACTTAGAGAAAACTCACTATTTCTGACTTTTTATGCTAGGAGAAAAAACCTCCACCATGGCTTTCTGCCATATAATACCTATCTCTTTTATTATTATTATTGTTGTTGCTAAGGAAGTTGTCAAAAAAACTATCTGGGTTAATTTGGGACTAGGAGGTCGTTTAGGACACAGGATAGCTGAAGGATTGCTGCGTTGTGTTCTTTCATTTCTTGCTCCCACAAATGTTACCTTGATTCCTTTTAATGGAACACGAAGCTGTGCATGGCCAGGTAATGTCATGTTAGAGCCAGAGTTTGAATGCAGCCAGTGTGAGAGGGGGAAAAGCTTTTTTTTCTGTTGGCTTTGACCTGCAAACTGCTTATGTCTAGTAAGACCTGCAGAAAAGCACACACACACCATGCATGTGTTGGAAATTATGTATTTGCACACTCAAACTAAGACTGGATGCTGACCCTTTAATATTAAAATAGCCTGGTCATTACAGAGGGTGGGTCTGCCTACACGAACACTGCTGTGGCTGCTCTCTAGATAAGAGCCCCAGCACAAAACATATGAGTGTCAAGATAGGGCATTCAGGACCAGCAGCTGTTCGTGGAAAGCCTTGCTCGTGTACAACTTTGCCTGTGCAGCTCTGCCATGCCACAGTCCCACTCGTGCATGGCAGGACTCAAAGTAACCCTCCTTAATTCACCCCTTCCATGACTATTTTTCTTGAGCTCATACCAGCTAGTACCTGTGTTATTTACTCTATTTGACGTTATTTTCTTTTACTATAAAAGGAAAAAATGGAGGGCCTCCACCCACTAGTGCATGGGTGGTAGCTAAGCAGAGTATATAGTCCACTAAACTTTCTCCTTGAACGTATTTCAGGGAGAGGAAAATCCCTGCTCTTATCTGTATAGTAAATAAATGGCAAAACATCCCCTGCTTCAGGCACAATTCTCAGCAGGCATGAGAGCAGCAGAGCTTGTGCTGAAAATAAATAAATCTTTATTAAGTGTGCTGTACCTCTTTCCTTTTCCAGTTCTGGGAGGTGATTGGTGATGAACATGGGATTGACATCGCTGGAAACTACCGTGGGGATTCACCACTGCAGCTTGAACGAATCAATGTGTACTTCAATGAGGCTTTCTGTGAGTGCTGAGCACTGCCAGGTGTTGGCAGAGCAAGCTGTAATTAAAAACCCCACAAAAACCCTAAACCACTCTAGCTGGATTGGACTTTTCAGGGTAGATTGTAAGGCTGTCTCTTTGCCCTCTAACAGCAATTATTGGCATTCATTTTGTTTTGTTCCAGCCCATAAATATGTGCCCCGTTCCATCCTGGTGGACCTGGAGCCTGGCACGATGGACAGTGTACGATCCAGCAAAATCGGCCCCCTCTTCCGACCTGACAACTTTATCCACGGTATGTACACCCTGCTGCCAGCAAACCAGCTGGAGTCAGCTGGCCCAAAACGGGCTTTGACCTTCTCTCATTGCAGCCTTTAAAAATTCTCTTGTTAACTTTGTGGCTGTTCTTTCTGTAATTCTCTTTTCAGGTAATTCAGGTGCTGGAAACAACTGGGCCAAGGGCCATTACACAGAAGGTGCTGAACTGATCGAGAATGTCATGGATGTGGTCAGGAACGAGTGTGAGAGCTGTGACTGCCTTCAGGGGTTCCAGCTCATCCATTCTCTCGGTGGTGGTACAGGCTCAGGTATGGGCACACTTCTCATCAACAAAATCAGAGAGGAATATCCCGACAGGATTATGAACACCTTCAGTGTTGTGCCTTCACCCAAAGTATCCGACACAGTCGTGGAGCCGTACAACGCCATCCTCTCCATCCACCAGCTGATAGAGAATACAGATGAGACCTTCTGCATTGACAATGAAGCTCTGTATGACATATGCTTTAGAACTTTAAAGCTCACCAATCCCACCTACGGTGACCTCAACCACTTGGTGTCCCTGACGATGAGCGGCGTCACCACCTCGCTCCGCTTCCCTGGGCAGCTGAACGCGGACCTGCGCAAGCTGGCTGTTAACATGGTGCCCTTCCCTCGCCTGCACTTCTTCATGCCAGGCTTTGCCCCGCTGACAGCTCGGGGGAGCCAGATGTACAGAGCCCTCACGGTGCCAGAGCTCACCCAGCAGATGTTTGACGCACGGAACATGATGGCAGCCTGCGACCCGCGCCGCGGGCGCTACCTGACCGTGGCCTGCATCTTCAGGGGCAGGATGTCCACCAGGGAAGTGGATGAGCAGTTGCTGTCTGTGCAGACCAAGAACAGCTCCTACTTTGTGGAGTGGATCCCCAATAATGTCAAGGTGGCCGTGTGTGACATCCCCCCGCGGGGCCTGAAGATGGCAGCGACCTTCATCGGGAACAACACGGCCATCCAGGAGCTCTTCATCCGAGTCTCCGAGCAGTTCTCAGCCATGTTCAGAAGAAAAGCGTTTCTCCATTGGTACACTGGGGAAGGTATGGATGAGATGGAGTTTTCTGAAGCAGAAGGTAACACCAATGACCTCGTGTCCGAGTACCAGCAGTACCAGGATGCCACTGCAGATGTGGAGGAATTCGAGGAGGTAGAAGTGGAAGCGAGCCCAGAAAAGGAAGCAGCATAAAATATCAAAACACTCTGAAATAAGCCTGTTGACATTCACCAAAGACTAAGCAGTAGCCATCATCTGCACACCAAAAAGAACACATTTCTTCAGAATTTTTCTCTGCATCTGCCAAACAGATCTAACTTTACAATACAGTGCTTTTGAAATTAATGGCAGCTCTGCTTTACTCTCTGAAACAACTGTTGATACTGAATCTCTCCTAAAAGATCCACTATGAAGACAAGTTGTCTCATAACAGCCATTCTTGTAAATGTACTCTCAGTGTATCATCACCAGACACTGAATGTTCCAAACAGCCACTGTGGCTGTGTACAGATGTATCAGGATCATAAACAACAGCAAAATATGCTGTCAACTCATCACATTTATTTATTCTCAGGTAAATAGTCCTCCCTGTTTTGATTGTGAACTTGTTACTGTCTTAGGAACACATGCACATCTGCAAGGCCTGTAAAGGCAGTATCTGTTTTATTGTCACTCCACAGACTGATGTAGATCTGCAAGAGAAGTTCACCTCCTTGAGTCGCAGGGGGAGGGCAGAGAAAACATGGGGCAAAAGACTGAATATGTACATTCTTACTTTTTTTTTCCAAGTACTTTAATAGTGTTCACATTGCTGGCTTATATTATTGCAGAGCTTGTATTCATTATCATGGTGTGGTTTGGTTCTGTTTTAAACTATAGTTTAAGTTACATGAGCACACAAAGTTGTGACACTGTGTAAAACTTTTGGTGTGGTATTTTTTTATTCCTATGTACTAACTACTGTAAATTTTTTTCCTAACATTCAGTACAACAAAAAAGATAGAATGGTTTGCAGCTTGTTAGATGTAAGTTCCAGGGTAATCACTAAATCAAAACCGTATTTTGACTTCAGGAAAAAAGTTTCTTTCTGTCACAGCCTTCTACTTAACAATGTATTTATAATACTCTTTTAAATAAAAGATATATACCATTCTGTAAGGTACTTTTGTACTTGAAACATCTGATAGACAAAAAGAACAGTTTATTCTTGCACGGACTAACTTTGAGCTACATGAAAAAATGGGAGCTTGTTTAATTATACTCTTAGAAGTGAAAGTGTATTGTCCTCTGAAGAGTAATGCCTCATGTTTGAGCTCAGTGTCAGTGAATGACCCCAAAGCCAGTTCTAAGCATGCTGCAGTTCCTCCTGAGCAGTGGGACAATGTCATCCCTGCTGTGAAGACACAGCAGGAACAGGCCAACACTTCCTCCAAATCAACACAGCTGAAAGGGTGAGTGCCCCCCAGCCAAGAGCAGTGGAGTGTCACCCTCCATCCCCACTGCTCCTTGGGCACGAGTGTCCCTCCCTCTCTGCTCCACGAAGTGACAACGTGGTAATGACAACGAACTCACAGAGTCCTGTGCCTCCCTCTCCCCCTGAGAAGTGATACCAGGTCAGGTCTCTCAGATCCTGATTCCCTGCTCAGTATTTCAGCTCCTGAGCAGCACGTTCATGGCACAGTCCCCTGCTCCCAGTTTAGCTGTACCTGAGCCTCAGCAAATTGATTTTCACTGAGCTTGTTTGTTCCCAGGCTCAAATGGAAGATGGACATCATGAAGACAGAATTTTAGAGCTAACAGCATAGCTCTTCCAGCACACAGAACCATCAGAGGTCCTTTAATCACTGAAATGATGTGCCTATATTCTCTGCTGACACAGATTTTAGGGAGGAAAACCTTTTCCCAAGCCAATAATTAAAATTAAGTAGGGAGAAAAGTTTTAAACAATTAACTCGCTCACTCATTTACATACCTGAAATATCAGTGTGAAACCAAAAAGAGATTTGCCCTAAAAATAAACAAATGTTGCTAGTGAATGTTAGACTGTGATAAAGCCTTTTATTTGAAGAAAAGTGAAAAGGAAATGTCTGCAAAATGGAGGACTTTGTTTCAAGAGGGACACTTTGCACACATTCAGCAATTAAATTTATTAGCATATGGATTTACATACAGAGGCAAGTTTTACAGTTGTGATGACATCAGGCTGCAGAGTCTTGAGCTTTCCTACCACTTTGCAGTTTGCTGGTATTCACCACAGAGCAGTTCCTATGAGATTAAAATACAAATTATTTGCCTCAAGAATATGTAGAAGGTACACTTCAAAGAAAAAGTAGTAATATTTAACCTCAGATCAGGAACAGAAGCTGTTCTATTCAGAACAGAAGACACTTCAGCTGCTTGTGATGCATGCAATTCCATGAATAAAGGGACATGGAACATTTGCTTTTGCAGAGAGCAGGTAACTCTTACAAGTCTGCTCATCAGGGACACAGCAGTTCAGAGAGGTTGTCTGCTGGCTCAGGAAATATGAAACACGTGAGCAACACCACAGACCTGTGTGCATCACTATGGAAACCTGCGAGCAGCACTACAGAGCCCCAGTTCTCCTGGGTGAGTCCAAACAAAGCCTGAGCAAACCCTGAGCCGTTCAAAGTAGGGCTTGGCGGCCACGACATCTCCCTTCACTGAACTAATGCGATTAAGCAGCTTCCCATCTCACACATAATGAGGACACCGCCAGCGGCAATCCCCTCCAGTTCCACGCCTGAAGCTCGGAGCTGATTCTCCCCAAAGAGTGGGGACTAATGGACTCAGCAGTGACAGACCATCACTGCCCCGCACTCAGAGCTCCAACCACGCACCCGGCCCGCTCCACCCACTCACATTTCACTCCTTTTTGGGCTTCACCGTCTTCACCGTGGCCACCGCCGCCCTCTCCGCCTCTGCCTTGTACTGCGGCTTCATGGCGGCCCGCACGGCCTGGGCGCAGATCTGCGAGTACCGGATGTAACTGGGGACGGGGACAGAGGGATGTGAGAGCCGGGCCCGACCCCAAAGCCGCATTCCCGGTCCCCAAATCCGCCTTTCCCCGTCCCCAAAGTCACCTTTCCCCCCTGCAGCGGCACCGCTCCGACCCCGCCTGCCCTCCCTGCCAGCCCCACCGCCGCGGCGCTGTCGCGACAGCGGTACCTAAGCCCGGCCTGTCGCCAATACGCCACCATGGCTGCGGCTCCGGAGGACAAGGTCAGCGCGCGCGCCGCAGAGGCGAGCCCAGTGGCCAATCAGCGCGCGGGAAGTGCTCGCGCGCCCCTCCTCTCGCGGCCCGCAGCGACCAATCAGAGGGCCCGTCGCGGGCGCACGACTCCCGCCCTTTCCGCCCGAGGCGCGCCCCGCCCCTTCCCCTCGGGCCGGGCGGTCCCGCGGGCCGTGAGGGGGAGGCGGAGCCGCCATGGCGGGGTCTGGGTGAGCCCTCAGGGCCCGGCCCAGCTCCAGGGGGGGTGGCCTGTGGCGGCCTGTGGCCTGCCAGCTCTGCCACGGCCCCGGGTCCGCCTCCTGGGGGGCCTCGATGTGCAAAACCACGGGAGCGAGAGTGTGCGGTGCCGTGGCTCCAGACCGGTGATTGGCCTGAAACGCAGCACACGTCAGTTAGCTAAAGAGTAAAAATTAAGGCCCAGGTCTTCTAGAGGCTCATGGCTAGTTACACAGTGCCTGGGTCAGTTATGCATTAACTCATTCCTCAGCAGCCCCATTGAATGCAAGCAAGTGGTTAAAAGGGTGTTTTGTGCAGCTAAATCAGTCTCATTACCCCTCTATGCCATCAGTTCTTGGCTTTTTCGAGATAAAACGCTAAAGAAAAAAGCGTTTTACAAACGTGTGGAGCCAAATGTTCATTATTTTTTTTTAAACCAGACTGGCTTCAATTAAGAGTTTTTTTGTTGGGCGTGGTGCCTGGCCATGGGGTTCCTTTAGATGTAAGACTTGATGCAAACCTGAAATTATATTCAGTCATTTGCTGCAAACAAGTCCATAAAAGACAACATAGCAAACTAGAAGCTTTGTCAGCTGTTGGTATGATGGAAAAATAGACCATTTTCCACATATAATAAGCAAAAAGGTTTTATTAGCAGACTCAAATCACTTTAGATTTTGGAAGGAATCAATTTGGTCCTAACCTATTGTTCATTTAACTAATTAAGGACTTAAGGAGATTTTATATTGCATTTTTAAGAAATCCCTGCACTTACGTATATCTCTTCCTTCAGTCCAGAGCCAAACCATTTTTAAAGCACAGAGTAATTTTCAGCTTTATTAGAGATCTTGTTTAGTCCAGAACTATTGCAATGAATCCACACATGGTGATGTCAGGACAGAGTTACCAGAACAAAAAGAGCAACAGTTCACCAAATATATTCCAGTTTTTCTGCAGGATAACCTATGACAGTAAGATCTAGATGAATGGTATGTGCTTTTTGTTTGTTTTTTAACTTTTATACAACTCTGCTCCTATTGAATTTGGGGTTAATTACTTAAATTCATCTATTGCAAGTGTTCCTACTTAAAGGAAAAACTAATGTCAATGAGACAGAAAGTAACTCTTATTTCATGCATTTATTTACTTATTTATTTTTGTGTGAGCCACATTTATCCTAATCTTGAGACAGACATGGCATATCAAAGCTTTCCAACTTGCAAAAATTAAATCAATTAAGAAATATTTGTTATGACAAACTTGTTTCTGGGCTTTTAGCACAGAAAGGTGCCAGTGTTGTGATACTAAAAGGGAACATACTTTGGTTTCCAAACCCCAACAATAGCAGGAATAATAAAAAGATATAAGACAGCACCAAAGGTTTTGGGAGGCTGCTCTTCTACCTAAGCAGCATCTTGGATGTGAGATGAGTAACTGCAGTACTGACACATATTGATACAGGGGATGTTACAAACAAATGCTGCTTTAATGGCCACATTTGATGATTGGATAGGTAAAATAATTAGCACTAAGATTATTTTAAGCCTTATGGGCAGCCCAGGCCAAAATGGTAGAGTTGGATGTTTCCCTTCCAGCTCTGTGTCCCTCTGTTCCTGCCCCACCATCTCAGGTTCCTCTCCCTACCCTGTTTCTCACCTGGTTTTTTTTCTCCACAATTCTCTCCTCTCTCTGTAGCTCCCTGTGAAATTCCTCCACCTGCGACTCTGTGACATTAACTCAGATTCAGATCCACAGTGGAGATACATGACCTGGATGTAACTATTTGCATATTCAGCTCTATTTACTATTTGTTGGTCTTGATAGACAAAAATTCAGCATGAATTGAAGAAGTTAAACCTTTGGGAGTGGCACCAGCCCTGCTGAGGCAGAGTGGGAATCAGCCCAGTGACAGAAGCTGCGCTCTGCAGAAATCCCAGAATATCCTGATGTTTGTGCAGCTGTTACAAGGCACCATTAGAGATCTGTATGACCTGTTTGCATGTTCTGTTTAGATGCCAGGAGATATTTGTAAAACCCTAAACTTTCCTCAGCTGAGAATTTTCAGAGAGAGAACTTAGGAGAGAGCACATAAGGGAGGAAAGTTCAGCAAGGGCTGTTGGAGGGAGGGGGGATGTGTTGGAGGGTCAGATGCAGAGATCGAGGGAAGTGGAAGCGGCACGATTTGCAACATCCAGGAATGTGAGCGTGGACAGGTCTGGGGGAACTAAGGATGTGAGGTTAGACATGTCCAACGAAACTGGGGAAGTGAGGGAAGAAGCATCCGGAAAGGTGAGATTGGAGACATCCACAAAGGGTGTAGGGATGAGATTGGAAACATCCTCAGAGGTCGATGAGGACAATTCAGAGGAGCGTTGAAACAGGAAATAGTTGAAGTCGGTGAGGTCTAGTGATTCTGAGGATGTTGAGGAGCTGTTCTCTGAGACACCTGGTGAGGATGGAGGGATTGTACAGGAAAAGTTCAAGGAAGCTGAGGAGGTGTGGCTGGAAACATCCGTGGAGGACAAAGATGTGAGACTGGAGAGGTCTAGAGAGAGTGAAGAAGTAGGACTGGAGAAATCTGTGGAGGATATAGAGGTGACACTTGAGAGATCTAAGGAGATGGAAGAACTGTCGCCAGATTGATCCGGAGAGCCTGATGAAGTGAGACTTGATAGGTCCAGTGAAATTGAAGAGGAGAAACTGGAGCGCTCCCAGGAATCTGAAGAGGTGAGACTGGAGAGCTCTAAGGAGATTGAAGAGGAGATACTGGAGAAATCTGAGGAGGCTGAAGATGTGAGACTTGAAAGGTCCAGAGACGATGAAGTGAGACTGGAGAACTCCAGAGAGGATGAAGAGCTCAGACTGGATAAATCCAAAGAATCTGAAAAGGGGATTTTAAAGAGTTCCCAGGAGGCTGAAGTCTTGACACTGGAGGGGTCCAGGGAGGCCAAAAAAGTGAGACCAAGTAGGTCCAGGTACGTTGAAGAGATGACACTGAAAAACCAAGTAACATGACTGGTGTTAAATCAGGAGTATTTTAAACTAAAGATCTCTAGTAACACACCAAAACAAAAAGACAACGTGACCCCAAATAATATTATTGTGAAAATAAAGATTTAAACCTCCAATAATAAGAGCTCACAGACTTAATGAGAGCATTGCTCATTGCCAGGGGACCAATGCAGAAATGTATGGACAGAATCACACATACAGGAACAAACATTCTGTCTGTCCTGGCACGTCTGTCCTCCTTCAACCAGATTTTAACATCTGTGATAGCCTGACAGAGAATACCTTCCTGTCAAATGCCACCTCCCTGTCCTGAAGGGCTGGAATAAAAAATTTACATGATAGAATGGAAATTAAACCACTTCAGCTTTTTTTTCCCAGATACCCTGGGATATTCAGATCCAAGGCTGCTTAGTGGTTGTGGAGAGAGATTTAAACAAATACACAGTTGGAAATGGCAACAACAAGTCAAACTGGGCCCCGACTATAAGGATATGAGGGATTATTTCCCTTTGATTCATAACATCAACTAAAAAATATGGATCTAACAAAACTGGCAAAAGAAACAGTGTTTTTCTGTGCAGCACGTTCAGGATTTGTTTTTGGAAGGTAGCAAAATGCTAAACTGGTTCTGTGTCCAAGAAACACATTTCAGCAACTTTAGGTCTACGTGTTTTTTCAGATAAAAAGAGGTCTTATTTTGTTGCTTTTATTTTATAAAAACAAACCTGGACATAAGCCCAGGATAATAATAGTAATTGCAAATTGTCTAATAAAAATATGCTGAAGAGAAGCTGTGATAGAAGGCAGACCTGTGACTAAAAAGGGAGCAGAACAGCTTATATTTCAGTTCATAAAGGTGCATCTAATTATAGTGTGAGTAGATCAAGAGGCTGATCCACAGCTGCCTTCTCTCGTCTCCAGACTGCAAAGCAGAGCTGAAACCTTCTGGTGTCTCTGGGCACAGGAGAGCACAGAATGTTTCTCAGTCATCACAACCCCATTTTATGGAGCAAGAAGGTAATCCAGAAGCTGCAGCTCCTCAGTGAACTCAGCCCAGCTCTGCCTGTTATTACACAAGCTGTGTAACGGATTTAACATAATCACCACGGGTGCAACTCCCTCTGAGGTCACCTCTTAACTGGAGCAGGTGTCTGCTGCACAGGGGATGAGGTTGAGCCCTGTCTTACTGTGCAAACATTAAAATTGTGGGGATTTAGCACAACACAAAAATTACCAAAAAAAAAAAAAGCCGCTTGTGTACTGAAGGTGAGACCCCATAAAGTTCTTGAATACATGTAATATTTATTCAGATTGCTTCTGTAATTTTAGAGCTCTTGGAACAATGTTGCAATTCTTTCAAGAGTACAATGTTTATAAATCAAAAGGCAAACCAAATGAATTTTTCTAAACATGCATAATTTATGATGAAATTACAAGTTTGATTGCTGCCCTTTATTCTTAGAAAAAACGTAAAAAGAATTAACCCCTTAAAAATCCCTTGCTGTCTAAAAACACTCTCATTTTGTGACTAATTTTTAATGTTTATCAAGGGCATTTTACAGAGGAGAACAAATACTTAAACAAAAGGCAAATTACAATACAATAAAAAGCCAGTGTCCAACAGGTTATAAATTCCATAATCTCTTCACTGTGCTCCTTCTGTCTTAATTTAAAATCACACAATTATTGCCCTTTTTCTTAAGAAATATGGAATTATGATCACCATTGCATAAAACGTTCAGGTCAGTAATAATGTTTCCTACCTGGGGTAGCTGTGGATTTACCTCCTTTCTCTGCCTGGGTCAGCCATGCTGGGCTGTGCTGGTGAAGCTGTGCTGGTCCCTCTGCTGCTGACCCTAATCTGTCCCACAGCCACTGGAAATCGGGCCATGCTGATGACAATACGGGTCATCTCCTGGTAAATCTCCTGTCTAAGCACAGCCCTGTGCACAGAGCCCAGCAGGAAACACACCCTGAAATCGGCTCTAATCTCAAGAGAAAGATGCAGTTCTGTGCTGCCTCCTACTACAGGACCCTCTTTTGAAGGTTAGTTCATGAAGCAGATGAAGACATTAACTCTGGACTTTTGGACACCTAGATTCAAAGTAAAAATAGTTTTGCAGTGTCATCCAAGTTCTCAGCTGTCTATCCTACAAAATCTGGCATAAATAGTCGGTGGAGGGACACGGGATCTGCAGGGCAGAATTCAGGTACACTCAAGTTTTAAGAATCTTGTGCATTACTTTCTCTTTGGATGTATTTAATAACTTATGTTGGCTCTGCTACTTTTTAAATGTGGTTATGACAGAATAGCATGATAATGTAAGGCATTTTGTCTACAGTTGATGACACTATTGAATAGAAGTTTTAAAATAAAACACCCAGGTGACATCAACGGTCCCCCAAAATCTGTTGACAAGAACTCACTCAAAGGTTGCTACTTGAAGTATTAGAAAACAGATTTCTTAGCAAGGTGTCTCCAAAGTTGAGCAGGCTTTGATTTTCATTTAATTTTGTGTAAAAAGGATTGGGTATATGATTAGGAAAATACTTACTACATACACTGGTCATTTCATTATACTCTAGCTGGTATACTCAGCTGGGCTATATATAGATTATCCTGCTGGTACTGTTTTTTTACTTAATTGTTTTTAAACTTTTTGATTAATGACTGTCAGACTGTTCTGGAGAAAACATATAAAAGCCATTGTGTGCTGAACTTTTTTGTAATACACATGTCTGAGAAGGAAGACTTTAACTTAACAATGTTACTGTTACAGGGCTATAATTTTTTACTGTTAAAATAACATTCTCTCTACTAGATGCAATATGAATTTATTGTAATACATTTTGCAGAAACAGTATAATTTCAGCCCACCCAGTAGCCTCCTACAGATCAGGAGCTCCTCTTGCAGTGTCTCACCTTGCTGGTGGCTACAGAAAGATTGTATCACTTCTCATGGTCATGGTTTTGTGGCTCAGCAAAGGCTGTGAGGACCTGGCAGCACAAGGGAAGTGGGACAGCACAGACAGGCAAGGCTGGCAGACAGGACTGTTTCCTTCTATGAAAGGTAAGCAATCAGTTCAGCTTAGTTATAATATGCAACCTTTAAAATAATTTAGTTCAACAGCAACATATAAAGCAAAGCTGTCAAATATTTGAAGAAAGAAATTAACAGGCCCCGTGCAAGTGAAAGAACCTTCACATTGAGAGACTGAAGGATTCTAAAATGACTCAGTGCTTCCACCCAAGGTCTCTTTATTAGCACTATTCAGTTCTTCCATAAACGTGAACCTCAACAGGCTGCAGACCTGACCTTCTCTTCCCATCTGTCAGGGCCAGGGGCTCTGAAGGGTTCCAGTTTAGTCCTAGAATGAAGTGCTTAGGTTTGCTGTATATGACATTTATTGGAAACATGCTTGACTGCACAGTTTAACTGCAAGTATAGACCACAACAGACACATCAGCAGTGCTGTAGGAAGTGGTGGTTAAAGTTTTTGCTGTTTTTTTTCCAAAGCAAATAGCTGGTTTACATTTATAGTTAACTGCTGTGTGTCTGAACAGGTGCTGACACTCCTTGGTTGGTAGGGATCCATCAGAGACCACACAACTGATTTGTTCACACCACATTCCTCCACCTTTGCCCCTTCTGCTCCCCCTTTTTTTTTTCCTTTTTATCCTTCAGTTTTGGCCCTCCAGCTGTAGCTCCTTTCTCTTACCCACCACCTCCTCCCCTCCTTCCAACCCCCAGAACCCCTGGCCTCAGGTCACTCTCACTGGGGTGTTCATCCATAGCACACCCCACACTCACCAGAATTTCAACACAAATCTGTCCAAATACCCAACTGTGAAACCTGGTCACGAGTTCATGTGTCAGATTTGCAGAAAAGCAGAGTTGTAATTAAGAAGTAAAAAATCTGCAGTGGTGAATGTGCATTTTAGAATACACATTTCAATAAAAGAAGCCACTCACTCCAGAGTATTTCTTGACCTCCCTCCCCCCCTTTTTCAATTACTTACCTGGTACTTAAAAACCCAAATAGACCAGAAACTCTCCAGAACAAGTCAGAATTCAAATAAGATTTTATTTAAAAAGCGCCACATACAGAAAGCCATACTCTGACAGAATGAGAATGTAGGCATATAAATAAAATAGAAGAAAATTATTGTCTTTCAAGGTTGCTGAATGCCTGCAAAAATGATATAGTTATGTTTGTTCAGTGCAGGACCAAAGTGAGTTTGTACTATGCAGTCCTTAGTGCAGAAAAATTTGGAAAAGAAAAAACTGACTTTAAAATGCCAAGTGATGCTAATGGCTAAACAAACACATGAGATTCAAGCAAAGTGTTTTTATCAGAAATGATGGTAGAGTTCTGCAGAAGTTTCACAGACATTTTAAAAATTGAAATGCTATTTCAGTTGTAATAATCTGTAAAAGCATGGCAAACCTCAATGACTTCAGTTTAGTAAGGTAGTCTCAAATAATTTCTTTTTAGAAAAATATTTAGAATTGTTAATTTTTTAAAAGTTACATATCTGTATACCTGTTTTCTTCCCCCAACACAAACCATACAGAAGAATTTGTTCTTGTGTGTTTACCTCTTAAAATTACCTCTGGTTCTCTACACAGCAGACACTACTCAATAGGCAGTTTGATAGAACAGAAATGGCATGCAGAATAGAAGATGCTGGGACAGGTGACATTACAGTTCGTAAAGGCTGAGAGAGAGTCTTGAAATCACTTGGAAGCTTAGAATCAAAATTCCAGGAAAAGCCTCTGGCACCAAAATACCACCATCAGCTAATTCAGGGCTGTTCCTGTGCATTTTCTGTCACACAAGGAGCCTCAGGACAGTCCCTGCTGAGGTCACCAGGGCTACCACCAGACTGGCACACGATGTAAGGGAGGATGTCGAGGTCTGACCTTTAAATGGCTGTGACAGTACCAAGAACCTACAGCGAGTACCAAGAACTGTCGAACACTAAATGAAACCTTTGAGAACACAGAGCCTTGGGACTTGGAACACTCTTCAAATTAAAGGAGAGCACAATATTCAGTTGATGTAGCAGGTTACTTTTAGAGTGTGATCAACTTAATGAGTATATTGTTAAATATTACTTCCTCTTATGTTCTGGTATCTCTTTAGCCAAATTCAAAGGGATTTTTAGTCTTTAATTCGTTCTTTGAAGTGAACACCCACTATTGTAGCAGCTTGCAAGATTTCAAGGCTCTATGCTTATTGCACCCCTTTATTTAATGGGCTTTTAGAAATGGAGATACTTATTGTAGAAGTTAAAAATCAAATTTGATTTTAAGGTACTCCATGCCCAGCTCATTAATGTTGCATCTAGGTCTTGGTAGGTAAGAGACACTGATGTTTTACCTACATTGACTGAAGAATAATTAGAGTACCATGTTAGTTCAACCAGTCAAACAAGTTAAAAAGCTTATAAAAATATTTTGTACATTCTTCTGTATTTCAAGCATCAAGTAATAAGCTTTCTGTTAAACCAAGTTGTATTACACAACTGTCAAAAATTAACAAACAGAACAATGCTGGAACAACCATTCTGCTCAGTTTTGGGCTTGGTCCCAAAAGAGGTAGTCCAGAAGTCACACAAAAAATAAAAGTTTCACAGAAGTTAGCCTAACATGCCAGTGTCCTCCACCATGTGCAGCCTCATCACTAAATGAGGCTACTTCATATCTGCAAACATTATAAGTTAGTGTTCATGTAAATACAGGAACTATACTTGGAAATTATTTCTTCATCTGTAACCGAAATCCAGTCCAGCTGACCCAATATATTAATTAGCCTTTGAACTTCAGCCTTAGTAAGAATTCAGCTTGTCTCCAAATTAAATTTTTAACATGCCTAATACACAGGTATGCCTTTAAATAACAAAGGATACCTGTATTTAGGCTTGGAGAGAAGCTGCAGATTGCTAAGCCTCATTAGTGATAAGGTACAGGTACTATCATTTCTCTACAAATGCTGCTGCTGCCATCGAGTTCCTCATTGTTCCTCTCGCTGAGGCTGCAAACTCTTCAATTTCAGCATTCAGTCTTTTAATTACCCATTCCAGTGCTTCCCGGCCCTGCAGTTGAAGAGAAGTTTATCAGTGTATAAATCTTAGTAAATAAGTCAATTGGTGTCATCCTGTCTTACTGAAAATGAGTAAAGACATGAGAGCTGAAAAAGGAAGAAAAGGTACAGAAATACATCCCTCTGGTATTTTTTATTTCAAAAACTGGACTACTACAGGACATGTTCTGCCTTACATTTAATGAAAACAATTTCTTAGGTCAGCTGTCATGACTCACACTGTGATACACAAAAGACTTTTTATCCAGATTGTTTTATCATTCTTGAGGCTGAACTCAAGACACCCTTGGATTCCTAGAGGACAGACTCTCAACTAAAGCAACATCTCATTACTCCCACATAACTGCTTCAGATCTGGCTGGATGTAGATCCTTTTTCAACAGCAAAAACCAATAGATGGTATCAAGAGGGCAGCATAGGAATGACAGTGCCAAGACTTAAGTGAGTAGAGATGTTTTCTCCAGTGAGAAGAGCTTTGCCAATAATAGTTTATTATCTCCATTCACAAGAGGAAAAAGAGGAAGAAGTTCAGCACAGTGAGCGTTCAGTCTCTGCAGTAAAGGCAGCAGAACTATGTGGCCCCTTCCTAAGATTGCTGACAAAGCCAGAAAGTAAAAGAGATCTTTATTCCCTTTGACATTCAGCCAGTGACCACACATTTTACACAAAGGTCATACTTACTTTTTTAGCATTAGTAGAAATTGTGTTTGCCATTAGCCCTTCTAGATAACTGCTGAGACTGACACCTTTGACAGATATTATTGCTTCTTGTGTCAGAACAGTTCTGAAACAGAGAGCAGGAAACTGAATTATTCTGAGTAGTTTAAAAAAGAATGCACTGCTGAAAGCAAATTGCTCCTCCCCAACAAGTGCTTTCCCTCATCAGCTTGACTGCATCACACAGAACTTCTTGCCCTGTAAACACAACCCACTTCCACATTGTGTAACTGGTTTACGCTTCTGCTCATAAAATAAAACCCGAGAGTGCCCACCAAGTCCAAGTGTTCCTTTGTGGCACTCAGCCATTTCCATCTTTAGCAGAAGGGCGTTAAGAGTGGAAACAGCAGATTCGGAATACTGGGAAAACAGTATTAAAACATGCCCTTCAACAAGGATTTAAAACATTTCTGACTGCCATAAGACAAAAAAACTCCTACATTAGAATCCCCAGAATGATCCTTCACAATTATCACTGCTTCCAGCACTATAGACTCAGTAAGCTCTAAATTTGCCTTAAAAAAACCCAACCAACCACCAGAACACAAACCTCCAACATTAGAGACTAAAGGCAGAGAAATGTGCTTTCTAGTGCAGATTCTGCTCAGGCTGACGAAGAGATCAGAAACAAGGAGCCGGAAACTGCAGGTGTACAAACTCAGTTACAGAAAAAAGCTGCACTGGACTCCTTCACAGCATGACCCGAAGTGTCCCAGTGGTGCTCTGCAGAAGCAGTGTCACTGGAGGGAATGACAGTCCATTTAATCCTTCTTTTAGACAAGTTACCATTAACAGAGGCCACGTAAACCTCATCTTCTGTTCATGGAAAACCACGGAAAATTTTCCAAGCAAAGTCTGTACCACTTCAGGGCAATCTCAGAGCAGAGAGGTACTTACTTGTGTGGTTCATGAGGGTGTGGTTTATAGACAAGCCTCTCATCTACTGACACGAGGTTTGTGAATGAAATCTGGAGAACAAAACACAGGATTATTCCTTGATAGAAATATTAAAGGGATGAAGCGAAATAAAGCTGCAGTCTCAAAACTAATGCTTACATTGCATTTAAACACTATACTTTTCCTGCAAGTATATGATTGTAGAACAAGACAGAGAAATCTCCAAGTTTGGCATTTGCTGATCTATTTCTCTTAAATTTTTGGATTATTTACCAGCTACCACATTTGTAAGAACATTTCTGCAGTGGGATCAGTCAGATGGAGCAGCACAGAGAATGTTACCTGACTGGGAAACAGTCACAGTGTACATACACCAAGTGGCTTTAAAAAAATTCTTTTTAATACCACCCCACCCCCAAAACTCCTCCTGTCCTGCCCATCAGTATGTTCATGTGCTTCTGTCCTGACAAATTCCAAAAGCCTAGAAGCTCCTTCCTGAAAACTGGTCAACTATAACCCCATTACTTAGACCTTTAACTTGTATCATTCTAATACAATTTTCGAGTTATTTTTGATATGATTTTCCTTTTCAAAAGGACAAGATGCTGTTGTACTCTGTAATCCACTGCAGTTGCACAAACACAGCTACTTACATTACAGGATTTCAGCTCCATTGTTTTTTTCACAGGGTCAACAACAGAGTGCTCCTGAACGTATGTCCTTGTTCTGCAGGTGCCAATGAGCTGGAGGACAGGCAAGCATAGATGGGATTAATTACACTAACCCATTGCAATTTTTCCTGCCTTAAATGTGTAAGTAGTGATAATTGCATTGAACAGACACCAAGACAACAGAATTAGGGTTTAGCTTAAAGACTCTTGAGTTGAGGTAGATGTCATTCTCCCCATGGAAACAGTCTGAGATCCAGGCAGGTTGTGCCTATTGGGAAGTCACTGTGTACCAGTGCTGAACTCCCCTGATTCATTAATGCTTGTATGTTTAAACCATTATAGTTACGAAACGATACATGTCTATTACAACACCTGGTTTATGAACTTCCCTTCCCCTCCCTGCGGGATCCTTTTCCAGCTCTGTGACACAACACACACCGATTTCACAATGGAGGGAATTCCCCACTCTGTGCTGAGGAGCCTGTGGCTGTGCAGTTTGCCACTGGGATCCACGTGTCTGTCCAGGACATCGACTCCAACCACACTGGGGTTCATGGGATTGGGGTATTTCCGCATGGCAGCCGTGGTCACAGTTTCCCAGGGGTGACTGGAGAAACACAAGCAGGATTTCTGTTAAAACTGAATGATACCTTATCAATTGATTTATATTGTTAAAACAGTTCCATTTCCAGTTCTCAACCCTACATATATCAAATCCTCTATTTACTAGACTGGACAGTGCCACATGCAAGTCAAACATAAAACACACCTCATTAATCAGGTGTCCTAAGTTCTATTGTGTTAAAACTTGGTAAGAATGTTTCCCTGTGACATAATGCTAAAAAACGGCACTTTATCCAGATTTCGGTAATACTGAAGATTTATTAAGCTGTTACTTTCCTCTAACGAGTATTTCCTTCAGATTACTTTTAGAGCACCTGAGCCCCGACACCATGAAGGGCCTCACCGTGCTTCGCTCAGCGCTGCCCCCGCAAGGCGAGGACAACACTACAGTCCTGAGCAGTGCCGACCCCGCGGGTGGGTCCGCCCCGCGCGGGAACTGCCCCGCACAGGAACAGCCCCTGCTGAGGTCCCGCAGCCCCACCGGCCGCGGCTCCAGGCCCCTCCCTGCGGGCCGTGACCCCGGGCCCGCAAGGACACGCAGGGAAGGTCACGGGAGGCCGCGGCCGCCGGAGCGGGGCCCGGCGCGGAGCACCCGNTGCCTCTGCCGCCGCTGCGCGCGCCTGCGCGGGCCGCGCCCGCCAATCGCCGCGCGGCGCCGGCCTGACGTCACGGGCCGCTCCCGGCCCCGGCACAGTACGGTCCGTCCGGTCCCCCCGCTCCGGGCAGGGTGCGGGCCGGGACAGCTCGGACCCGTGTCGGAAACACGAGTTTCCGTGTGAGTGTCCGGGTTTGTGTGAGCCGCGTTCAGTCCAGGCCGGGGCCGCCCGTCGCTCACCCGGCCCAGCCCGCGGGAGCCGCCTTGTCCAGGTGCGGCGGGG
>VWZD01007413.1:1323836-1376274 GCA_013396695.1 Sakesphorus luctuosus | reverse complement strand
TGACCGGTGACGTCAGGCCACTGTTGCCGCGGTCGGCCAGCAGGGGGCGCAGGGGAGCGCGGTGACGTCACCGCGGGCGGTGCGAGGGGTCCGGGACAGGTTCCCGAGGCGTTTTGTAAGTGGTTTTGTAAGCGCTTTTGTAAGCGGTTTCATAACCAGCAGCGACTCAGCGAACTGCCCCGAACAGCGCCGGGCCCGAGGGATTTATGGTGTTAACCACACAGGGGCAGCCGCAGCGGTAAACAAACCCACATCGTCCGCTGGCGCGTCAACAAACGTCTTCTAAAAGTCTCGACAATGTTGGAAGTGCCGTGAGTTGTGTGGAATTTCTTGGTCTTTTTTTCGAACAGCCGGATAGCGTTTCACGGGCACAGCACGACGAATGAGGGATCGCTGTGTGCTCATGACTGCACAGGAATAGCCTCACTGGAAAACAGGGAGAGGGAAATTTCCCAGAAACAGGTTACTGCACACAGGGACACTCCTGCCATCCCTGTGCAGTGCCAGAAATCCCAGCTACACGTTCAGGGAGTAGCCCCTGTGCATCTCGGTGTTTGCACTGAACAGCAAATCCAGCAGCAGAGAAACTGCTATTTGATGATACAACACCAGATTCAGTCAGTAGGAAACACTAAATGAGAGCCATTAAGAGAATATATTTTTGTTGGAGATACCAACTGATACTGTTTTTCCTGACTCGCCCCATGGGACTGTTCCTACACATGGACATGCTGGTGATCTATCATAGTGTGCAGAGCTGTTTCTGGAAGATCAGTCCCAAGTTCATTGTAGTCTTAATGCCCACTGAGCAATTTTTCAGCTGGAGAATTTTGCAAAGGATGTTAAAAATGCAAAGCATTTTGAGAGATCTCAGTGTGAGACACAGGTGTGGGACATGGGGACCCTAAATAGACCCGTCCCTGATCCATCAGGCTGCCTGTAGCCTTTCATCAGGGTTTTTTTTTCTGTAAAAGAAATGTTATCTACTGGAAGCAAAGCAAAATGTCATCTCCAAGAAAGAAGCATGCCAACATATGGTGCAGATTAGGAGCTAGATTTCAACAGTTCTTGCTCACAGAAACTTCAGGTTATTTTAACAGGAGTTTTGTTCAAATAAATTTGTGTATTTGAATGATACCAAGGGTGGAACAACTTACAAACCTGACTTGTAAGAGCAATAATAAAATTATAAATAATAAAAACTTCGTAACTGCAGAGGAAAAAGTGGCACATTCAAAACATTAGAATTCTTTACATTGGTGATTTTGTATCTTGAAAATATTGTGTACGTTTTTATGACCAAGAATTTGATACTATAAACTTCAATATCTTTTTCCCTGTATGTTGACAGTATCTGTCTAAAAACTGAAATAAAAGAAAATACCCTTTCAGTTAACAGTGTCCAGTCCCAGGCACTACCCAGATGAGCATTGAGGACCATGATGGGCATCTACAAAAGAATATAAAACCCTGTGGAAACCCATGGTGAGATTCCTTAGTCCATATGTATCTTTTAGGAGCTGTTTGCTTACAACTGCTGGAGGCAACTGATGCACGAAAAGGGTCTTGTGATCATATGTTTCATATGGATTCTGGCAGAGCAATCTTGGCGTGACTAAAAAATACTTGAAATGGCTCTAGGAATTGCCTGAATGTGCTCTGAGGTCCCAAAGAATTTATTTGCAGAACGAGGGATTATGCTTTTGTGTTTCCAGACCCGTGTGTGCCAGCAGGGAGTTGTGGCTTGTTCCCTTTAAGCGGCCTCATAAAATATCCATCATTTTGACCGAAAAGTGCAAATTTCAGGAAATAACTCGTGACCCAAAAGTCGCTTTATCTCCAGCATTAGGTCCAGATCATTCCTGCACTCTGTAATGGGTACCAAAAGCCCAGGTTGTCAAACCCACTCAGGCCTTACACAACTATGGGTTTGGCTTTCTTTAAGAAAAATACAGGCATTGTGTCTCACTTAGGAAAGGAGTCACCACCCTGGTTCAAAGCCCTGTTCCAAAGATCCACTAGACCTCTCTGCAGTACAAAATGTCACTAAATTCTGACCTGAAGAGGGTTTGGTGACGATGGCACTGATTCAAGCTGCACTTCTGAGTGAAATGAGTGCAAGTCACAAGTGCCACTCATAGTGGATCACCAGAATTGTACAGAGGTGACAGACAGGGAAGTGGGGAAAGGTCTGTACTTCCCTGCTGCACCCCCTTGCCTTGGCAGGATGAGGGCTCTGGTTGCTTCTCCTGCTTCAGGTATCACAACACTTCAGTCTTCACGTTTCAGCGGAGGCATTTACTGTTTCTTACACTTGAGAAAATCGTATTTTGTCGTGGATTTTTTTCCTCTACGATATTCTGAAATACAGCTACACTGCACCACTTCCTTGATCTGAAATCCAAGTTTTATGTGTGTGAAATATTGGTATACACAGGCAGTATTAATGAAAACCATTCAAAGGTCTTGCTCTTTTCGTGAGCTGGAAAAACAAGTTCCCGCTCCCTTTGTCAGTCTGGCAGAGAATTGACATTGTCAGTGTGTTCTTTTCCAGACATACCTATTCAATGACTTCCATTATACAACTCTTAAGGGCCACCCCAACTATAAACACTTTTTCATTAGCTGTAAGTTCAGTATCTGAGGCTGTTCGTGCTTGGCTTTATGTTCCTGAATGTACTTCTTGAAAAAGCTTTGTTGGATAGCAAAGCTCCTTTTCTGTGCTTCCAGAACTGGCTCTTTAATGCCTTTCAAGTCAAAATCACATTCATTATGAGAAGGTCACACCAAATGGTACTTTTAATAAACAAATACCCTTCTTCTCAGAAAGCAAGCACAGCAATACCCCAGTGTAGGATGGTACCAACTCCTCTAGCTTTGCTCATACTGCATTAGGAGTGGTGTTCAAGTGATTTTGATCCTACCAGATTTTTGATAAGGATCCAAAGGAGACACCAAAGAGGAAATGCCACACTACACAATGTATCACAGTCTGGAAAAACAGTGTTAGGTGCAGATGAGTTTACATGAGGACACATTCACTAGGTCAGAACAGAGCTCACATTCTACCATGGATTAACATTTGTATGCTTTGCTGCACCTCTTTGTGTCTTCAGACAAACAGAGATGGGATAAAAAGATTTCCTCTTCAATACTGAAAATGTGTTTTAATCAAAATATCCAGATTCTTCACCAGTTTTATCTCTGCGTGGCATCAACAGTTCCCTTGCTGATGTTGAGTCTTAACAGCTGCTTCCCACTGCTCCAGTAAACTGGCCTCCCGCTCCAAAGCCTTTCACCTTCCTTCTTCATCACTGATGTCATCCCAAATTCCTTGTCCCTGAGGCCTGTACTCATCATTTGACCCCTTTCCTCAACCCCCCCATGTTCTGGTGAAAATGGCTGTCAAGTTGCATATAAAATGCTAATAAAATTTTTTACAAATTATAATTTTCTATCCCAAGACTACTGCCTACCCCTAAGAAGAGATGATGAAATAGCTTTCAGAGAAAAGATGCAGGAGTTTCTATTTTTTAAGAAATAAGGCTGGATTGATTCCTGCCTTCTGTGGGAAAAAAACATGAGAGGGGGCTGGATCACATGTGTGCATTGCACTCCCTGAACATGGGGCTTCACCTGCTTGAGAACAGCCTTTTAGACTCCAATTTCCACAAGTTCTCATCTGTGATGAAGCAGCTTTGCTTTCCTTTGCAGGTACTTGTCACCACAGACACATCACACTACCTAACTCTCAGGGATGGGAGTTCAATAAAGCAGGTCCAACGACTCTGGTAACTGAGATTTCCAGACAGAAAAACCTGAGAACAATTCAGAGTGCAAATGTCCTGTTGTAAAACTGCAAATCAGTGTCAGGTAAGAGTGTCTGGCACTTTAACTATGGAAACAAAGAGGAAAGCCTGGGATAGCATGCACAGAATGTTCTTAACAGGAGGTTAAGCATATTCCAAAATGATTTAACGTGGTCTTTGGCTGCAGAGAGAATTGCCTCTTCATCTTGCCCATGGAATTGCATTTTCTTGGAGAAGCTTTGAAAGGCAGAGTTGCAGTCAGAAACCAGACATGAAAGAGGCAAATGGAAGATGATAAATCTTCCATCAGATTCTGCCCTGGATCTCTCGTAATACCCACAGAGGGAATGACACAGAGAGAACCTTTGGTAAACTTAGAGGGCATTCTGACTGAAAGTCACAGCACCAATAAGCAAATTCATTTACTATTCCACTCCCACTTGAAGTCATTCTTAACAAGTAAAAAATGAAAAATTAGTGATAAAGATCTTCAGAAACCTGTGGCCACCTGATGTGAAAGGATAACATGGGGTATGAACTGCTAATTGACCCACTGCTACAGCTGACTCAGCTTTAGCTAATTAGAGCTAAGAACATCAAGGGGGGACTGAGATTTTGTTACCTAAAATTTAAATCTCTCTCTTCTCCAAATAACACCCTTTACCTTGAAAATAAACCCCAAACCCCACCAATATCCTGCCCCCCAATAAATTCAAACCCAGACATTATCTTTGCTTCAGAACACAGAGTTTAAGTTAGGGCATACTAAAAATGTGCATTTTTAATAGAATGATCTGGCACTAGCCCTGGGACAAACATTTGATTTCCAGATGCCTTTTGTTTTATCCTCCTGCCATCAGATGTGCCAGGAGGCTCAGAGCTGCACACCTTCCAAAGGCTGTTGCCTCATGTACCATCCTTGTGGAGCCTGTGATGCATTGACTGCAGTTGGGAAACACACTGTCTAACACTGCCTACACTAACCAGGCTCGGCTGCTGGTTATATAATTCGAATGCAAAGAATTATTTTTCTTATCAGCTTTTCCTCCCACCTGACAACACCCAAAATGTAACCCCAGTGCCCACAGGGTGCCGCCCAGCTGCCCAGCTCACCTCCTTGCCCTGAGCTGCTCCCAGTGTTGGCTCTTCCATCTGCTGCCTGGGCTGGTTGGTTTTAATGTGCTCAAATTGCCACAGGGCAATGATTTACCACTTTCTACAGCTGCTCTTGGGTTTGTGTCTGGCAGCACACGTCTTAAATAGGCCCTTAAATGGCTTTTGGCTGGTGAGTGATCTGGTTTCCATTTAAAAACTCCCTCAGAATTTGTAGCAGAGTGTGTGCTGTTTGACTTGTTAGATCCACAGATTTTGGCTTTTTTTTTTTTTTAAATTATTATTACTATTTAGATTGTGCAGTTTCCTTGACTTCCATAGCTCAGACAGGTTGATTTTGGCTGTACAAACAGTTCCATCTTGTCTGTGTCATTAGAGGGAACAGCAGCTGCCACCAGGTGTTTGACTGAGAGCAGGTACCTGGCGGGGCACAGCTCATGGATGCAACAGGACTGTTCTGTTGTCTGGGAAACAGTCTCTTAAACCCTGCAGAATATGACAGTTACCAGCCAGATAATGTTTTCTCTTGCAAGCATCACAAATGTGCATGTGATCCAGTAGGCAGATGATAATCACATGTTATCACCCACAACTCATGAGCAAGCACAGTAACAGCACAATTAAAGCCAAACCCAAAATTTTTAAAGTACTTTGAAAATGCTGATGATTTCGTGTTGTTTGAAAATAATCATGTTTCTTCCCTAATGTGATCCTTGTGGACTATTAAAGAGACAACAGTTCTTATAAAAACACACCATTCTCTCAAACACTTGTTGAAAGCAACTTTCAATGCAAAACCTGGAAGAACCAGCGGTAACAGGTCGTGGTCAGAACTCCATGTTCAGTCACAAACATAACTCCTGATCTTCAAACTTTGCTCCTGTGTCCAAAATTTGGGTCAAGCTCTTGGTGCTTGATCTGCTGTCTTTGGACATGGCTTAAAGAAACCACAACCTGGAAATAAAAGTTGTGAACTTGTCATACAGAAACTGCTGCATGAAAGTGGCCATTTAGTCATCAGTGCTGATTTACCCAGACAATTGTCACCAAGGCAATTACCAGAGCAATTAGAAACCAAACAGTGTTGAGACACCTCTGGCTTATGTGTCCCTGCTGACCACAGAGCTGTGGGGGAGGCAAGCCATTAAATCAGTTTTGTTCCAAGGCCTGGGGGGGCTGGAGAACAGGTAGGTCCTGGATTTCACAGAATCCCAGACTATTCTGAGTTGGGAGGGACCCACAAGGATCATCGAGTCCAACTCTTAAGTCAATGGCCCACACAGGGGATTGAACCCATGACCTTGGCATTATTACAACCAAGTTTTAACCAACTTTTTTTTCTGCTGTCTTTAGTGCTGGGATTGTATTTGCCACCTCTTTGGGAGGGGGAGCATCCAGACTCAGCAACTGAGAGCACAAGACCTTGTCTCTGGGCCCACAGTCCTCAGATGTTTAATAGCAACAGCAAGATTAAGGCTCAGTCCCCACCTCCTCAGATGGGCCTGACAGCAGGAATTCCCATCCTCAGGCTGAGAAGAAATGCTGGTGATTAGACAGGATTGACAATCCACAGAAAAACATTGAGACTGAGTCAAAACCAGCACCTGAAAATGATCCTTGTCCTCTTTGGGGTGAGGCACTGAACAGTTGAATAATTCCAATATCTTGTCTGGTCAGTGGTGATTTCCTGTTTGTACCTTCACTGAAAACACATCTCTTTTCCAAGCAGCCTTCTGTGGGGTTTTCATGAGTTTATATTTTATCCAACCTAAGGGATAAACTTTTAAAAAATGGAAATAAAAATATTAAACAAACAGGAGAGTTTAAGATGGAAACATCTTGCAAGGATCTTCTATGCACATGAAGTAAGAGAATACACAGCTGGAACAGAAGTATTGGCATTCTTTAGTAAACGTTCTAAACTAATAAGCAGACTCCATTAAAATCTTCAATAATGTAAAAATAATAGATTTCCATTTAGGAAAAGTCAAAATCAAAGGCAATGAGATGGTGTGATGAGTCCAGCCTGGTAAGTGCCTGAATCTGCACTGCCCTGGAACCACTGACACTTATACAGGTGGGTTTTTATGCACTTAATGGTGAAATCTCATTGCACTTAAAGAGGGTGAGAGGAATGTGTGGGAATACATGGAATCTTGGAAGCCCTGCAAAGGAACTCCACTGCATTCTCTGGGTCTGTCCTGATCCAAAGCCAAACACATTTATCAAGCCTGTACTGACCTGCTACGCAGAGAGTAAGAAAATTTGAGTAAAATTAAAGCAACAACTTCAAGAGGTTCTAAGAATTTAGCAAACATTACAAGAACAGATGAGCTGTAAAAATCCCTTTACAGAACTTGTTGTGGAAAACACCCAGTTAACATCCTCACAGCCCCAAATGCTGCCTGTGCAGGGACTGCACCTGCAGAGTCACACACTTGGTTTTTCTCCACACTCACATCTCTGTTCCAGGGATGGAGAGTGTTCAGGGCACACACAAGTTCTTACATATGGAATTCAGGCATGGAAACTGGGACTCTTGTAGGTCTTCCCCTACTGCCTTCATTGCTAATTTGTGCAGCTTCATTAGTGGTGATTAATTAGAGAGCCCTCTGGGAGAAGAAAACTTTTTCATCATTGTATTGCCTATATTGATGTGATGCTGAAACTAAGCTGTCTGCAACTGAGTGTTCCAGCAATAATTGAAGGAATAAACAACATGTAAAAATGGAAAAAAACCCCCCCAAACAAAAAAAAATTTAAATTCCAAGCACCAAGAAAGCCTCAAACTCATCCCAGTATGATTAAGACAACTGGGATTAGTGCCACCCCTCTCCTGAGGATGTATTTGTGCTCTCTGGTACAGGCTTAGAGAGTTCCAACTGTTGACAGCCACAAGCTGAAGGTAAAAATATTTTTAAAAGGAATAAATATTTGCAAAAGTAGTTTTAACAATGACTGGTCTTCTCACAAATCAACCATTTAAAATGCAGTTTTTCAGACCTAGGCCTTGCATGGTGCACATTAAAGCACTTGCCAGTAGCTGCCTTCATTTTTTTTTCCTAAATTGAGTCATTTAAGAACCATTTCCAAGATTTTGCACAAGCAAATAATATTTACATCAGTTCCACTGCCCTGAATCAATAGGATATCCAACAGGTTAATGATTAATAAGAGGGCAAAATTGGAATTTGAGCTTCTTAGTATGGTTTTCATGCTCAGAAATAAGAGTTTTTACATCCACTTTGTACTGGTGACAAATTGTGAGCATACAGCAACTCTCTGAAATACATAAAATCCTCTCAAGGAGTAATTATTAAAATCCAGGTCGATAAAAAGGTAAGATGAAGAGCACAGAATCTCCAGCAGCTCTTCTTTTTAATCAAGATATGCATTCTATGTGTCTTCTCAGTCAGTCTCAGAAGGAACTAAAACTTACTTAAGTTGGTTACTCCAAAACTAATGTTTGTTCCTTTTAGAAATGTGTGTTTCAGAGTGTCATAAATATATATATCTCCATGTCTTAATCCCTGCTGATAAAATTAGGAGCATTTTCAAAACCATCTGAACCCTCCTACAGGGAATCTGCACAGAGTTAAACAAAAGTTAACTACAACTACCTGGAAGAGAGACCCTTCTTTAGAAAAGTGATGGAGAATATTCTTTTTAGTTCAATAATTATTCATCTGATTACTGAAATAACAGTGAGGATCAAAACCATGAAAAGAAGTCTGCAGAATTAGGACTTAGGCCAACTCAGGTGTTGAATCTCTTTCTGTGCTAACTTAGAAAAGGTTTTCTTCCAAAAAGTAATTCCTACCTCATCTGCCTGTAGGCTTTTTTAATGCCTATTTTAAGAGTATGGTTTGTCATCTGGTTTTTAATTAGTGTATTTTTTGTTGCCTCTTAGAGAATCTATTCAGCACATGCATGCATTCCAAAAACTGAAATACTAAACCAACAACAACAAAAAAGAAATATTCTATTTTCAGAAAACCATGGCTATAAAGGAAGAGAAGGAGAACAACTCCTAACCTGACTGCAACACTTGGAATTCATGGAATATTAAAAAAATGGGATTATACTTGTCAGCTTTGTTAGTTAAATTGAGCACAGCCATTTAATTTGTCTTTTCAGGAGTAAGATGAGAGAGCACTGAGAGCTGTGACAGTTCTCAGAGAGTCACTAATCCAACAGGGAATACCAGCCCTGGGAAGATGGAATCTTTAGAGGTAACAATCTGGATAACCAACTCTTACATGTCTCAAACAATGAAGCTTCCAGAATCTAAACTGTTAAAGAAAAGGTTAAGAAAAAAAAAATCCTTTTTTTTGCTGTATTGGTTTTCCAAGGTAAAAGTGTGAGTACCCATCAATTGCTTGTCCTGGAAATAGCTGACATTTCTTTTCACTTGATTTAAGTCTATTTAAACATTTTACAGCCCCAAAGCTCCTCATTTCTGTGGTGGCCAAATCAGGAGGACATAAAAGCCTCACTCTGTGTAAATGCTGATTTATGCAGGTGGGTTCAAAACTCACCTGTTTGTGAGGAGCTTTGGTTTTCCTGCTGCCCTGAAGGAAGGAGGCACTTGAATTATACCCATCAGTTCATTGTGTTGGGATGATTTCTTTATACATGTTAAAATGTTATCTGTACTCAGAGAGATTCATTTATTCACTGTAAGGACATGTTCCCTTCACAAGCCATAATAACTATTATTTTGTGTAGAAATGAAAAGGGAGGATATAACCTTCTTTGGCTTGCAAAGGACCTTCTTAGTGGGGATGAATTTGATTAAAACCAAAGAAGATAAAGGTAAAAAGTGTGAATTTAAAGATGCAGTAACTAAACAGTACTATCTATATAACTAGGCAGGAAGGTATTCACACCTGCCACATTAAGTGATGAATGACCACTGACCCAAATAACACCTTCCAATTGTGTCCCAGAATCCTTGATGGCTTTTTTCTAGGAAATAAAAGATACTCTTGCCCACAGGGCTCCGGTGAAATAAGTAAGCAGGAGTAGCTCAGACGTTACAAACATGGAAATGTTGAGGAGATTTTCTCAAAGCTCCAGGATCAGCTGAGGACTCAATTCCCAGGGAAAAATTAGTGGGAGTTGAGCTTCCAGCTCACATGTTGTCATTTGCAAAATCTGCCTTAGATGGCTTTTCTGAGACAAAAGAAAGGTTCACCTTGATTTAAGAACTCACAGTTTCCAGTTCAGCCAACTGAGCCACATTTTCTCACTGGACCTTCTTAGGTTTTGAATTTCATTTCCACGCCAGCACATAAGGATGGGTGTGTAAAGAAGTCCTTGCACAGAACACTTAATTTACTTTCCTGGTGTAGTTTTACTAACTGTGGTTTGGGAGGACCGACCATCTTTCCCCCCAAACCTTTGCTGATAACAGAGATTTGGAAAGGTTGCTGCAATTTTAACACACATTTTGTTCCCTTGCTGTGTTTTTAATTCGGAGCTGCCTTGAGGAGCTTAGTAAATTGCTCAATACTTCAGAGACTTAGTTTTTATTAAAATGAACCCTGAAGGGATGGTTTAGAAAGGGATCTTTACAAACACTGAAATATATACCACGAGGAGAGCTGTTGTTTCCATAACAGCATCTACAGGATGGTCCTCGGAGACACAGGGCACTGTTTCTATGGCAATAGAATGTCTGAGCCTCAAGGATGCACAGAAACCCATCATGAAAAATAGGAGTTAGTATTTTAGATTTAAGAAGCTTCCTTTTTCATACTTCTCTGTTTTTAGCCACTTGTCACCTTTTTCTTATACCTAGACTGTAAACCTTTTAGGTTGGTGACTCCTTTTGGCTTTTTTCTCTAAAAAAATAGGTGGTATCTGGTCATGGTGTCTGTTCTCCTCTTACAACTTCTTAAAGTGTTGGTTAATTTGAATCCAAGTTGCACTGTGGGAGTGGTGTGTGTGTCCTGGCTGGGGCTCAGGGTGGTGGCACTGGAGGAGTGTCCATGCAGTGAGTTCCCTTGTGCTCTGTCCCCTGCCAAGGCTGAGGGCAGGAGGGACTGGAGATACTGGAAAGAAGGGGTAAGGATACAGAAGGTGCACTTATGGTGCTCTGAAAGCACTTCCAATAGACAAGAAAATGGTAACAAGTAAATCAGAAGTGTTAAAGGATGGCATAGGAACAATTGCAGTGCGGTAGGAGTGTCCATACAGCCACAGACAGATACACAGATCGTCACTTTCTGTCTTAAGAAAACATTAATTATGTCCCTGCTAAGCAATACCAGTTTTAGCAACCCTGGTGCTCTCAATTCTTTGGGCTTTTCCCATGTTCCTGTATCCTGGGTTGGTCAGATATTGAGCTGTAAAATTTCTCCCAGATTATCCTGCTGGGGTCAGACTTACAAGGATCTGTATTGTGTTAGATATTGGAGTTAACACCAAGCAGATTCACAGCAAAACCTCTGCACTTCTTTGCTGGCGACCACCAGAAATTAAAACTGACACAACTAAAAGGCAGAGTATTTTCAGCAATTTCAGAGCACCATGTCTGGGTGCAGGGAGTGTCTGGATGCTGAAGACTTTTCTTAGCATGTACCCAATATTTCAGGACAAGGAGATAACACATGTTAATAGCTGAAAAACTGCTGATACAATTTTGGTGTCTGCTTTTGAAAATCGGAGCCATTAAGGGTGTCAATAAATTACAAAAAGTCATGGTAATCCAATTACTGCTATTTTAAAACACTAAGGCTCCTTTGTAGCTATGGAAACAAAAATGCAGACATTAATGAGCAAGGGGGAAAAAAACCCTGGTGTTTCCTTGGCGACAGATAAAAGCAAAGCTCCATGAAACCCAAAGGGAAGAGGGACAGAAATACCTTACCTGGAACAAAACTGAAATACAAGTTCAGTGCAATGACAGACTTCGCTCTGCCAGGGAGCTACAAGTGCTCTTTGCCATTTCCCACCCTCATCCCGGAGTTCTCCATGCATGAGGCACTCTGAATGCTCCTCTCTCTGAGGGGAAGGACTGACACAGCATCTGAGGGTGTGGGAACAACTGGAACCCCTCTGGGGCATGCCTGGAGCAGCTGAGTGTTGTACAGAACGTGCTGAAAATGCTCCTCAGACACCAGGCAAGAGGTCAATGATCCCAAATCTGGGACTGACCTGGTGCTTTGCAGGGTGAGTTTGACTCCTGTGAGCCACAGAAAGCTCAGCATGGGCAGAGCACACCCAGGTGTGGAAGAGCAGCTGTTCCCTGCACTGCATCATAAATATATAAATATATACATGGATATATTTATACATAGTACCTCTTCTCCCACTGAAAACATATAAATGTTAGGTAAAATTATGACACACAAACAAGGACTGTGCAACTGCAGCTGAGTTGTTATCACTTGAAATTTAGCTGGCAGATCTCACAAAATCCAAAAATCACAGGAACTCAACATTGTTCAAAGATAATAAAATAAGAGAGGAATTATTTCACAGATATTTCACAGACTGTTCTGAGTTGGAAGGACCCACAAGGATCATCGAGTCCAACTCTCAAGTCAATGGCCCACACAGGGGATTGAACCCATGACCTTGGCATTATTACAACCAAGTTTTAACCAACTGAGCTAATTATGACAGAGGTAAATAAGAAGACACCAATAAGATTACAGGATGTTTTTAGTGGATAGCATACAGCACAATAGAATATTGCTATGTAAAATAATTAGTAAAATTAATAAATAAGAGCTAACTGGTAAATCTCCCATAGGGATTTTGGAAGAACTGAACTTCCAAAAAAGCTCTCCCTTGAACTCTCTCCATCTGATGGTACAAGTGAAGATCCCTTCATAGTGAGAAGGAAAGTGAACCAATTGGTCCAAAATCCTAACTTGGTTTGTGTCTATAGCAATGAAGAGCTGGATCTTGAGCTACAGGAATGGAGGGTTTCCTTGACAACATCTTGAGAAGAAACACAACCACACAAAAATTTACAGGGCAGATTAAACATCAGAATAGTTGGGTTGGTTGGATGGTGTGGACTGTGGGTTTACCTGTGGCTCTGCTGCTCTGGGGTCACTGTGATGGGAATGCTCTGCTTCTATATTTAGAGTTACTGATGCTTCCTTTTACTGCTTTTGACACTGCTCTGAAAGTTGGTCCAAATGATCAATGACCCTGTCAAATTCTATTCTCTTTTTCTGTAAAAAACATTTAAGTTGGTGTAGTTGGGGTGTTTTAGAACATTTCTGACTACTCTCAGTAGTTCTGGTTATCTTTTTTCCTATGACAAATATGAAACAGATGGAAAAATTAATATGTCTATAGTTTGTGCATGTACAACCCAGCAAACCTTTCTGTCTTTTTGAGTTGAAGCAACTGTTCCTCTGAAAGCTACATTGCTTCTAAGTGTGTCATAATTGCAATTACTCATATTTAGGATGAGATATGCCTGAAAATTAATCATTAATCCAAGAGAAATTGCAGCTCATTAATCCAGCAATCTGTAAGACCTGGAAAGACCCTTCATGGTCCTCCTGCAAAACATCTGGTTTGTAGAAGAGGCACCAGAACATCCTCCCCTTTTCAAACTTTTTAACTGTCAGCAAAAGGATGATTTCAGTAAGGAGGAGTAATTGGAGCTCTTCCTTCCCACCCAATCACCCTGATGCCCTTTCTCTGTGACATCCAAGTTTTTTCTTGGATTGTAGGCTATCCTTGTAAATCAATCCATAAAACAGTCCTTCTCCATACCTGCTTATGGGGAATTACTACTAAAAATCCAAACCAAATAACCTCCCAAATCAAACTATGTGATGATTCAGCATTTACAGCCTTACCTAAAACACATTCAATGTAAATTTGGAGAAAAGGGCAGTGGGATTTTAATGGAAGATGGTTTGAGGCTGAACTTTTTGTTTTCTTCTCTCTTTTTTCTCTCTCTCCTGTGGGTGAGTGTCTGTCTGTCTGTCTGTCTGTCTGTCCAGCCCTGCTGCTGGGCTGTGAGAGGAACCCAAGCACTTTAAGGAAGACATTCCATTCTCAGTGAACACTGAGCTGTGCGTACCCCCAGCTGAACCTTTTCAGTGCTGGGGCTGCCTTTGCATTTTCTCAGCAGCCCTTGAGTCTTTTCTCTTTGGGATCCATCACTTTGGCCTTCTGGTTTACTTTGCTTTGAACTGGCTTTTCTTTGGCAGGTAGACCCTTGTTTGCTTCTGATGGAAACTCTCTCTCCCTTTTGCTGTTTGAGCACATTTTTGTCTTTAAGTTTTTTTTTCTCTTGGACTTCTTTTTTCTGTCTGGCCTGACCAGTTTGTGAGGGTTGCACTCCTCTCTGGGAGGTGGTTTTTACTGGCCCAACAAACACAAAAGTACCAGATGAACTTTAGTAGTTGTTGTGCAGTATTGCTATGAGGGCAGTAGTTGGCTGCCCACTTCACTAGAATGTTTTCATTCCTCTTGCTTTGAATATTTTCCTTCTATATTCAGGTTTTTTCTCAGATTTTTAATAGTTGCTTTAAGAGATTCTGTCAATTTACAAAGCTGTGATCTTTGGGAAAAAACCAAAGTCATGCTGTAAATGTGCCTTTAGTCAAAGGAGAGATGTGGAACTACCATGATTTCTGTACATTCAAACTTAAGAATTCATGTCTCTAAAAGAAATATTGTTGTTTGTGCTAAACAATAGCAATATTACATAATAGTTCTTCTTGGGGAACAGTCCTCAGAGGAGGATTAAGTGCATTTAGGCATTCCAGGTGTTACTTTATCCATAGCAAAGTGGCCAAACCCATGGCAGGAATGGTGACAGCTGCAGTGACTTGGACACAGGACATCTGCATGTCACATGTCACATGAAGACAACAATGAACAATGCACAAACCTTTCAGATTACTGCTTCAGTGTATGTATTTTGTTACTACACTTTTCCAGCTGGTGCAAGAAAATAGGAATTATTTTTTTTTAAATGCGAATTGTAATAGAAGATTGAGCTGATGCTACTCATTGATAATGCACAATATCTAACTGGGCAAAAAGAGTCTTCTCTGAGCAGACAGTAGACAAAGATAAATTGAAGAATTTAGAGAAAGACAAATAAAAAAATTGGTTTGGTTTTTTTTTTCCTACTTCTATCCACACACAAAAAGTTTACAATGCTGGGAAAAATTACCAGTGTTACTGAACTGATGTAAGCCATTTCAGTTTGCAGTCCCCATCAGGTTGGACAGTGGCATTGGGCTGCATGGATGGAGCCCTGCTGGGAGCCAGATTTCCTGTCCCTCAAAACATTCCCTTTTCTGTATGAGCTGAGGCCACAGACACCTCTGCAGCAAATTTTCCTGGAGCTGAGCTGAGCTTTAGTGTGCACCTGAAAGGAGAATTTCACCTTCTCCTGCGGCCAGAGCCCACTTGGTACCAGGGCTGTAATGCTGTGTGTGAGTGGCAAAGCTCTGAGAGTTTTACCAGATCCTGGAGGTTGGTTGTAATTCCCTGTTGGGTGATTCACTGTTTCAGTCCCTTTACCAGAGAATTTGTTAAAGTTTGGGATTAGTAGCCTGAAATCCTCCAGCCCAGTGTTGCTGTTTGCACTCAGGTGCAGCTCTGGGTGCCACCCTGGGCGCTGTCCCTGCCTCACCCTGGGAGATGGGCTGAGCACTGCCAGGGACACCCTGCACTGAGCAGCAAGGGGGGCATCACAGAGTGTCTCCTCCTTTCCCACCCCCTTTGCGGTGTTTCCAGCTGCTCTGCTTTTGATTGGCAGCACGGCACCAAAAGCAAGAGAAATCCTGAGTGATTTGGGGCTCATCTGAATATTTGACAAATGAGACACCTAAACCTTTCCACTCCAGAACCCACAAACCTTCTGTCCAGGCACATGCTTGTCAAGCTGGCTCTCTTCTCTCAAGAGACATGAAGATATGTATTCAACAAGTATTAGCCCCTGACTACCATGGAGCAGCCAAGTCATAAAGGTTTCTTGAAGCTTTCAAGATCCTTTCTCAAACTGTTTTGTCTCTCTTTCACTCATTGTGGTAAAAAATATGCTTGGGAAGTGCTCTTGCTTGTCTGACAAAAGCCTTCCACCTGTCCCTCCCAACAACAGCGTGTTCATAACTGTTTGTCTTCACTGTCTCTTGTGTCAGCAATTTTATATCAGCTTAAATAGCATTTCCCACAATATTACATCTCTGTAATCTCACATCCCCTTTGTCTCACTCCTTTTGGTCTCCAGGGGTTACAACAAACATTCAAGTCTGTTTTCTGCCCACTTTGGGTCAGTAAACCTGAAGCATTGCTGGACTACTGAACCCAAGTGGGCTGCCAGCATGTCCCATGTGTTTTCTTGGCTGTGTTTTGTGGAATATTCAAGGGAATAGTCCTGGGCTCAGATTTCCCACCTGGCCAGCTGTGCTGCTCTGTCTATTCTATTGTGCTACTTGGTGCTATCAAGATTTGGGTCCCTATTCAGCATGTCCAAAGGCAGAAATACAGGTGTCCTCTGAAGACTTAGCTGTGGAAATCTGCACAGCCTTCTGGAATACAAACTCCTGTAGGTTAATTAAAAAACAGCAGCAAACCCCATAACAAATTTTTCACACTATATAAAATCTAAACCCTTCCTAAATACTTGATTTACCTTTTTTTTTTTTTTAATTTACAGGATGAAGAAGAAACTTGACTGATAAGTTAAAAGAAAAAAAAATGATAAAAGGAAACAAAGTAATGATTTTTCATTTGTGCCTGATGGGGTTGTGTTTCTTTTTCTTTTTTTTTTTTAACTGTTTGCAAATCTTCAGTGTAATGGTTTGAAACCCAGTCGTGTCATTTCTGTCCGCCCACACACAGAGCTGCAGTAGTGCAGACACTGTAGCAGCAAACCATGTTCCCAGCATCGGCCATTAAAACTCTTCCTCCCCCAGCGGGGGCTGCTGCGCCCCCTCCTCTCTCTGCACACACCCCACCACCCACCCTCCAGTGTGCAACTGCTTAAAAAAAACCAGAAGAGAAAGACACTGAAAAAAGAAAACAGGATGCTTCTTTTGTCTCAGCGCTATTCCAGGGAGCTGAACCTCTCCACCTGCCTGTGAACTGGCCACCTCAAGGTTAGCAAGTGTTTCCTTATCATTTTGTACGGGCAGATAATGAAATTCGAGATGGTGAGGCAGAAATTTTAAAGTTCTAATTTTTTTTGATGTGATGGTTCTTTCACTTAGCAACGAGAAAGGTTTTTTTTCCTAAAACACAAAGCATTTCAGTTCTGGCCACACTTCAGCTTTTAAGAGTGCTTTAATCTGTATTTTTTTTCATTGTTTAGTCCAGCCTCCTAAACTTTAAAAGATGGATTAGGGTTATTATTTTTCTGTTAGAGCAACCTGTTGATTGCAGTCTGCTGGCTGGAGGTTGTTAACTCTTTCCTAAAATGGGAAATGCACAGGAGCAAATTGATGAAAGGATAAAAGAATCAAAATCCTTTGAGGTTTTTAAGCACTAAAAATCCTATTTCTTTCCTCATTGCGAAGCCACCAACAGTGATGCAAAACCAACAGAGGTGTTAGATATGTTTCTTTTTAGAAATAAGTGGTGTATATTTAAAATAAAGACATATAATAAACTAGAAAGCTTTTCTTATGACTGGAGCTGAGAAAAGTAACAGTATAAGAAGTAGAATAGGAAATATTCTCTGATATAAATTGCATGAAGAGATCAAAAAAAGGCCACTAAAATATATTTTAGGTAGCAATGTTCTTTCTGATTTAAGCCTTTTGAATGTTTTAATTCATGGACATTCAAGAAAAGGAGAATAAAAATATAGAAAACTGTATAATGATCAAACTAGTTCTTATTCTAGAACGAAGAGAAGTTATTACAGATCCCATTCTTCTTAAAAGGTTTTAATATTGTATTCTGGTCCAGTGCTCACAAAAATAATAGTTAAAAAAAAGCCCAACTTTTGCTGGTGTTACTCAGTTGTGGAAGTGTGGTGTCAGAAGTGTTTGTCCTCAGGTTATGGCACAGGAATTTGGAAGTTCAGCCAGCAGGTTTTCTACTTGCTTTGTACTTTTATAACACACGAGGCAAAACTTCAGAACAACGACTTCTTCCCAAGCAGCAAGGTCTCCTGAGGTCAGAATTTGAAATGGTAACATTTCAAGACTGGAAAGGTTTCAGAGGGTGAGGGAATTGCAGCTTTTCAGCCCAATTCCGCAGGGAACTGTCGCTCCCAACTTTGCCCAAAGGTCCCAGCAGGCTGCGGGTGGAACTGGCACTGCTGTGAGATCAGACACATCCACAAGAGCAAGAGAAAAGGTGAAGTCACTACTTCTGTTATGAGACATTTCAAGGTACGAACTCAAACTGAGAAAAGAGCAAAGGCAGAAAGAGTTTTTAAATGAAACAAGATTAACAGTCGTTTCTGAGTACTCAGGAAATGAATCGGTTCCATTTCGCTTGTTTGAATTGAGACCCAGAAAGTGCCAGAACTGGGGTACCCTCTCAAACGTTTTATTTCCATCAGAGAAGAAGTGCTTTGAGTAACTGCACAACATTTCTTTCAGACCCTCTGGTTCACTGTGACTTTATGACACTAATATTTAAGCAGAAGTTTTGTCTAGTCAGTCAGGGGAGTTCACAAACACTGGCACTGGTGCCAGCCGGCAGTGGGGGATGACGATCCCACTGCCTGTGTCTCCTGCTGGCAGTGAGATTCTGTGTGCTGGTCTCCCCATCGCTGTCCTCAGAAGAAAAAAGGAATAATTAACAATCCTAAGAGATGTTTTCTTTTCATTTAACTTTGTAAAGTTCTTTAAAACACATAGTTGTAGGATCTTAGAACTCTTATTTCCTCCTTAGCACAGGAAGCTGCTTATGCTGCTTTCACTTGATCACCCCTCGGACACAGCTCTGGATCTTTGAAGGGTGCAGGGATGGAACACCTGGGATGGTGCCTTGTCCACAGACACCTGGGCATCAGAAATGTGTATCAGTGGGGTGGGGGTTTGTCTCCTCAAATCCTGCTCAGGACATGAACTCAGAGTGCAGTGCAGCCCCACACACTCCCTGCTGTGCAGTACCTGACAGGCTGATCTTTATACTGTTAAAATATCAAGATATTTTGCTGTCCATTGAAACAACAGAAGTAAAGTGGGATTCTCTGGGCAGGCCAATGTTTTGGACTTAAATGACTATAAGTAATCTTTCATAGAGATTCTGTCTTAGGAAGTGATGCACAAAATAGATGAAAACTTTAACTTCATTTCAAACAGATTTAATGCCGTGTAATACTGGTCCTCTGTATTGTGTGTACAGGTCAACTTACTTATCCTTTACAGCAACCTGTTCATCCACATAAATGGGAGGAATCACAGGATGCTGTGGAGCCAGCCTGATTATTCACGATTATAAGGCCACTTATTCAAGTTCTAGAGAATTTAGATCAAGCTTCAAAAGGTTCTGCTAAGCCCTGAAACTGTGTGATAGGGGCAAGTAGCAACACAGTTGTAACTTGCTTTAATTAATTATTGCCTCTTTAAGCCTCTCAGGATAAGAAGTTTGCAGTTTTAGCATTTGAAATTTGATATGTTACTGAGGGGGTCTAAATAATGAATTTTGAAAGTTTATACATGTTTTGGGTTTGTTCCTAGTTCCATCATGCTGCTGGAATAATTAGTACTGTTTAAAACGAGTGTTCCTTTTAAGTAAATTCATGTGAACTTGGTAATAGTCAGTCTCAAAGTGGAATAAAATATAATGGGCTCCAGAGAAGTGATCAAACTGAAGAGAAACATTCTGCCTGGTTATGTAAAATGCTCATAATCATCTGTTTGTCTGATTTGATTCATGCCAGTGTTCTATTATAAGATGTGCATCTTTTTCCCCGTTGGTTTGTTGACTGTAGCATGCAGTAATCCTCCAGATCTCACTCCGAGGTGAGAACACATTCCTTGAGGAAAGTACCTCCCAGCAGAGCTCAAACGAGTTGCTGCTTGTAGTTCTCTCCATCTGGACAGACAGTCTGGAGAGCAGAAGATGAGTCACTGGAAAGCAGTTCAGAATGTCAAGTATTTTCTGTTTTCTAGATTCCCTGATTTTAAGCATTTGCAGTGCCACTTCCAATTGCTGGGAGCATTTCAGGCTATGGTAGAAACTAGAGGGATTTCAAGCAACAATACCAGGAGATTTCTTCCCCCTGAATGATAGGAAAGATAGGAAAGAAAGATAGGAAGAATAAGATAGAAATATTTCTCCACTTCTAAAACTAGAGGCCTGCTAAATTAGGGCTCCAGAAACTAAGGGAAAGCAACCCAAACAACAGGAAAAACTCTCCAGGATCAATAAAGTTGTGTGGAATGCAAATCCACTGGGGCTTCTGGCATTAGATTTTCACCAGAAAAGAAAGAGCTCTGACTGAAGGGGGTATTGGACAGTCAGAACTTTGCAGTTCCACCACTGTCCAGTTTACAAGATCAGGCTGCAGAGTCTGAACTGGGCAGGTGCTCTTTGCAGGAAGATTAAAAGCTTCATCTTCCAAAACATGCTGTTCCTGAGGAAATTTTACAGGCTGGATGTACCAATTTTGTAACGTTATTGGACATTTATGTTCCTGTTGGGACTCACTCAGGGTAACAGCAGCAGAGGGCACAGCCATCCCAGTCACAGAATCTCAGAATCACAGACTGTTCTGAGCTGGAAGGGACCCACAAGGATCATCGAGTCCAACTCTTAAGTCAATGGCCCACACAGGGGATTGAACCCTGACCTTGGCATTATTACAACCAAGATTTAACCAACTGAGCTAATCCCAGTCCATATTTTAAACAAGTGTTTGCATGAAGAGCTGCCCCCTCCCAGGACCCCCCAGCACTGCTGAACTGTGTTACCTGAGGACTCTTCATGAGTTCAACCCACAAAATCTAATCTTTTAAAATCATCTTTTCACTGCTCTCGCCTATCCCCTATCCTGTTTTCCTGAAGCTTCCCACAAATTTTAGGGAGGTTTGTTGGGCATGACCTAAACACTTTTAACATTCCTGAAGCCTTTTCCCACCTGGTTACAAGCAAATTACCTTCAGGGGTATAAAGAAAAAACCCTACCATTGTGTCAGTGTATTTCATGGAATGGTACAACCAAACACAGTGCACAAACTCTCCTTGTTTCAAAGATTCTGTGTGGAGCTTCCTACATAAATACTGATAAAGGATATGGAGACATTGAAATACCTCTTCATTTTCTTCTGTTTCAACCCTTCCTGTTTTCTGAAGGTTGTCGCTGTGACATCAATGAAAAAAAACCCAACAAAACCCAACTTCCTATTCTACTCTGTTTCAAGTCTTTGTCCTCGTTTCTCTGTGCTTGTATCACGTATTGACAGAAATGAGGGTTTTTTGCTGAAATGCCTGGCTCCATCCAAGGTATGGGAGCTAAAATGATGTCCAGACTCAAGAGGATTCCCCTTCTGTTTGCTCTTTGGTGTATTTAAGGTAAGGATCAACAAAAGCTTTAGAAAAAGGCAAAGACTTGTAGTATAATTGAGTATAGTGTGTATGTTCAGACTGTTGAAAACCTTCTGTGGGGTTATGAAAATAAACCCTGTCATGTCTCCAGGTTAGACCTGTGCCCCAAGGTGGGAATTGAGCAAGTGAGCATCTGCCTAGAGACTGATGCTCTTCTCAATGTTATGTCAAAAAAAATTATATGGAAGTGCTGAAAATAAGTAGTTACATGTTTATTTATAGATCTAATTAATAATGAAGGGCAGTTGACAGAGCATTTACATGTGCCATGTAGAAGACAAAAATCTTTCACTTGTGTAGTCTGATTATTACTACAGTGCTGACAGAATGAAACAATTTTATTTATTTATTAATTTTATTAGTTTATTTAAAATTAGCTTTTTATAGCACTCTTCCTTATTAAAATACTTTATACTTAGAAAGTGAATAAGTCAGTTTCTGCTATAATGTTTTTTTTATCTGAAACTGTTCCACTTTCTGACTTTGCAGTTTTGCACAGGACTACTTAAGGTGTGTATCTGAAGTTAAAATTCAAACTAGGAACAAAAGAATTGTATCAAATTGATTTTAGTGATCAGCTTTGATAGCTTAGGAAATCAATTTAGAAAATTTCGGACTGGCACAAGCCTGCATTTAGCTTTGTTTGTTGGAAAATTTTCCTTTTCTAATTAGGATCAGGTTCTTGCACTGGTAGTTCAATGCCACGAGCTCCAAAGAGCTGAGAACATGGGGCGGATGCTCAGAAACAGCTCAGGGGATAATCAACACAGGAAGTTTTTCTGCTCTGGGCAAGGGCTACCCAGAATCAGCCTTGGGGCAGAATCAGTTTGAGATAAGCTATTTTTAACAATGTACAGAGAAATACAGTGGCTTTTTTTTTTGTATATAAACAGCAGATGTGAAAAAAATCTGTTTGTATTTGCCACAAGTCAGGGCAGTTTCACTTAGGAATAAAGTCTGTTTGCTTGCTGTGAAAAGCAGGAAACTACCACAGCTGGTAGAAATGTGTTATTACATTCTTAAAAGTAATGACCTTGTGTATCACCATTAGTTCACTTGGTTACCATTATTTAAAACTTTCCTTTAAATTTTCCATCACCCCTTCGGTATTTTCTTTGTCGAGCATTGCAGAGCACTGAAACGATTCTCCGAATTTGAGAATCTGTGTTTTGGGCCCCAGAAACTTAATAAGTGAAATTGCAGAGAGTCTGTGGTCCTTGGGAACCGCAGGATCCATCTGGAAAACATCAGTGCATGGTGAGTGCTGCTGACTCAGGCTGGCCCTGCAGGGCCCACCAGCCCTGTGTGCCCCTGGGGATGCTCAGAGAGGAACAGCTGAGGACACTGGAGGTAAAATAGGTGGAAATGCATTTCCACACTTCTCTCTGGGGGAAGGAGGGAGGCACAGCCACTGGGAATTGTGTCCCTGCTCTGGTACTTGCTGGATGTTCTGGGTCTTTAAGCTTCACTTTACTCCTTGGAATCTGGAGGTTTTCCCATCAACTTTTTTTTTTTCCACATCTTTGGGAAAACTAGTGCATGCTTGGCTTGTGAGTATCACAGGCTCATGACTTAGCACTTGCTGCTGTTTTCTTTCCATGCTGTGCTTAAGTGCCTCTGTAACTTAAGAACAGCCTTGAATGTACCTGGAATGTTGATAACATCACTTTGCAAATTAGAGAAATACACCTTTATCCTGTAGTGTTCATCACACTAAACAATATGGATAATAATTTCTTTAACAAGCCATATTCCTTTGACATTCTTCACTACCTAGAGTAAAAAGCCACTTAAGTGATTATTCCATGTAGAAACCTTTGAAGGGGACAAGAAAAGTCCATGTGTGATAACTGAGCTTGATTTATAACATTCAGGAGAAAGGAGAAAATCAGTTTGCAGTGCACAGATGAGTTAATTTTATAGGTTGTTTTCTGAGATGGAACCAACACAAATTTCAAACAATATTTTTAAGTAATCCTTTTACTGTTTCCCAGTAATGATTACCTATTAAAATGATCCAAGGAAGTTACAGAAACACCACTACAGATTATGCAGTAAAGGAAATGATTATGTTATTCCAAATGGGGTTTCTTTATGACTGTTTGCACAAGAACAGCCCATTATTCATAGCAGCAAATGGATACAGAGCTGTGAGTAAAGCTAAGAATCAAATAAACATTCAAAGATCACCTGAACTGTAATTACAAAGGGTGGTGTTCATGCCCCTATCAGCCCCTCCAAAGATGATTTTCAGCTTGATTATTTTGATAGTTTCCTCCTTTCTTTCTAAGGAAAGAAAAAAAAGACACGACAAATTTCTGTTGAAATTATAAGTAGTCTGGACCAGCACTAATCCTGCATGTATCTGGACAGATTTCATAAGAACAGGTTCATTTTTTCAAAAATTGTGTCCAGATGTTTTCATCTGGCATTGAAAGCATCTCAAAATAAGTAGCATACCATTATATCTCCATTTATTAGACAAAATTAATTTGGCTTCACAAAAAACAGCTTTAATTTATCCCACTCTTTTCCTATGACATCACCTTTTCCACTTTGTGCATATTTATGTAAATCTCACTCGTAAACCAGGACACCAGTTTCATTTTGTTGACATATTTCCATTTTATACCACTTGTTACAATGTCTTTGGCCTGAGCTCCCTTGAACTACGTAAACACAGATACTATTTAATGTCCTGGCTTTGGAATGGGATTGCCCAAAGAAGCTGTACAGTTTTTATCCTTAAGGATCTCAAAACCAGACAGGGTAACACCCTGCCAGCCTCATCTGACCTCAGTGCTGACTGTTCTGAGCAGGTCTTTGGATTGGAGACCTCCTGGGTTCCCCTCTAACCTCAGTTCTGTGTTTCTATATTGACAATTATTACTGTTAACTAAATAGAAAAACATGAGACACATATATAATGAGAATATGATTCCAGAAAATGAAAATTTTACTTTTTCTGGTGCGCTTAGAGCTTCTATTTGCAAATCCCAACCCCAGATTTATTTCTAGTGCTTTGGGTACTTATTGTAGGTCATAAGAATGGTTCCATGTTTAGTGTTCCTTATACTGTACTGAGCTTTAGTTCCTCAATAAGAAATGAAAAATGAATCAATTTAATTAGAAAACGAAGTAATTATTGTCTGTATAATGCCTGTGTATAAGATTTGTGGTTGATACTCTTAATTGCTGACTTTCCCAGTCCAGCAGCTGAACATGTCTATTTTCTTTGCTGCCTGAAGATTCCTACTTGCTCTGTTTCCCCTCCTGGCAGGTCCCTGAGCACATGGCACACAGCCCTGGGCATGGAGGCACAGAACCCGCCTGGTTTCACAGCTGCACCCCCAGATTGCCCCGTTGCAGCCTCGTCCCTGCAGCCCTCGCGGGGCTCCTCGGCCGCCGGCGCGGGCACTGCGGCTCCGCGGGAGCAGGCGCTGTCCCAGCCCCTGTACCTCAAGGCTCTCACCATCCCGCTGTACCAGCCTGTCCAGGCAGGATGCCTCCCACCCCACGGGCACTTGGTGACCGCCAGAAGCTGTGTCCACCTCGACAGCAGCAACATTCCGCTCATCCTCAACCCGCTTGTCCCTCCGGAGCGCCCGGATCAGCCTCGGGCGGTGTTTCAGAAACAGCTTGGGCAAAGCCTAACACTGAACATAGTCAGCACTTTACCAGTTTTATCATCACCGGGTTCTTGTGTAAATGCATCTCTTGGAAGCCCAGGAAAATCCAAAAAAGCTGGGAAATATATCTGCAAACACTGTGGACGAGACTGTTTGAAGCCAAGTGTCCTTGAGAAGCACATTCGCTCTCACACAGGAGAGAGGCCCTTCCCGTGCACCACCTGTGGTATCGCATTTAAAACTCAGAGCAACTTGTACAAACACAGGAGGACTCAAACACACGTCAACAACACCAGGGTGCCCTCAGACTCTGACACCAGTGGGGGAGCAGAGCAGAATGAGAGAGCAGCAGAGAGCACCACCTCACCCCAGGGCAGCAAAATACTGAGCAGCACCAGTGAGGACAAGGAGGTACAGATGAAACAGCTGAGTTCAGAGACCAGTGCTGGACCAGACACTAAGAGACTTCCTGAGCTTTCACTGCCAGCAACAAGCACTTCACCAGTGTTTTCAGAAAATCAAGAAACAACGAATCAATCCTTCAGCTCAAAGGCTAATCAGGGGGTCCATGAAAGAGAACCACACAGTTTGTCATCTCCAGGAGCTTTGCCAAATGGTCCATGTCAGAGAAAGAAGATGCAGGAGCAAAGAACTCCAACTACCAATAAGCATATTCAGTTGCAAAGGCAGCAAGCCACCTCTTCGGAGAAACAGTGGGACTACAAGCCATTGGACTGCAAGCTGAAGAAGTGTGAGAGCACCGACTCGGGGTACCTGTCGCGCTCTGACAGCACCGAGCAGCAGATGGCATCGCCCGGCCCCTTGCACAGCCTGTGCGAGCACAGCGCCGAGCTGGAGAGCGAAACCCCCTCCAGGTGTGCCTCCGGAAACACTGCAAGGCCAGAGGCAGCAGAGAGAGCCACAGCCTCCATGCTAGAGAAAAAGAGGCTGGAAGAGCACATCTCAAAACTTATTTCTCATAACAAAAGCGTGGTGGATGATACCCAGTTAGACAATGTCAGGCCCAGGAAAACTGTCCTATCTAAACAGGGAAGCATTGACCTGCCGATGCCTTACACATACAAAGACTCTTTCCACTTTGATATCAGAACTTGTGATGTAAACAGGAAAAAGAATCTTGCCCTTTGTTCAGCAAAGTCTACCTTTGCACCCCTGGAGAAATGCAAGCCAATGTTTTTCCACTCAGTTCCCACCCAGTTCTCCACAACTATCGACACTGTGCCTGTTACTCGGAGCAACTCCTTGCCATTCGTGGAGGGAGCAAGGATGGGACAGGACAAACCAGGTGGCTCAAAGCCACTTTCTCTCACTAAGCAGTCTGTGAACACAGGCACTGCTGGTTTGCTGCCTAGCAACAATCTTGCTGCAAATTCAGTGGATTTCCCTAATAGCCATCCCCGAGCTCTAGTCAGACAAACAGCCGTGGATGATTTGCCGCTAAGCAATGTGGTGGATCATCCTCCTCCATCAGAGGAGTTGCAAGGGAGTAAAAAGCTTGGGGCTGGAGAAGTAATCAGTGCTAAAAATAAGAAACACAATCAAAGGAAGTTAAAGATGTTCTCTCAAGAAAAATGGCAAATGTACGGAGATGAAACATTTAAGAAAATCTACCAAAAAATGAAAAGCAGTCAAACTGCCAAGAAAATGAAACAAAGGGGGACTAAGATTACAGATATTACAAGCCTCACTCCTGACTCGAAGGAATCAGCCAGCAGCACTGAAATTACTGAGGAAAGAGAGGGCAGGAGCTCTGTGAGTGACAGTCACTCCTTCCTTGTGACAGCAGCTTCAAATATGGGTAAATCAGGAACCTGTTCTGATGGTAATCCTGTTGTACACAACGTGTCCTCTGAGGAGACTGCAGACACTGTGTCCTACCTAATGGACACATCCCATTCCATAAATGCTGATGCATGGACTGGAAGGAACAAAACTTGCCGAGGCCCCTGTGGCAGTGACACAGAGAAATGCTCAGATGGCAGCAGCACAGGGCGAGCTCCGAGAAGTTCTGAGCTCAGGCTTCAAACTGCTGAGTGTCAGCCCAGCAGTCACAGAAGGAATGATGACTCCTTGCCAGTACAGAGTAGCAACTGGGAAAACCCAAGCCCTGGGAAAGAATCCAGTACATTTGAATTAGATTGTAAAAGCACTACACAGCATTATACAAACCATCACAGGACTAAGGAAACTGGTCAGCACGGCCTCTGGGTCCATGGCAACAGCAGAGAAACTCCAGGGAAATCCCAGAATTTACCATCAGAAAGGAAAAAGCTGAAATTTGAAGTGGAGAAGACGCAAACTATGATTTCAATGTCCTGCCCTAGTCCTGGTAAGGAAAGCAGTGCAGTAAGTGAAGCAGAGAGAGCCCATTGCTCTGGCACTCGGTGTCTCCCCACAGCTCCACTGACATTCTCCAGTAAAGCAGAGGAGCAAAAATCGAGCACAGGAATGAAGGAATCCACTGGAGGTACTGAGAATGTGGAATATATGAAAACAATCAAACTCCCTACAAAAACTCTTGATTACAGTGACATTGACCCTCTTTCACATTTGACCGGTATCTCAAAAGCTTCATTGGTGGGATTTTTAGGGCCCGAATTAAAGGGAAGTGATTGCAACTCTTTTGCCTTGCACAACGCAACAGATAAAGATGACAAAACACATCTTGTGAAAACAGGAGCAAAAGTACCACTTTTCAGTGACAATGCTGTGGATGTGTCTTCTAAAATTCATCATCTGCAATCTGGTCATTTAACTCCAGTCCCACAACAAAATGCCTTTTCTCCAAAATATCTCCTTAAATTGCCACAGGACAAGAGAGCCTCAAATTTGTCACTTTTGCCTAGATCTGAACAGATGACACCTTGCACATCTGAGACAGACACCTTAACCACTCCCTCCTGCTCCTCCAGCAGTGACTCACTCCATTCCCACCCCAGTGATGGAGTTTGGTCCCCTTCACAATCTGAAGTGAGGCAAAAGGCTGGCAAAGGAGAGCTCCGATGGAACCTACACACAAACTCCAGGAAAACTCCAGGATTTTGTTCACCAGTCAACCCAGAAACAACAAACATCTCAACCGCAGCAGACAACATCTTTTATAACCAAAACTTCAGGCAGCACGATGTGGCAAGAGATGATTGGAAAAACAAGCAGAACAAAAATAAATTAAATTATCAAAGGCAAACAGAAGAGAAGTGGATGAGCATAACCACCGGCTCTACACAGACTCCAAAGAAGAAAATATGCTTTACTTCTGTGTATACCAGTGGCTTTTTCATATCAGCTGACATCAAAGACGAGAGAAAGGCTGTACATCATCTTTGCTCAGGAAGTGACTCTTTGATGAAGACATCAGCTTCTAGCAAGGGTGCAGAGCCAGCAGTCGAGGGGTGGGACACAGGGGGAAGTCCCTGCACCCTCAAGGACCTTTCACCACCACTGCAGGACATGCAGCACTCTCAGAGCTCAACAGACAACCCCACTTATTTCTGCCATTCCTTTGGCACTTTTCGTTGCCACACTCTCACCACTCGCTGTAAAGAATCCCCAGTGCTCCCCCACAATAACCAGACTTGCTCCTCTGGTGGTTTAACAGCATCAGGCACGAGGGGCACCTTCCCATCCCTCAGTGCTGAGCCACGACTGACCTGGTGCTGTTTGAGCAGGAGCCTCCCCCTGCCCATGGAGCAGAAGGGCAGCACAGACTCTGCCTACTGGTCCGTGCACTCCTGTGGCAGAGGCTCCGGCAGCCACTGCCCCCTGGCCAAGTATGACATCTCTGTTTTCAACATGAAAAGCATTAGCAAGACTGTGGCATATGGCTTAACAAACTCGAGTTTAAAAACGCTGGTTTCATCCTTTTCTAAAGGACAACAGATGCAGGAGGTAATATTAGTAATCCTGTTTGCTTTCTCAAGAGGGTGTTATTGGCTGACAGCCCATCCTCACCCTCTTATTAGAAAAGTGAAATAATTATCAGAAGTATATTTATGGACATTTACAGGCTTTTCTTGAGACAGAATTTATAATATATATTTTTGTAAGATAACCCTTATATTCATTTGATGCATGAGAAAGATAGTCTTTTATGTGAATATTTAAGTTTCTTTCACTTGACCATTTTGTTAAGAACTCTGGCCAGTGAGAAGTGTGAATTTCTATTTCTTGATTTTTTTCCCCTTGTGGGTTTATTTTATATGGTGTCCAGAAAAAAATAGGAATAATGCAGAGTTGTCCTATTTAGCTACTATTTAAAAAGAGCACAGTTTCCAATCTCTCAGTCAATGTAATTCACAGTTTTAATTTACTTCATTTTTCCCCAATATTGTCAACAGTTAAGCTCAGCAGCTCCTGGTGGTGCTTTCAAAAATATTTCAGAGCAAAAGAAGAAAACAGTAGTTTGCAAAAAGGAAAAACTCTCAACAAATAAACTCAAGAGGAGCCACAAACAGAAAAAGATTAAAGTCACCCCCAAATGGTAAGAAATTTGATTTGCAGCTACCCTAGATATAGACATAATTTTGCTGAAATGGGTGTAAAAGGTCCACAGAAAAAAAGCCTTCCACAAAATTCAACCATGTCAAAACTGGGGGAAAAAATAAGTCTCTCAGGAAGAGCAATTCTCCCACTGCAGCAGTTCCCCAAAGGTAAACCACAAAAATACCAATACGTGGTTTATTACCAGGAACAGACAAACACACATATCCCAAGAAAGAGGATGGCTGGTCAGTTGAGTCTCACTGTGCTTTACAAATTATTCTTATCTGTCAAAATTGTCAGCATTTACTTTTGCTTGAAGGGAACCAAAACGCTTCCGTTTTTCATCCTGTTACAGCTCAGCGCAGAGTGCGAGGCCCTTTTGCCATTGGGAGATCCATATCCTGAACTGATACTCACAGGAGAATGAATATCAAGTTTAACACAAACTAACAAAACCATCTGTAGTTCAAAGGATCGTTTGGTTTCAATGAAAAGCAGGAAGAATTTGAGCATAAAACTATCAAAGACACATTGTCTCCAGCAGCAAAGCATTTAATGGGCGTTCAGCTGGGTGGATTTAGCCTCTAATCTCTCAGGAGTGCAGGGCAGCAGAATGGCTGATGAATTGTTTCAATAAGGAACACATATTGTGTGCATACATCCCTCTGATTCTATTGCATGGCTAAAATCAGACAGAGTGACTCCCTCGAGGACAAATCAGTGTCAGTAACTTAATCACAGTGTCTGGTTCAGCAAACAGCACTGAGGGTCATAAGAACAAAAATAGAAGACTCAGGTCTATGTCATCCAGCCCAGTGATATTCCTCTAGGACTTTTTTCTGGTTTGTTTTTTGGGTGGTGTTTTTGTTGTTGTTGGTTTTCCTGCTGGTCTCAGAATTTATATATTTGCCTATATCAAATAATTACAGGGATTCAATTAAGTGCAGGCTCCTGAAAGTTCAGATCATGCATAATAGGAGCTAACGGGCCCAACTGAAATCAAGAAATGGAATGTAATTTTCCAACACACCAATCAGCTGAATAACCACGTCCTTTTAGATTTACATCGTGCCCTGTGTGTGGTGACAGTCACTGATTCAGACATGGGACCTTCCAATATATTTTGGCCTCAGTCATTCAGAGTTACTGAAAGATCTCTGCAGAGTAGAACACAAAGCAGAACTGGATTATTCAGTGTGAGTTTTGTAAATAACTGAAATACTTACGCTGTTCATTACTGATGATCAGTAGGTGACACATAAACAATGAAAAGAAAAAAAGCCAACAACCACACAGTCTCAGGTGATTTCTGTATGATTCAAGTCTTTGTTTTAAAATTCCAGATAGGGGGAAAAGGATCTATTATTCCTTAATAATTTTCTCTTAGAAAACAAGAATTTACTGAATCCTACAGAGAAAAAAAAAAAGTAATAAAATAATTGCAGGTCTCTTGCCTAAAATCCTGATTTTTTTTGATTTTGACATAAACAAACATCTCCTTCCCAGTAGCAAACTGCCATTGGATTTAATGTCTGTGATGAGGTGGTTTTATGCTGCTCTGACATGTCCTGTATTTGTTCACCCTTTCCATGCCACTGGCATTGCAGGTACAGAGGGAGGCACATCCATGGACATGCTCAGCTGAAAGGGAACAGGCTGAGCAAGAGGCCCTGTTTCCCCAAAGGAGCACTGGATGCTTTGAGAAAGGGCTATTCATCCCAACCCCCCAGATTTAATAAGCATAAAAAGTGCCATTCTCCTCAGTCAAAGGTGCAAGGTAAGTATTTTGATCATTTTTTTTTTTAAACAGATGTTAGTTCAGTGCTATGATAAGTGTAGTAAGTTCCAGCATCTGCGGGAATAAAAATCAAACTAAAAGTTTCTTCACCTTCTTTTCAACAGAAAATTACCTACACCAGCAAAATTCCACCTCAGACAAACCACATTGCAGAAGGAAAAAAGAAGGAAAGAACAACTCAGGAATATCTTCCCATACTGAAAACCTAAACCACGTTAAACAAAAAGACAAAACGGATGAAAAAGTAGGTATTGTACCTTAATTCTCATATTAATATTTATTAAAATTTAAAAAATTATAATTAAAGATTGAAGTATATTCAACTGTTTTAAAGTTCAAGTCGAGACCACTTTGTACCACAGATTTTGTTTAAAACATTTGAAATGTGTTAAAGGTATTACTGGGTGTTCAAATATGAAGAAAATTTCTTAATGTTAGAATTAGCTTTTAAAAAAAGAACAATTAAACTTCCATCGACTGGACAGAGTTGCTCTGGATTGAAAACTTTAAATGTGAATTTTTCCCCTCTCTAATTTCTCCAGGAACAAGTCAGGGAACACACAGGAACAAAGGTGTCTGTGCAGAACGTTTGGGCTCCTCTGGGAGTGGCTGTGAGAGCCCCTTGTGGTCCCTGCCCAGGTGCCCCATCCCCGCAGCAGGTGGGCAGGGACGTGCCCCTTGGCCTGGCACAGCCCCTGGTGCTCCCTCCGTGCCAGCCCGGCCATTCCCGGCACAGCCTCGGCAGGGACCCAGCGGTGCCTTCCCTGGGGGCAAACACAGGGGACCCTCCCGACAGCACAAACCCAGAGCCTGCTGCTCCTCTCTCCTTCCACCTGGAAACCAGCCTGGGAAACACACGGAGTGCGCAGTCCCAGAGCCAGGTCTTTGGAATGTTAGACCTGGCCTTGGGAAGGGAGACAGCTCCAACTGAAGAAAACACATATTCACCTCCCAAAAACCCCTCAGCTCCCAGTTCCCAGCCTGGATGTTCCCGGTTGTTTGCATCCAAAGCAGAGTCTCTCCCTGAGTCAGTCACGAGGGCTCAGTTACCCAGCAGAGAACACACAGAGCAGGAAAACCCGACCCAGAACCTCCCGGAGCTTCATGGAAGCACAGACAGGAGCAGATCCCACCTGCAGCCCAATCCCTACGGAAGGTCCCATGGAACAGCTACTACTACCTTTAAGAAGCCCCCAGTTTCTGTCAGATCCCCTGAGTTCAAGAGTTACTCTGCAACACCTTCCAAGACATACAAGAAGAGAGGTTTGGAGATGATGAGGAAACAAACACGAGTGGAGTACGATGACACGAGCAGCGACGATGAGGACAGGCTGGTTATAGAAATATAGCAGAGTGGTGCTCACATGGGGCTTGTGTGACAGGAGAATGGCCAGGGATGTCTCATCCATATTTCTGAAACACCTTTACATCAGCAAAGCCATTCCTCTGTGCAAGAGGCAGAATTCCCTTTGGAAGAGCCCTTTCTTTCAAGGACTAGAACTTCTTTTTTAATAAAATGCTTATTTGAAGCTGGCATCACCCAGTTAAATGCAAGAGGTAAACCTGTCTTTCTGATGGGTTTCCAGCATTGCTGACATCCTTGTCACCCTCACAGAATTCCCACAAGTGCTGGTTGTGTGCTACTCAAAGCCTGCAGTGTATGTGGTTACTTCTAGCAACACAACAGCAGCAGCTTCCTCGGTGTACGAGCTGAGATTCCCTGGAAGGGTGTGGATGTGTTGGCTTCCATATTATCCTGTAGTCACTGCCATCTGCACTGGGAGTGACACACTGGCAGTAGGGGGAAGATCTGCTCCCTAAGTATCCGTGCTATTGGAAGAGTCTGGAAAAACGCTGCCCCTTTTCCCACGTTGCACAAATGTCGATGTTTCTGTGTGAGAAATGACACAAGCATGCTTTGCTTTGTGTTTCGTGCCTTTGATGCCAAGTTCTACTCAAATATTCTTGATTTCTAGGTGGAGAATATGGGTGTTAGCTGTTGATCTTTCCTTGTGGTGAAATTTCTGACAAGGATTTTCTCATTATATTTGTCACATTGTGCTCCAACCGATGTCATCTGAACTCTCGTTTTTATTGTCATTTTAACTGCAATGATGCTCTTTTATTGAGGGTAAAGAAGCTATATGGCATAGCTTGTTTTCTTTTTTTTTTTAACAAAGAGTTTTGTGCTACAAACCCTAAAATTTACTGGTTTCTATGTGAATAAATAATTAGATATTTCAACTTGACCAGGTGTATTCACTTGCTTGATTAACCTGATAAACACTAAAAACATTCTACTTCTACATTATAGTTAAATTCTACACTTAAACTTCTGCTGTTCTTGTGTTATGACTCAGAAATAGGGTTTAATGGATTAACCTACAAGGGATATTTGGAGTTGCTTTTACTTGAGTCGTGAACAGGTAAAAGCTTATACAGAGCATCATCACAAAGAAATCTATAATACACTGGATGAGAAAAATAAAAGTATATGTGCAAAAAGGTGCCAAAACATTCAGCTACTTCAGATCCTTTCCATCTTTATCTCCAAACTCCTTGTGTAACACTGTTGACAGTACTATGGGTGACAAGGAAGTGTTTGGATTTCACCAGCAGCCTCCACAGCAAAGACATTCACCTCGTGCTTATAATATATGGACATATAATGAATCTGCTATGTAAAGGTTTTTTGCATAATGTTTGTGGCTAAATGCTGTGTTTTAAAGTGAAATTTCTAGAACAGAAATTTAGAAATATTCTACTGGCAGACTGAGAAGTGCTGTGCAAAGAAACATTTATACTGCCTATAATTTACAGCATAAAATATAGAAATTTCTTTGTCATACTGCAGCTGGAGATGGAAGAAAAATGGAGCAAGTTTAAGTTAGCTGAGAAAGTAAATTTTAAACTCCCATTTCTTGACAGAAGTAATCCTTGATATTTTAGCTCACTATAGTGTATAAAACTTTGACCTAACAGTAGTTTTTTACAAGTGCCAGTAGATCTATGGGGGCACTTTAGCAGGAGCTCTGAAGAAGGCACCGACTGGGGCACAAATCTGAGCCACAACAGCCTTGGAGGAGCCAGGTCTGACTCATGTGCAGCAGCGTGTGAGGACTCTGAGAAAGGGTCTTGGTTCAAATCAGGGAATTCAGGGAGTTTGCACATCCAAATCCAACTGGCTGCACGGTTTTCCAGAAGGCTCTGTGTTCCCAGAACACAGAAGGACAAACAGGCAAACTGTTCCCTACCTATTGCACAGAACCCTCAGCCACGCAGTGATGGATTTAATTCACTCGCACGTAGCTGAGCAGCAAAACCACAGGAGGGCACCAGGCACAGAGGGAAAAGTCTGTGCTTTTTATCCTCCAGAGTCGGCAGCAGTTCTGAGGGATCGTTGCTCTGCTATAAGCAAATCTGGAATTCCTTTGCACATGAATGTATCTCATCAACCTTTTCCTCCTTCTAGCGAAGGAAGCAAATTAATAAGGAATGTTGATCACTGATAAGGTCCATATTCAACACCTACATCCACCCAGACAGGCTGCAAATAAGTGGATGTTTCAAATGTTGCCTTTTTAGATGGGAACACATTTCTTCTTATTGTTTCAGACTTTTATGAAAGATCTTATTAATTATTGATACTTCACTGACCTGCCCGCCAAACTGGGGTGCAAACCAACCAGTGAAAGCCCCGAGGTGACCAACAAATATAAAGATGCCCCTTGAGTGCAAGTGTGTCTTGGAGCCACTGGAATTGGCTCTGTAGGGGAAGCTTCTCACAGCAGCCACCCCTGCACCCTCTGCTACAAAACCAATACACTATCATTTTATTTAGGGCTGGAACAGACTTTCTTTCCAGCCCTATTGTTATCCATGAAGTCTTGTTTGTCCATAGCTGCCCCAAAGCACAATGCCTAAAATATTTAGTGCTTCTGTCTAAGCACTCCTGACACACACAGGGAGTGGTACCTAAACACAGGGAGAGCTGGGCTTGTGTGCTGCCTGGCTTTTATTGGCACAACCAGATTTGTTCCCACTCACCAGTGTTTATAGTATAATATTTTTCCTGTAGTTAAGCAGCTTTGTTAAACCTTTAATTTTACCTTAAGGATTTGTGTGGAATTATGGCCACAGATTAAGACTTCTGGCCTGTATTTTTCATTTACCATAAGCATTTCTCGAGAGTCACATGGATGAAAAGGTCAATAGCATTTTTTTTTAGACTTTACAATACTGTGAGGCTTTAACAGCTCATTTAGTGTGTCCTGGAGGAACTGGATAAATGTCACGTAGAAGTACATAACTTGGGAGCTGTGTCTTCCAGGGAGCTGTAATGTTACCACAGTTTGGTTACAAGCCATCCTCTTAAGTACTTAAATATAAAAAAGTGGTTTTCTTTCTCACAGTCCAAGTTGAAGTACCTATTGGCTACTCATGACAACTGCCTAAATATGTTCTGTATTTACATAATGCTTGAGTTTAGAGGAGCTACAAGAGCCAGTTAAAGGGATGAACTCACTTGAACAAATTTGTGGGTGCTTTGCAAAGTAATCAGAAGGATTCTTGTGCCAGGGGTATATAAACTGCTTTAGCTTTCAAAACACCCCATTGTAAGTCTCATTATCAGTCCCTAAATGATTGTTAGGGTTTAAAAACCAAAGCAAACAAAGGTGATTCTAATACAGTCAACCAATTAATCCATAATCCACTTGTTAAGCATCACAAGTTGTGGTTTTGATTCACTGCTTGACAAAACAAGCAATGCTGGTACAACATTGGGTGTAACTTCAGGAGCATGTACTTAATCCAGCAAGGACTGGAAGTGTTTCAGGGTGAGCTAGTTGAGATATATTAAACTCTGATTCTGTTCAGACTCTTCTGCCATTAACCAGACGAGTAACTGGCTGAGAGCCTTGGGAGCTGTTTCATAACCTGCTGTGGGCTCGTGTTCAGCTGCCTCTGGTGGCCCCCCCAGGTCCAGCAGTGCTGCTGAGCTCAGTCCTGCTGGCCCAGCCCTGACAGGGCCAGGCTGCAACTCCACGTGGGGAATGACACTTGCCCTCTGCAAGGCAAAGCCTCTCACACATCACAGGGGTATTCACAGGGCAACATTTAGGTCACATCAACAGCCCTCCCCACTTGTTTTACACTGATAGAGCTAGAACCAGCATTTATAGCTAACAATCTTCCTATGATTTATCATTATTATACGCACCCTATTCAGAGTTTTCTTGAAAAATCCTTCTCGTTTCATTGCACATGTCCAAATAAAACATTTTGTCCCAAACACACAGCTGGGAGTATGACAGGATCATCCAGATGAGCTGTGATTGTCCTTTCTCCTCTACAGAAAAAAGCCATTACAGAAATTTTCCCCCTCCATCAAACGGTAAATGAAAAAAAAGAAAAGAACAAAATTGATTTCTGTAACATGCTTTGGCAGCAGCTGAGGTGAGCAACGAAATGGGGGAAAGGGAGCCAGGGTTGTTCACACCTGGTTAGGAAACCACTTTCCCGGGAGGCTGAGCCAGGACTGTGATAGTTCCCTCCAATCTCCCAACCTGTAGGCACAAATGCAGTGACGAGATTGGCACAACAGGCAGCTCCGAGGGCTCTGGGCACACACACGGCTGTGTCTGTGAGTGTTGGCTGTGAGGAGGAACCCGAGAATTGCACTCCTTAGGAAGCCCTTTGACAATTAGCTCTGCAATGCCTTTAAATGCTCCCACTGCTCACAGGGAACCGTTTGCATTGAGCTCCTCAAATGGAAGGCACAAAGCAGAGCAGCCCACGAGTGGTTTGTATTCCAGCTCATCCCTCTTAGGAGGTTTTGTGTAACTTTGTTGATTCTGGTTACGGGTTATGTCAGCTCCAAATGGAGCAAATACTCAAAAGGGAAATGATACAAAGGTCTCAGACCTCAAATCACTACTTGTCCAGAAGCAAGAAAGTAAATATAGCAAAGTAAAGCATAAAACCCCCACCTCTTCCTGAACAATATTATAAGGCTTAAGAGATTATAGAAAAAGGATTTAGCAACTTTGATTTAGAAAGAAGAACAAAAGCAAAATGGTCATTAGTACGTGTTTGATATGAAAAACATCAAACCTTTTTTTATTTGTACCAGATGTGGATAGGCAAATGTGAACAGTTGGACAATATTCAGAGAAGTGGAATTAGGGAAATATCCATAATTAATAACATGCCTGTGGAAACATGTTCTGTGCTTCAAAAAGAATTCAGGTGGTATTAGAACTGGAAGAACCTCCTTACCCTGAAGATGTTGACAAATTTGAAGAAATTCCAAGCAGTGAAAAAAAAAACCCTGATTGGGGAAACAGATTACTTGTGCAGCAAGATGAAAGGAACCATCTTCTGCTCTCAATTACACCAATGTGGGCCAGCTCAATTAAGTGACAATGTACCAAGCTTAACTGAAACATATGATAGGAAGAATTTTCTTAGAAATGCTCAGAGGAAGAATTCCCTCTAGGAAGGAAAGGAACTGGTAAAACATTTGGGGGAAACAATAGATCCTGTAAGATTTAAATTGAGAAGAGGGAAAATACAGACAGAGAATGTTCCACTGCAGTTGCATCTTTGAAATGCTTCCTCTGGGATATTTAACATGGAGATAGAACAGATCCACTCACTGTACAAAACAATTACACAGAGGAGGTCGCCAGAGAATGCAACCAGGCAGTTCTGGTGCTGGATATCCCTGTCCCTCATGGAGTCCCACACAATGTCTACCTTCATTGTTTCCATGCCTACATCCTTTATTTCTCTCCACTTGAATTCAAACAGTAGTGAGTAATGCGTTATGAAAATTTATCCAGGTTGGATCAGTTACTGAAATGTAATTGCATTGCCTTTATGTGCTGTCTACCAGATGTTCCATTTTGTATTCATCAAGAACACATTGGGTAAGATGAGCTCCTCAAACAACAACAAAAAAAGTCACCATTCTTGGTTTAATTACAACACTAAAAAAAAATGGGGCCAGAAGAACAATCTTATCATTTATCCTTGTCTCCTGGACAAGGATCAAGAGAGTTTCTAAGATAGATCTGAGAATACAGATATAGAATCACAGAATGTTAAGGTTGGAAAAGACCTCTAAGATCATTGAGTTGAACCACCAACCCAGCACCACCAGCTGCCATCAGCCTGGCAAGGGAGGGATGGGTTCAGAGTTGGTGTGCTTGCTCTTTAAGTTGCACCAGGCAATAATTTACTTGCAGTGTGTGTTCCCTGTTGTGCTGTTTATCCTGTGGGAACTGGGCTAAGGGATGATGTCACTGGACTTTGTAATGCTAGATATGATATATGATATGATATTATATATGATATGAAATATGATATGATACATGATATATGATATGAGATATAACATGATATTATACGATATGACATGACAAGATATAAATGCCAGTCGTGAGACTCTCTGCACCCATTCAGCCATGAATGGCAGGAGCCATCTATGGGAAACATCCACAATTATACCTTTAACCTGCCCTCAGGCAGCCAAGCTGTGGAGGGGACACCTTCCCACACCTTCCCTGTGGAGGGGACATTTTCCCACACATTTTCCCCTCCCTTGCCAGGCTAATTAAAGTAGTGTTTGAGAATTTTGAGAATTTTCAATATCCTTGGGATGCTGAAACCAGCACAGTCCTGTTGCTGGGAACCAGAATGTTGCTGAATGGTTTAAGGTTAAACAGCTGTTTAAGAACCTTCCCCAGGGACCTGCCCTGAGGCTGGACAGCTCTGAGTTAGGGCTGTGTGGGGCAAGTACCCAGTACGGTGGGAACCTCCCAGGTTTTGGAACTTCAGCTCTGAACAAGTGCAGAAAAGTGACGAAATGTTTGGAAAAAGGAAGCTGTCACCCTGGCAATTCCAGAGAGAGAATGGGCCTGGTAGCCTGGCATTAGAGGGTAAGGAAACCCAGCAGCTGGCATCACTCCCTAGGGAAGGCATTGGCAAGGCATTTGGAAAAGGGGCTCAGGTCCTCAGCCTCTGGAGGTGACTCCTGTCAGGTGTGAAGGAAAGATATTCCTCCAGGGAAGATGCCTGGTGGCTCTCACCATGGGGAGAGGTTTCCAGCACCACAGGGAATTAGTCCTGCTGGAGATGTTTTGTTATGACCTGAACAAGGCACAGCTCCCCTCAGATCCAGACAAAGCCCAACACAAAGGACACACCTGGCAGGCACCTGCTCAGGGCACCACTGTGGGGTGGCACTCACTGGGAGGAACGATCTGGAGACACAAAGGATCAACAGGGAATGACCTTGGTCTGCACATCCCAGGACACGTTATTTGAGCCATCCAGAGCCCTGTGCCACCCACCCCTGCAACCCCACAACATTTCTGCATTCAGAAATCAATAGAACCTTCAGCCAAAACAACCCCAAATCTGGTCTCTAGCGCAGCGGAGACTCCATCTAAAATTAAATGGGATTTACTTTGCCTCCCAAGCTCTAGATGTGACAAATTTCAGAACAATGAGCTAGGAACCATTTAGAAGTCAGTGATCAAAATAGCATTTCTGATGGAAAGATTCCAGATTGGGATGTAGCGACAGTAACTATGTTGCAAGTCAGGCCAAGCCTAAAAAAGCCGCTAAGATATACAAAGAGGCAGAGCCATTTCTTCACGCGTCCTCACACGCATCCCCCCCCTGGAGCCCACGCTGCGTGACAGGAGGACAAGAGTGCTTGAGTCAACAGAAAACTATGTAGTTGACTATCCCTAAGCTCTTCACATAGCTTGTATTGCTTTAAATATCTTTGCCCCCTGAAAAGTTACATTCATCTGACATTCTTCTGGGAAGGCTCAGGGCTTGGGTTCCAGTGGCATTCCCTGACAGAACTGAGTGTGGTCACAGGTACTCTCCCTTCTCCCACCAAGGGAAAAATCACAATTATGAAATGCAGGGGGAATTAATATAATTTGGGAGACAAAGGTTTCACAGCAGAGCACAACTTAAAACAGACCACAAGTCTGCATTAAACTCCCTCAGCTCCAGAATAAAAAATACACAGAAAGCAGCAAATGGCTCCAAGGGATCCTAAGCCTAGGAGTCTTTTTTTTTCCTGTGGGAGAACGCTAGTTATTCTGCAAAAAAAGCAGAAAAATAACTAAGTCCTAGAAGCAATGAGAGCCCAACAGTCTGTTATCAGACTGCAAGGATTTAAACTCTTCCACTAAATCAATCAGTCATCAGATGAATTCAGAAAGGTTTATACTTTAGCAGGGATGCTGTGCAGGGTTGTGTGACCCTGACAAACACAAAGGTTGTGGTCAATGAAAACAAGACCTGCTCCTCCACCCAAAGCCACAGAACCCATCCTGGATCCCATCCCTGTACTGGGGATGTGTGCTGGGATGGTTGGGATGAATGCAGAGCACAGATTTACAAAACTGATCCTTGCAAATCCTGATTTAGTGAAAACTGCCTGTTTCAACTTTTCTAATTACGTTTTCCCAACACAGTGAATTCAGCATTATATTTTCCTCTAAGCACTGGCTGAAGGGGGGATGAGATGCAACCAAATGAAAGATTTTCAGACAGAAAGTAGGTAACAGGTCTCATCTCCTTGGGGCTGCACAGAAGTCCTGACTCCCAGGGAAGGTCTCAGTGGGTTCACTTTGCCAATGTAACTTCACCACTTTAGGTGGCATATTTACACTAAATTTGATGTACTCTGCCTAATTTCTATTACATTCACATTATACAAAAATGAGATACTTTTCTACTCTTCTTTTCCCTGAAAGGGAATGAAATGGAACTCTGAGAGCAGCACATTTTGAGAGCAAGTGGGAACTCCACTCACTGTTGGTGAATATTCCCAGTTCACTTTGCTTAGCATTGGAACAGAAATACCTTGTTAGTCACTGCACCTAAACCACTTTATAATTGGCTCAGTCAAAACTGATAAGAAATCAATTCCTTGTGCCAGCTGCATAATTTCATTCACGATTACACTTCATCTTTTAAGTACTTCAGGAGCCCTCAGGCCCTCCCAGATGCAGAGGGGGAGAAGGCTGGGCTGATCTTTGAGAACACCCTCCCTGCTGCTTCAAGGGAACACATTTCTCTGCTGTCCAAACTTCTCTTTCAGATAATGCTGTGGACAGAATAGAACCAGTAGCCTTTACACACTTTTTATCTCCTCAATCAGCATTTCTAGTAATGCTGGATTTTCCTTTCATGACTAGTTCATGTCACCCATATCAGCTCATAAATTTGATCTTTGTCATACAAGCCTTGGCATCTTCCATGGCATTTTATAACATGTTCCCTTCTGAATGTATAAATTGATTACTTAATCCTTCATTTCAGAGCTATCAATATGCTGAGAGAGAATGTTCTTTCAGCTGGAGGTAAAGATTTTCGGCTTCTTTGAAGGATAAAACATAAACCCCCGGCATGACACGACTGTAATCCTGTCCAACAATACACACACAACCACAAGTTTCCAGTTTGCTGTTGACAGAGAACAGCCATCCACAGTGCTGAAAAAGCAGTTTCCCCATTAGGTGCCCTAACAAAGTTTTCAAACTGTTCAAACACAGAGGCATAAATCAAGAAAACAAAGCTTTTGCAAGATGTTACATGTAAGTTATACTAAGACGTTAAAGGAAACCATCTGGGCATAAAATGTAAATAAAGCCAGCCTACAAAAATTAAGAGGGAAAGAAAACCAACCACGCATTTCTAATGCCCCAAATACAGAGCTTTTATTCTGTAAGGCCACTGAATTTTAACTGCAAACATCCATCTCGAACAAAACATTCATTTTCAAAGTATCACTGAAGCAGAGCACTAAAGCTTATGCAAGATGCAGCTTTTTTCAACTTTTTGGCTTCCTTAAGTTCCTCAAGACTTTAATAATCAGCATCTCTTCAGTGGCAGCTGTGAATCAGAGCTGGAAAGAGATGGGGACTTCCTAAATCACCATGGAAAATATCAGGATCAAACAGAAAAGGTTTGGTTTGCTTTCCTATTTTGCTGTATCTTCATTTTCTGAGTGACGAACTTTATGGAACCAAGAGATTATGAGGAACCCTGAGAGAAATAAGAAGAAAGCAAATGCCTGGATACACTCCAAAGAGAGGAGCCTGCAGGACTGGAGGAAGATCAGAAAATACCTCCAAAGGCACTGGAGCTGCACAGCAATTGTTTCTCAGAGGTGTCTAAACCAACCACAAAAAAAAAAAAGAAAAAAAAAGAAAAGCTCTTTTTAAAAGCACAACCTGGATCTTCAGGGGGCTAAAATACCCAAACTCTGGATTTTTCATGCTGACTTAGTTCAGATCACTTACATAAGTAACATACTTGAGATTTGATTACATAGCTAGATTTTTTGTTTATTTATTTACTTTTAAACAGGATGCTTGCTTGGGTTTAAGTTAGTTTGGGGAAAGGGAAGTAGGAAGATTTTGAAAACAAACAAATTACTTACAAACAGACAAGTTAAAAAAATAAACCTGTAATGCCAAAGCTCTCCCTGTCTCCAGAGGGTGGTACCTTTGGATTCCCAGCACATTCCTCTCCTCCCTGAGCTGCTGGGGTGGCTGGGAATGACCAGCCTGGAGCCCTTGGCCAAGCTCAGCTCCCAGATGAGGAGACTCAGTTTGTCACTGACTTGGGAGATAATTCTCCAGATAGGGAATTCTGGCCTAATTTCCTGATCCAAGAAGGGAGTACGTGATCCCAATCATAAACCATCCTTTGAGCAGCAAAGATGTTTTAACAGCATTTAGAGCTGAAGTTTAAAATACTCATGGAGTTTGTATACAACAGATGTGAATTTTCAAACTAAACAACAGATTTTTCCTAAGAGGAAAGAAGTTGAAGCAACAGAGGAAAGCTCTGTGTCCTCCTGTGCTTCTGAGGAATCAACAAGTGAGTGATGGTTCTCTGACAGCTGATGTACTAAGCTGCATTTTTCCTGCTGGTCTGGTTTTATTCTCTTTGTCCAAATAATCTTTTCATATTCCACCTTTCATGTTTCTCAGAAATTCTGGCTCCTTGGGACTTTGTTGATAGATCTCATCTCTTTATTTAAAAAAATATATGTTTTTTTTCCTCACAGATACAATTTTTATTAATCTTATGTGTTAAAGTTACTGTCCCAGATATTGTATTTACTTGGGCCTTTAGCCTGGAATCTGCATCCATTCTTCCTCCATCCTTAGGAGCTCTAATGTATCTCTGGTGGAATCTGAAGTCATCAATGTCTTGGGTTTTTTCCTCCCTCCTCTCCCAGGCCCTGTAACTTGGAATAGCCTGGGCCCTATCCTGGGAAGGCTTTATTTTCCAGTGGGTAGATCACTTTCTGGATTGAATTGCCCTTGGCTTCATCCTGCTTTGTGTAATAAAGAGGGGCTGCTCATATTGAACATGTTCTGTGTAAAAAAAAAAAGCTACTGTTGGTTATTAATTTTATCTGCTGTCAGGCAAAGGTGTTTCACAGTATTGTCCTGTTTTGTTTGTTTGTTTGTTTTATTTTTTTTCTAATCATCTGACCTATCACTGCCTCCAGTTTTCCAACTGGGCAAACCTGTCCTGACCAGGCACAATTAGAATGGAGGGAGCAGGAACTGCTTCTTATGCACATGGGTCAAACAATCACATCTTTCTGGTTTGGACCTTGAAGTTGATGCTACAAACCACACATAAAACAAAACAAAAATAAAATAGCTTCATGTTTTTTTCCAGAATGGCCTGTGTAGCCACAGCCTGTCCTTTAACTCCAAAGAGCATAGACTGACAAATTTATCACAGCATCATGATGTGAAGTCATGGGGACTGTCAGAGCAGCAAAATGAAAGAGTGAAGAAAAGTTTTCACTGAAAACTGGCAACTAAGTCTCAACCTTATATGGAAAACTTTCAACTCAGGGCAAAATTTTCTTCATAGAAATAAAACATGCCCCTTCAATTAAATCTCCACATGTTCCTGCCAGAGCAGGAACAAGCAAAAAGCACAGTGGAGGTTCCCAGTGCCTGGTGTGGCATTGCCTTGAGTGGGGCTGGGCTGCAAAGAAGCAGCTTTTTACAAACAGTTTGACCTGTGACCCAAACTTTTCATGAATGGCAGCCTCAATGGGTTGAGACAGTCTGAAATTACAGGAACTGTTGGTCTGGAAAAAAAAAGCTCCAGAATATCAGGAAAACAACTTTTAGTTTTTGGAAAAACAGCCAAGAAGTAACAGTGCCCCTGTGCCAGAACTGTGCAGAGGAAGAGCAGAAAAGCACTAATTAGCTGAGCACTCCCTCCCCCCAAACCCAGGAAAGATGGTTTCTGCAGTAAATAATTCTGGAGGATTCACTGCATGGGAGCAGCACACTGAGTTGGACAATGCAGTGCCCTTTCCCCCACTGTGAGCTGCACTATCTGCACATTTGGCACCGCTGCTGGCCTGGGGTTCACTCCCACTTTGGTCACAGGAACCACAAACACAATCCCCCTGAGCTCTGTAAATTTGCTCCATTATTTGTGTTGCTGCCTCGTAACTTCTCCTCCTTGATCTTGCTTTCCCTACTTATTTCCCTGGCAGTAAAGCTCAGTTAGATTAATAATGCTATTAATACTCGACTTTCCCTGCCAGATCTTCTTGGGTGGCCAGTTTCCAGCAGGATAACAATCTTTACTTGCTCCCATCTCCTTGCTCTCAGTGCCATCCTTTTTAGCATTTTTATTATATTCTGCAAATTTGAAGGCCCCTGTGCATTTTCAGGACCTGACACATAAACTGTTGGAAGCAAATACATCAGAGCAATAGTTAGTTCCAGTTTCCCAGTAACTCCTGCATCTTTTCATCAAGTAACTGAAAGCAATTAAAAGTACCTGAATGACACTCCAGGTGGCTGAATACCTCTTAGATTTAGTGGAAAACTATTCAATGAAAACAGAGAATTGTAACTCAATTCATATTTTATGCAGTTTAATTGGTGCCTATAATAATTCTCATCATCACTTTTGCAGCTACCCTATAGGAAGTGCTTTTCTGTCCATCACTATTACGACAATGCAGGACATATAAAATCCCTGCCCTCAGATTCTGACCCATCCCAAATGAATATGGGTGCTCTTCATATATATCATCATGAGAGAGAGTTACTACCAGTCTGGCTTTAACTGGTTTACACATGAGGTTTAACTTGGCTGGCAAAATTGCCAAGTCTGACTCCCTGTCCTCCATTCCTAGACAGAGAAAAGAGAAAACAGAAAAAGGAAAAAATGTCAAAACAACAATAAATTACTTCAGAGCCAGGGATAATAAATTAAAGGTCCTTCTAATGTGTGAAACGCTGCTCCTCAAAACTGGAAAGGCATAGAAACAATTGCACTTCTGAGTGAGAGAAGAGTGAGCACAACTCTTTTGTTCCAGGACAAACCTCCCCTCCCAACCCCTGCTACCAGCTGTGCTGCCTTCTGTCTGCCTCCCCAGGGCAGCAAGGTACATGCAAGGCCTCAGGGAAGAGCCTGGAGCACCACTGCTCCTTTGGAAGTGAAAGTCAATAAAAATCCTGACAAAGGAATGCAGCCAGACTGTCAGACTTGTATGAATTCCAGGCCTTCAAACAATGAAACAGCTTTTTGAATTTGCCTTTTTCACTAGTTTGCCTCAATTTCCTTTGCAGTGCTCGCCACGATGTGCTTTCCAAGTTATATGGAGAGTAACTCAGTAGTCAGAAGGTATCCCAGAGTGTGTCTTTTATCCATGCCCTTAACAACACAAGCATGGACTGAAAATGTTTGCAGCTGAGGACTTTTCAGCAGGGAAATGGCTCCATACCTGGGGAGCTCAGGTGACAGTCTCCCACCCCAAGCAGGCTGGGGCCTTGGGAGCTGTTGGCTTTCAAGCACTGAGAGGCAAAAAGCAGGAGCCAACCCCCAGCCATGCGGTTAGAGGGATATACTTGACCCTTGGCAAGAGATTAGCATCTCATTTTCTTCCTTTACTCTGTTTCTTTACTCCTTTTCTCTACTTCCCCCACTAAATCTCCTGTTGTATCTTTTTACTTTTTTTTTTAAATTTCTCCTCCTTTTTCCTTTTGTTGTCTTTATAATAGAAAAGGTACTTCTGTGAAAAGTGAGCTAATTGACTTTCTCTTTTCCCCCTTTCCTTTGCCTATTGTTTTCCTCATTATCTCTCCTGTTTCCCCACAAAGCAGTTACTTTCCCTGTCATATTTTGGCTAATGCTCCAGAATTGCTCCCCAGCAGCTCAGGGAGAACATCCTTTTGGACTCACTCTTGCCTTATAATCTGATTTACTGACTTACTTTAGTAACCCTGATAAGGGAGGGTGAGATGCCGTTGTGGACAATGTGAGAAAGGAAAAAGCTCCATCAGCTGCATCCAAAACTTCCCTGCAGGTTCTGTGGTTCCCTCACTCTCTTCCTGTCCTGACTCCCATTCCTATTCAGCCACACAGAATGCACACATATGTACTTAAATGTCCTAAACATACAGAACTCCTGCCATGTCTAAAGTCCTGCTCTGATATTATTCCCAGGCTTATGTTCTTAAACTGAAGGGGAGGTCAAGACCCTCCAGAATAAGTACAGCCATGTCAATGGGAACAGATAAATAGATCCAGAATTCCCGTGTAAGATTAGGTTTGTGTTCATCTTGTAACTCCCTGTGTTTACTTTGCAGACCTCTGCCTCTTCTGGAAAGAGCTGTTCCTTTTGAACCATCAAAGAAGATGCTGTCAACTCTTGTTCTTCCAACAAAACAGACTAAACACGACATTGCCACAGACATGAATTTCATAACTACGAACTGCTTTGGATATCTGTGCCATCTATTAGTGACCAACAGCAACTCAAGCTGAAAACCACTTGGTGGCCTGGATGTTCGTGGCATTTATCTCTGTGCCATGAGGCTGCCAGGCCTGGAATGCACACCTAAGTGGGTATTCAGGGTACACAAAAGCAGCTGTGCCCCATCCAGGCACTGCAGGAAGGGCTTGGACACAGCACAGGCACCAGGGCAAGGCAGGAGCTCCCCTAACCTTGCTGAGCTAAACCTCCCCCAGCCCTGGGCCGTGCTCTCTGCACAGCTTTTCTGCAGTTCTTACCCCAATTTTGTGCCACAGCCCCCTGGTCCCCACAGACACAGTCTCTGAAGGGACTGGAGTGATTTAACCCGCTCAGCCTCTGCTCCAAACTCAAACACTCCCAGAGCACTCCCAGCACTGATGCCCAACCTAGCCTTGTGTTCAGGCATTGGTGGGATTTCATCCCAACACGTGGCCTGAAGGAAATCTGAAGGATTCTAATCTCATGCCATTGCATAAGGTAATATATTCCCCAAAGCAGGTTCAGCTAACAGAGGTTCAGGTTCAATCAGAGCTCAGGAACAAAGCAGGGCTGCTCTCAGAGGGCTGATGTGAGCAGCACTCACACTTTGTCATGTCACACTGTTTAAACAATACAAGTTCATTTTTCATTTTATTTTCCCTTTACTACCTCATGCAGGCAGACACTGTTTATTTCTCTCTGAAAGTCTTTTCTTAGTGAGAGATAAGTTACTTGAGGAGAGGAAAGGTTATATATTCAAACATGGTGTCAAGGTTGTTGCCAGACTGAGGAGTCTCAGCTGTGCATCCTCCCAAAGAAGAAATGGTACAACCTGTATTTGTCTTTAAAATTGGATTTACCAAGAAGTTGCAACAACTAATAGAACTTCTATTAGTAGCTGGTAACTTCAGCAGGACTTTTCTTCATCCTCTCCTACAAGGCAGCACCAGAAACATAAATCTCTTACTAATGTTAAGTACAAATTTGAAGAGCAGAGTTGCCATAGAGTAAAGGTAGTTATGACCAGCCTCTCTGCTTGTTATAGAGGTGAATAAAGTATTATCCCACAGTATTCTGAATGCTGAATGCCCATTAACAGGCTTGTCCACCTGGGCAAATCATATACAATAAATTAGGGTTTTGTCATCAATGTGCTCATTTTTGCTGCTGCCCATTTTACTGAGCTCTGGTCCAGACTGCCCTTGTTATGGAACAAGGCTTGGAAGACACCAATATCATCATGGATTTGCAAATAGCTGTCCCTGTCTATCACTGGTCCAACACGAGGTATTTGAAACTTCTGCAGCCACCTGCACATCACATCACAAAGCCACAAGAAAAAAATCCCTGAAACTGCTTAACGTGGCAAACAGGAACGGTCCCCCCACACAAAGACCCAACCATTTCTGCACAATCCATGCTCTTAATTAAAACCCAGCAGATGTTGTGGAGCTCCCTTCACAGCCAGAAGGGCACCAGAGCACATGATTTGCAGCACAAGCTTTAGGCTGCTGGATCCCTGCACAGAGGGAGCCCTGCAGGGCAGCACCACTGCCAGTGTCTCGGGACACTTGGTGTGCTCCTCCACGAGCTCCTGGAGCACAGCAGGGCACTGGCACACACTCACCTCTGCAGCAGCCCACTCTGCCCCTCCCTGCAGATCCTGCTCCACACAGGACAGTCCATTCAGGGGTTCTGGTCTTCTGGTTTCCCAACATATGCAAAGAATGTCTCTTCCCAGGCATCCAAGCAGGCTTGAGCCCAGCGCATTCCAAGAAGGGAAGTGCTGTCAGAGAAGCACGAGTCCCACTTTTTGTCTTCAGGCCATACCTGGTCTCTGGCCCCCCTGCTCCAGCTTATCTTTACACCTCCCTTTCCTCCCAGCACTCCAGATTTCCCCAGGCACTCACAGTCTGAAGGACTGACCACAAGTTTCCTACCAGTGTGCCGAGGAAGGAAAGCCAGGCCAGACCCCAAGTCCTTACACATGCACATCCCTCCCTCCCTCTCCTCATCACCCTCCAGACTGGCTTCTGCCCAAACTGATTTGTTTGGGTATTTGTGCTTTCCTCCTCCTGCCAGTGCCCCTCCAGGCCCTCCAAGTGCTCTGCCTTGCTCATTTTTAAACGTGCAAAGTTCTTTAGCCAACACAGCCACCTCAGTTTGTCACCTCCAGCTTCTGTGCTGGCAGCTCTCTGTCCATTCTTTACAAACACAAGAAGTGCTCAGATTGATCATATTTTGATGTGGAATTCTCTTTGTTCAATAACATGCCCAAACTTGAATAAATGTCAAGGAAAAGAACTGTTCCACATAATAATTATAGAAAATTCTCTTCCTGTAAAATTCTGTTATTTTTACAAAGACAGAGATTGTTTGGATGAAGGAAGGGAGGTCAGGTTCAGACCCTGGGGAGAGTGGTGTGTAGTGATAATAGCACTTAGGAGTTTTGCAGCATTCCTTATCCAGAGATCTGAGCCCTGTCTCCAGTATATTACAACAGCAGGATATGTTATCTTATGCAAACTCCTTCCTAAATTTCACAATAGCTGTAACAAGCAGGAATCATGAAATTACTGTGGCTGAAAAACAGCCACAGAGCTCCTTCTTTATTTTGCTTTTATCTAAATAAAGTGGAATACAGTCAGAGCAGGGACATTTGTTCTCTTCAGTGTCTACCAAGTATCTGTATTACTCTTAACAGGATATAAATATTAAAAGAAATAAAAAGAATGAGAAAATAGAAGTATCAGAACTCTCCTCCTTTAAGTAAGTTACCCAATTGCAACCCCTACAAATGCTCAGTTGCCCTTTTACTAAATCTGGTTCAAAGGCCACTAAAAAATGGGATTCTTTGCACTGACATCAAAGGGCTCTGAATGGGGCTGTCTGTAACAGGAGGGGAGACAAGATTAACTTCAGCTTTCTGGCTACAGAACTCTAGCAAAAAGTAACAAATAATAATCAGCAGATAAGGTTTTCTGGAGAACCTACTGATTTCAGCACATTTTTCAAACACCAGCTACTGCTATGAAGTTGCCTGCTTTGGGAGAGTGATGCCCAGTGTGCTACTAAACAGTGTTTGCAACTTCATGTGAGTTTTCTTTCAATGACACTAAAGAAAACTGTGACTTAGAGGGAAGTAAGAGGGTGGGGAAAGATATATGAATAGTTTATAAACCAATAGATTGGTTGACTTACTACCATATCTGTATTGATCCTCTTGGCCTGTCAGGAAGCTGCAAGAATAGATATCATGCCAAGAAATTCTCCACTGCTGCTGAAACCCTACACTACCTTTTAAATGTAGGCTTTATTACTAGTGTAAATACATCCTAGAAGGTTGGCTTTTAAAGTGGTTTCTCTCAGTAACCAACTTTATTTAAACACATCTGGAACTTCTTTATAGCTCGTAACTGCTTTGTGTAGTCACCTGTATGATGAGGGTTAAATGCTGTGGAATTACTGCTGGGGTCTCTGATTACCCCACAATCACATGAGTGCATGTATAAAGTAGGGATACAAGGGGCAGAGAAGTACTAAACAAAACCAAGATTACGTTCCTAATTGAAATGGCAGTTGGGGGTTTTCATATATAAAATCTGGAATCTGAGCTGACTTTCCTTACCATCATCTGTTTCAGCTGCTGCACATTCCAGGACTCCTTCAGCCTTGACCTCATCCCTAAGATATATTCTCCCTTCAGTCCATTAGAAGTTCTCAAATATACAATATTTACACCCAGCAACAGGGCAGATCTGCTGATTGTCTTCCCTCGGCAGCCTGGGTGGCCCTTGGAATGAGGAAGTGTCCCAGGAGTGGGGAATTCCCCTTGTCTGAGGAGAGCAGAGCAGGATCCCCCAGCACTGCCAGGCTGCTCCTGCACAAGGTCAAGGGGGAGGATGGCAGAGCTGGGAAGATTAGAAAGTATAAAGGGAAGGATTAACTCCACACGTTTTGTCCAAAGCTCTCAAGATTTATGTAAAGTACCTGTCCACCCTAAAGATCTTGAAATTGAGGTAGAAAAAGGAACCCATGAAGTTAAAACAATTCTGAAGGAAAAGCTGAAAAATACCATGAATTGGATCTCTTGGCTTCCAATCTCTGCCCCCTACCTCAACAGCTGCTACTCTTCACCTAAATGAAGATATAATCCTTAAAGAGATGTACAAAACACTTCCATCACGTGGGAATGTCACTGACACCAATACCCAGACATCTTTTATTACCACCCCAACTCAGAGTGGACCCTGGATTTTTAAAGTTCATTTGTTGCTGTTTGTTTAACCAGCATTCTTGTTTTGAGTCTGCTGTGTCTATGAACTGAAAGGGTTCTCAAGTCATTAGGTAATATGTGACACAAATAACTTGATAATCAGTGTAACTGTGAATCAGACCTACAGTATCCAGGAGAAATATTCCTTTGATGACAGTCTTTCTTCCTGTAGAGTCTAGGCCTTATCTCTGTCTAAAGCTTACCTGAGGTCATTTGACCAAACCCTTGCCCTTCTTAAATTCTGAACCCTGATAGCTAATTTCAGAATATATTTTTATTACTTCTTTTGTTTGCACGGCACTCGGTATCGAGGCTGATTTAGTCTCCCCTGGCTCTTCAGAGATTAAGCAGCAAACGGAAGGAAAAGCAGAGCAATGTGGAAAAGGCCTTCCAAATCTCATGGAGAAAACAGAACAATATTTGTTAGGAAAATGTGGTCCAATCAATTCACACACAACATGACTGGCTTTTTGCTATAAGACACCTAAATGTATGACACAGTCACATATTACTCATTTCTATGCTAATTTTGCATCATTGCTAACAAACCTGTTGCAATGAAGAAAATGAAATCCATGAATCACACCCACAAACATGTAACCAGCACTTCCTACTCACTGCACTGAGCTCTGTTAAACAGTAACAGCACAATAAATCTTTTTTTTTTTTTCCAGGTAAGTCAAAATGCATTGATAAGCATTTGTCAAAATCAACCCTCTATCCAACAGCATGAGAGTACGCTATCTAGAACTTCCTGACCTGGAGAAATTAATTTTTGCAGTTATATAAGAAATGAAAATTACTGCAATTCTTTTTCCCAGAGACATTTTGTCACAATATTTTTAAAAGTAGAGCACCTACTCAACTGTGAAGCTGTGCTGCAACTCTGCTGGGAGAGCAGTGGAACTGTGCTGGGAGAGCACTGCAATCTGCTGGGAGAGCACTGTAACTCTGCTGGGAGAGCTCTGCAACTGTGCT